>BLFN01000266.1:1002464-1004964 GCA_014634225.1 Acropora yongei | reverse complement strand
TCATGCATGTCGGAGCTAGGAACAGTCTAGAAAATTTCATGCGCCCAGTGTCAGAAGAGAATCCAGGGAGAGGCTTTAGTCGCTTTGTTTCACACGAGAAACTTAAAACCAGGAAGTTTATTGTGGATGATACTCTGTTTATTCAAGTTGACGTGGGGCCATTGTAACCAAAACTTCAAAACAATACTTGAAACTTTGCAACAGTCTTCCCAGTTAGCTGGAAGGAAGGGTGTTTCTTTTTTCATCAAAGAACTATGACGCGCCATCGAAGACAAAACTACCGTGTAAATTACGGTTTCATCGTTTATCTTGTACTAGAATGTCCACAGCTTGTTAACTTTAATCACTGGACTGCGTATGAAAGCACAAAATGCAATACGACATGCGTGCACTAAGGTTGATATTCACAGAGTCACCATTGTGATCCTACTCAGGAATCACTTCTTGTACTGTGACTCGTGGAATCGGTCCATTAACCAACCTAAGGGACAAGCCCATAATAAGGATTTTCTTAATTGTGCGCTGGAATCATTGAAAGGAAATCTAAGTGGGACTACGTGTTTTGTGGATCTATTGCTGTAAAATATCATTATATGGCTGTACGGTAATCAGAAATTTATCTGCTTCTCATCATGGACAGGTAAATGTAGAGAAAAGGATGCTAAAAGAGCTTTCACATTTCATTTATAAATGGCACTCGCCTTCCTTACGATGTGGCCTGGGCGGAAAGCAATGTTTGGGTCGAGTTTGTTGGTTCTCTCCTCTGCTCTCAGTTTTTTTTCCCCGGCTACTCCGGCTTTTCCTTCATCAAAGACCAGCATTTGATGGTTTGAGTTGTTTTAGTTCAGTTTGTTTTCGCCGTCTCCGTAATTAGCCAGTCGGCTTGATAAAACCTGACACAAGGTAAAAACTGAAGTTATTATTTTCTCGAGCCTTCGATACAACAAACACGACGGGAGTTGTGGCATGTTCAGCCTTTGAAATTTATAAACCTTTTTGCATCAAAAGGGAACTTCGTTTGACTGAGACATTGTCATCGTTTTCTTGCCTATTTTTTTCCTCTTTGACTCAGAAAATCATTCATAAAGAGTTGACAGCCTTCTTCCCAAAACAAACAAAAACAACAACAACAACAAACAAAACAAAACAAATTACGCAGTACTCCACACACAAAAATAAAGAAACAAATTCAAGAGTCGATACAAGTAAGCAAGGTCGTCATTGATAGGAATATTTAGAACCCTTTCAGTTCTGCTCATAGATCGGCCATTTTCTCTTATGAACCCTTTGGAAAACATCCAAAGATGGCTCTTTTTGACCGTCGTGGAAATGGTCTCATTTTTGCCCTCACCCCGGTCAGAATGTACATTTTTACATAGTCATTAGGTTGCAATTCCCGAGCTCGTTTACTGCACAATAACATGCAAAGGTACGTACAGAGGCCAAAATAATTTGGAGTAATATGGCTAAAGGCCATATCCCTAAGCCGATTTTATGAATAATTAATTTTCTTGAAATCATTTAAAAACGTATCTAAATCACGAACTTATAAAGCCCATGAAAGATGAGGGCAGACTTCCAACGCCCTAAAGCCCTGATCTGGGAAACGTACATTCCCCTATCTGCAGCAAAAGAGGCGGCCCCAATACGGAAGCTGTGACTCTTGTAGCGCAAGGGGTGAAGTCCACAAGATGTTAATGCTAGCCTAAGTATATCTGCAAAGAAGCTTCTAGGCACTGGCCTGTTGTCCAGGTTAGCGAAAAAGGGGCCCGGTTGGCTACCGCGAAGAGCCCAATAGTCTAACAGCAGTTGAACAGGACAAAAAGGGGTTGGGGGTGTATCCCTATAGAAAAGGGGCGCTGATTGTAACTTTTAAAACTAGCAAAAACAAGCTTAGGGGCATTAGTATTTCGAGTGTCATCAGCTTGTTTAATTAGTTGAACTATTTGAATGGGGTAGGTGAACCTGCAGTGGAGGTGGAGGTCATCTCACCAACCCGTAAAAGGGCATAAAAACCTGTAGAACACATGGCCTTAAATTGGCATACTTAATACTTCCAAATGGTCAGTGTAGATGCCGAATTAAGTAATTTGTGCGAGAGTAGGAGGGTGATAGGTAAGCAGCTCTCCAGGCGGGAACCCTGCTTATGGTAACCGTTGAGCATTTGTACAACAGAAAAAGGCATTAGGATGAGGAAAACCGAGAAATCTATGATAGTAGCCTAAAACCGAAACATAGGAGCTAACGGTAGAAGGTGCATACTGCTTATTAAACATATTTATGTGCAACTGAGTAGAGCTGTGGCATTGGGAGAGAAAGGTAAAACTGTTGAATCTGACTGGAAGATTGCATTTAAAAACAGGTTAAATATCGTCCACGCTCTCTTGTACGTTGAAAAAACAATAGTTGTCGATCTGCTGGGCTTGATCCGAGGAACACAAATCAAACGGCGGCAGAGAAAGGTCGTCGTGTGAGTGGAGTCAAGCTCCTATACCACTTG
>BLFN01000266.1:981725-986725 GCA_014634225.1 Acropora yongei | reverse complement strand
GAAGAACAATCTCGCGTTTAAACTTCTTCCCAGACTATGTTATGAAGCGCAGAAGACTTTTGAGGAACTCTAGCCAAAACAAGTTTATTGAACTGCTGCCAAATACTGAGACTTATAAGAATAGTTATTTTTGTAGAACTGTCAAGGACTGGAACGCGTTGCCAAGCGAAATTGTTAACATTAAGTCTACAGATCGTTTTAAAAAAAGTTTTATTTGAGTATTTTAGTCAACTTATGAATTTTTAATATTGCATATTGATTGATGCTTATTATTATTATTATTGTTATTATTTATGGAATGTTTATTTTTATTTTGAATTTATCTTATTTAGGCGTCTTGCGTGATGGTAACCCGTTACAGGACTATAAATTTTTGAATAAAGGTTGAATAAAGAGCATTTTCTGACTGTCACAGCCTTACTGCTTAAAGTCCTAAATGTAAAATAATTCGGTCTTTCGCTGGCTCGTGGTTTTTTTGGTCGTTTCGTATCGTATATGTAATATCTGTTTCTCGTTTTGGTCGTTTCGCTTGTTTCAGTCTTTCCCTTTCGGTGGTTTTGGTGATTTCCTTTCGGTCGTTTCGTTTCGTCGCTACGGGTTTTGGTACATGTCCTTATTTTGGGGACAGAAAATTTTGAAAGCTGATTTTCTGTACAAAATTGCACGCAAGCATTCAACCTGAATTTCTATTAACTGCGCAAAATATTAACAGCGCATGTAATAAAAACAAAACATTTACTGTACCGGAACGCACCACGAACAAAATCGATCATTACATTTCTTGTCGTGTGTTCTTTTTCTTTTGAAGCGACAAAAGGCGCCGGCAACTGACAGAATTAGATGTAAACACGAAAATGGCCTGAAGTTATCCATTACATTTCTAATCCTCTACCACTATATCAAAAAGTTTAAAATGTTCACCGTTTAAGCAGAAGAGTGGGAAATTTGACGATTAAAGAGAGAGTGAACGAGTTTCTGTTTGAATGTGTATTTTATAGTAATCAAAATGACAGGAGTTGAACAGTGAATTGAATTTAGTGCGCGGATGTACATTACAAGGTTGTGATCATCGCATACTTTTCAACTTAAAACAAAAGCTCAGGCTTTTATAAATTAAGAGAGGGTATTTGTTTGATGCTCATTGTTCATTTATCCAAAGAACTATTTCGCTAGTTTATGCAGGTTTCGACAAAATACTGGCCACCGGTCAACTGACCCGCTACTGAACCCCTTTACCTGACATATCTAAGATGGCGGTCGCGCTGCAGATTTCCGACTCCCTTTTCATTTGGCTGAAGGATTTGTCACGGAAAATCGAGCACAGAATAAGTTGGAATATCCGAAAGCATGGTATTTGTACCCGCTAGAAAATGAAGCAATAAAAATAGCCAGGAAATTCTGGCAAATTAACACGCACGCAATTAACCGTGAGCAACACGCACTCGATTACAGCCAACCTCGTTCCCAGGGCCTCTCTTCTCTGCCTCCCCTAGTCGTTGGAACAAGACCCTGGTTGCGGCTGGTCACGTGACCACCCAGAATCTGGGTGGTAGAAAAATCTGCTGGAAGGATTGGGCAACAGGGTTTTAGTCTCGACAAAATGTACTTGAGTACCCACCCTGCGGTTTTGGATGAATAGTTGGTCACATGACCAGCCCCAACCAGGGTCTCTGTTCCAACGACTAAGGGAGGCAGAGAAGAGAGACCCTGGGAAAGAGGTTGGATTACAGCAACCGGAAGTTTATTATGGTAAGCTTGTAGTCCCTCCTCTTTCGCATGCACAAACTAAGTAGCACATGGCCTTAGTCATGGACGGTAAGTGGCGTTACTGTTTTCCATCGATTTACCTCTTATTTTGCACCTTGTATTATCCAAAGTATGCCATGAATACATCATGAAAATGTATTTTCTATAGGAGTTGATAACGGAACTTGCATCACGGTTACGTAATTCTCATCAAGTATGCGTGATTTCAGTACTGCAAGGGAATTAGGTGTCATAGCATGTACTGGTATATAGATTCGTCGCTGTGCGCTTCATTCACTTCCCGCGACTCCAATAGAGCCTTACTGTATTCTCCTTTCCCGCCCGCCCACTCCTCTTTTTCTCTTGTGCCACTTAGGAAGTTTTACCTTTCTTGGTTTTTAACTTCTCGTTAGTCAACTATTTATGTTTTCGTCCTATCTAGCGACCTACTGGCGTCCAAGCCCTTATGAATATGGCAACTGCTTCAGGTGTGGAAGAGCAGGCCACTGGGCCAAAGATTACAAGTTCTCCAGCTTTTACCTTCGCCCTTTCGGCCAGCACAAAAAACTTCAACCTTTGCCCCAACCTCCACTACTGCAAACGTTTCAGGAACCGGAGTTCAAGGAGTTGGACGACCCTGAGGGTTACTACAACTTGGCAGATGTACTTCAGGTACTGAATAGCATCGAAATCAACAAAAATATAGGGCTGAATAGGAATGTGAAGGGCAATTTAATGGAAAATTTAGAATTCTGGGAATTTCTAGGTGCTTCATCTTTTATATTAAGCGTGATCAATTCGGTTATCGTTTGTCTTTCTGGGATGCCATATGCATATTATTTAAGAACAACTTGTCTGCCTGTAAAAAATGTTTAAGTTCGTAGAGAGTTCTATCGTAGAACTACTGGAATCCGAACGCATAAAGCAGGTATCTTATAAACCAGTTGTCCTCAACCCATTTTCGGTTTTTAGCTTAGCCTTAAGGAAAGAAAAGGTCAATTCTCGACTTTAGATATGTTTCATCAAAAGACTTTGGATTAAGTACGACGATTGGAAAATTGCTTCTTCAGAAGAACGGTTATATGTTTTCCTTTGACCATAAGAGCGGATATCATTATGTCGAGATCTTCCAACCGTACCAGACATTCATAGGTTTTCCATGGGATTTTCAAGGCGAGACACAGTTTTACATCCTCACAGTTCTTCCTTTGGCCTTTCTGTCGCTCCTTACATCTTTACTAGATACTCCGCCCCTTGGTCGGATGGTGGACAGCTAACAGCATCTACATCGCGGTCTTTTTGGACGATGGTTGGTCCGTAGCTTACGATTACAATTCAGCGAAAATTATAGCCAGTAGGGTTCGTTCTGACTTACATCAAGCCGGTTTATAAGAAATGACGGTAAATCAATTTGGGAACCAACGAAAATTGTCACTTGGTTAGGCTTAGTCGAGAATTCCACTCTAGGGACTATTAATATAACCCCCATGAGGGTTCATGGCATTGCTGTCTACGTTACTCTTATCGGAACTCAAAAATTTACAATCTCAGCGAGGTAATTGTCATCATTTATTGGAAAAGCGATGTCTACAAGTCCGTTTACTGGAAAGTTGCCTAGAATTACTACCAGGCACTGCCAGATAACGGTTGCTATTGCCGGACATTGGGACACACCTATATTCTTAGGCGAGTATTGTAAGGAAGAAACATTATTTTTGGAAGAACAATATCCATTTAAACAATTTTAGAAACTGCTTTGTTTTCACAAACCTCTGAAAGCAATTTTTTCAGATGCTAGTAACATTGCCTGCCGAGCTGTTTCCTACATCAATGGAGGCGAACATGTTTGCCACAAAATGTTGACACAGGACGAAAGGGGTGGTAATTCGATATGGTGAGAATTGATTGCAATTGAATTCTCACTTCTGTCGTGTCTGCCTATACTTTACGTATGTCACATGTTAAGTAGTATACCGATACCCAGGCCACAGCCAAAATAGTTGAGGTTGGTAGCATGAAATTCGAGTGGCACACGCTTGCCTTAAGGATAGTTAAAATATGCTATGAACACAGTATTCATTTGGATATCGAATGGGTTTCCAGAGATTGCAATACCAGAGCGGACTTTATTAGCAAATTGATAGATTTTGAGGATGTTTTCAAAGACTTGGGTAGCCCCTGGGGTCCCCATACAGGGGATTGTTCTGCCACATATTATAACAGAAAAATCGTCAGATATTTCTCTATAGATTTTGGAACCCCGATACATCGGGCATCGATGCATTTATGCAGTCGTGGAAAGTAGAGAATAGCTGATTGGTTCCGCCAGTTTATCTTATTCCCTGAACTCTTGCTTATGTGTATAATCAGGGAGCCAAGGGCACCCTTGTTGTTCCACTATGGACGTCGGCCGTGTTTTGACCCATGTTAACCAATGTTTATTACACTTTCATCCAAGATTTAACAGTTTTATGCATGAGTCAAGCTTTGATGCACGTACAGAATCGTAATTCTATTCTGGGTTCACCAACTACTCCAAGGTATGTAGTGGTTTTAAGAATGAATGTTGAGTTTTTGGGCTAAGAGCCTAAATGTTTGACCACTTGGTCACAATCTAACGAATCTAACGAATCGTTAGAAAAACTAGAAAGGATCGGGGTGTCAAGATTACAGAAACAGCCTTCCAAAATGTCGGAAATGGAAAGCAGAGACCAAGACCTCACACAATCTCATGATACTTACGTAGTCTAGCAATGATGGATACGTTTGACAGAACCTGGAAGGATACATAGCTGTTGCTATTCATTACTTAAAACGTGACACAACTATACGCACTTTACGTTCGTTTCTGCCAGCTTGCGGTTAGGCTTTGGTAGATTGTGCTAGCATAATGTTAAGCATAATTTAGCAAAACAAGCATTATTTCAAGTTTTTATTTCAGATTAGCACTGCTAGCATAATCCAAGCCTTTATGTGTTGAAAACAAAAAAACCATCATACCCATCATTATTCTACAACAGTTTGTATTTTATTTCTATATTGTTTTTGGAAAATACTGAGGTCTGTGCCCATGGTCAAATATGGTCCGGCAGGTTCCAGGTTACCTTGTGGTCAGCATATCTAAGAGACTGAGACTCTCGTCAGGCCCGGATCGGCCCCTCAGGCCTCAGATCAAAGATGGTGTCGTCCGGCCTCAAGTACATCCACTTCCAGAACTTTCACCCCTTTATGCACTTCCAGTGCCTTCTTATTAT
>BLFN01000266.1:919146-924146 GCA_014634225.1 Acropora yongei | reverse complement strand
TTAACGTTTCCAAAACAAACGTTGAATCGGCGATGCGGTCAAAGCACTTTGTTCAACATATTCCATTACCAAATTGGGAATGGTGGAGGATGCCGCCCCAGGTGATCCATTTTGGGCTCCTTTATCACTTGGTATGCGAAAGGAAATTTTTGAACGAGCTGTTAATAATGGAATCTAATTTTGCTGAATTACAGGTATAAAAATTACAGGAACGAACTTATGGGACAGCCTGTACACGACATTTGAGAAGATTTCGTTCTAAAATACGAAGGTTTTGCTGCATTTGTGATTTCCTTTTAAAAGTTTTCGCCGGGTTCTACTCAGCTTTTATCGGGACACACCTCTTACTTTGTAACAGGGACTGGTTAATTGATTTGCTTCTCTTATGATTATGTTTATATTATGTATGGTGACTGCGATTTCCGCAGCACAACTTTAATTCTTGCAGCCTACATGTCTTGTCAAACCCCCGGCCGCCATCTCTTTCTTATAGTTGAGTTCGCAGCATATCATTTAACCTCTTTAGGTGCCACAGGATTGTGTGTAGCTACTGCAGCATCATTTTTGTTTTTCGTCTTACTTGGTACTTGCAATTTATGGAACAAGGGAGCTGATAGCCATTTTGGAATTACACACAGTTTACGCACACTACCTATGATGCAGTGATAACCTATGATTTAGTGATGACCGCGTTGCTAAGGGTCTTTAAATAACTGAGGAGAAAGTGCTGCCCTTGTAATTTCATCTGCAAATGGTTAGACTTGCTAGTCTTCTCGGATAACGACGATAAGCTGGAGGTCTAATCTCACAATTCCTTGAATGTTGATAATTCTGTGGGACGTAAAGGATCCCACGCACTATTCGAAAAAGAGTAGGGTGATCCCGGTGCTGTGTCTGTCTTTCGTATGCAAATGGAGGCTGCGCCATATTTCGTATTGTTGTTTATATTTAGTCACGTAGCGTGACACATTGTGCACGTTGTCGTTTCGCTTTGCTCGCACGCTGTTGTTTAGCCATTGTCACATGTTTCGCGCATAATTAGCTTGCTACCTATATTACCGCTTTGTATTTACCGTTTTGATTCGTATTTGCATCTTGTCTTCGGTTAGTAAACGTGATCTCTTCTGCTCGGAGTTTTGGCTTAACTTACTGGCGCTGGGTAAGGTGGGGCACCTTCGTAAAGGACCTTGAAGTCCACTTGCGCCCTATCCCTTTGGGCAGCTGTAAATCCTGCCCAGTAGAATGTAATAAATCATAATTCATGTCTAGCGATCCTCAACGGTTTGCATTAACTAATATAAAGTAGTTAGATACCGGCAATTAATATTATTCAGTACAAAAAAGAGGTGGGGCGTTAGCATCCAACACGCTGAACTTGCATGTAAAAATAATTTGTGGTCCTCTTGCTTTAACATGACGAAATTTCCTCTGTAGACCATTTTTGCTTCCTAGACCTCCGTCAAGATTTGTTTCTTAAGGAAGAATTTCATTACTTGAACGCTCCCCGTGTTGGGACACAGTAGATGGCGTCTTCGAATGCACCTTTGAGTGTCTTCGCCATCAATCCTGTCTTTCCCTCAACGTAGCCTCATCCGAAGGAGCTGATGGAAAGATTTGGTGTGAACTGTTAAATTCTTCCAAGCAGAGTAAACCTACCGTGTATCGAGGAAACCAAAGCTCGCACCACTTCTCAATGAAGGTTGTATATCTTGGCTCCTTCTTACCAGTATGTGTGTTCATAGTACTACAGTTTCGTAGTATAATAAAAATAAATAAATGGGTGGACCATCAATAAAACTGAATTGTAAGACTGTATCCAGTGTGATCGCAAAAGTCTATTGATTTACAAATACAATCATAATTGTAATTCATGAATTCTCACTGAGTTCGCTTTATTTAGATAATGAAAGGCTCCCTTAACAGTGGACCTGCTAAAATTCTTGTTCGGATTATGTTTGTGATAGTACCGATAACGATGTCGCCTGAGACTCAGGGACTCGAAGCCGGGGTGTGAACTTAGACGTGATTGAAAGATGGTTAGGAATTGTCGGGGGAAATAGTAATGGTGCGATCAGTGATAATGTTGTGAAACAGTTATGCGTGTTAAAAACAACGTAAAATGCGTGACAATCCCCGGGAAAGAAAAAGATACTTGATTGTCACGTTGACTCTTTTATTAATCTTCTGCTGAAGCCTTTTGCTTCTCCTCCTTACTGCTCTTTTTACGGTCTTTTGATTCCAGTTCGTTTTTGTTGTGCTTTTCTCGCTCTAAAATGTCCTCTAGCTTATCAGTTTCTCTAGCTCTGACTGCTTCACCTCGATACCAGTGGCTTTCTTCTCCATTCCTAATTTGTGTGCATATTTTGTCGATAGCAACGAAAACCGGTCACGCACGGATCTGGTGGTTACACTGAATATCGGCTGATGAATGCTGTAGAGCTGCTGGGCCACATATTTCCGTGCTTGACCTCTTTCAGGGGTCCTTAGATTGAATTTGAACGGTTCACTCACGAGCACTTCCCTGCACATGATAACATTGTGGTTTGTCGTCCAATAAAAGTACTTATTTGTCCATTCGGAATGCAATAAAAAACATATCAAAACAATCAAAGAAATAAGTGGCTAAGTTGGTGCAAAAGAAAATACACGGCTGTCTCAGTAGCTTACGTTTTCTGGGATTCTTCTGCCAAGCACAAGGTAGCCATGTATACACTGCTTGCCAAATGCGCCTGTAGAATGAGCAAAAAATTTAATCTAAAACGATCTATTCGACACAAAAACGATCTATTCTAGTTATAAGACTCTTCCAGGCACACAGCTTCGAAAAATCAGTTGCAATCCTCTAAAAAGAGCTTCAAGGGAACAAGTTTTACTTACGTTTTTCCCAGAGCCACTTTCTCTTGCAAATTTCGTCGTCGACGAACCGTGGACGACGAAATCACAAACGGAGGGTTGCGTAGCACCAGCATCTGTACAAATCGAACTTCCGGTCGTCGTCGTCGTCGTCTCATTTCGTCGTCGTATCTTAAGTTCGCTATTACTAAACAAACGCAAGGGACATGGAATGTATATGTTATTCTGATTTTTTCCGGACTCCACGTGATGATATGTGCCAGAACGGAGGTACTTGTGCAGCCACTAAAAACCAAGCAGCTTTTGAATGTATCTGTAAGGGAGGCTACCCTGGCAAACACTGCGAAGTAAAAGGTATCGCTTCCACTTACTATTCCTTTAACCATTGTCAATATCAACAGTATTATCGTTAGAGCAATTCAATATATAATTAAGGTATCGGAAATGTGTGAGAATTTTCGATCCCTGCTATTCTTTAACTGAGTTCCATTTTATGCTTAAGTAGCTACGAACGTTCCTCGTGGTTTTGTCCAACAAATGCAAACATTGTCTAAAACACTTCCATAATGAGATCCAGGTTCTTTTCAACAGAAGTCATACAGTGTCATAGTTTGTCCCCTGAACCTTGAAAATTTCATTTATAGCTGCTTGATTTGGGTTCTAGTTATGGAAAATGTCAGAGAGACCGGATTTAATTAAACAGAAAATTGTGGGGAATATCATCATGTTGGGTACAAATAAAAATTCATCTTCTCTAGTCGACAGTCCGTACAGGATAATATTATATTAAGTTGCACCATTGTATTAGGGTCCAAGGCATACTTAATAAGGAGTCGGCAAAAAAGATGTAAAAGGTGAAGAGGAAAATGCAATACGACGGCGACGCTAGTATGCCGTTTTCGAGTATCTTGTCGGCTTTTCTGACCGCCTACTTAGAAAACGAAAACTGGAGTTTTCAAACTTGAATTTCCTATGGCTCTGTTTCTGTAGATTTAACATGAAGGGAAAAGAAGTCTCGCGATCTATTGCTTCTTTCCTAAGAAATATCTAAGAGAAAATGGAAAAAGAAATCCAAGGAAAGGACTTTCTTAGATTGGAATAAAATTAATGCCAAGCCGACATTGACCCTCAAGCTGTATATGTACTAACTGAGATATCATGTTTGATCTAATTTCACAATTTTTTTTCAGTACCAAAATCATGTAAGGAACTGTATGAACAAAAACATTACGTATCATAGTAACATAGAAAGAGGATGCATGTAACCATATTTCAACATCGTTCCTAGGGTGCTTACCTTCTATGGAATAGATCGTTTGCACGTTGATGTCACAGCTAACATGGACCTACACGAACAAGTAGACTTCTTTCATTTAATGGAGGCGTATTTTGCTATTTCTTTGTATTTATGTTGATTAGACCTACTGCCCTCACTTTGTTTTTAAGTATTCTTTTGAATTTTCTAAAAGGCAGCGAGGTTAGAAAGATTTATTAGCATTAAAACCAGAGGATATTGAATTTGATCACCATTATGAAAGACGGTCTGTAGCGGCCACTGAGCTGGTGGAAAAATCCCTTGGGGCTTTGAAACCATCTTTCATGGAAATAATTAAGCTTCTTCGTCATGTCAACATGACCACCTTTCAAGTAAGCGAAAACCATTCATTGCTACTGATCGGTTACATAATAGTTCTTCCGCAATTGATATAGCAAGGTTTCTGCACAAACCTTGAGCGACAGTCAGACGAGATTAGATTATATTTATGATTTTTACAGAATCCAGAGCCAGCTGGTCACCCTTTATATGGACAACGAACTGATTTCCGTTTTTTGTCACATGGGGGATTATACATGCGGAGATGCACCGCAGCACCTCACTTGGTCGTAATACCTGGAAATCGTTGATTGGACCGGTAGCCTCTTTGCAGGCCGGCTGTAGCCGATAGGGATTCAATAATCAATGTGGTTCGAGTAGTGCAAGAATTGGTTATGTTAGTAACAACGAGGCTAGCTGCCTCTCATGCGACTCAGTGATTGGTTTTGGCAGTACTTCCTTTAACAGTAACTCATGCGGAAACGAAGCCATGTATGGTGGTGTTGACAACGGTGAAAGACACATAAAGGCAACATGCTATATCTTAGTTCAG
>BLFN01000266.1:904146-909146 GCA_014634225.1 Acropora yongei | reverse complement strand
AATTCAAAGAGTTGCAATATCAAACTTTAGACTTACACCAGTCTCATCATTCGGACAGTATAAAGCTCAGGATTTCCTTTGTAGTTCTGGACCCACACGGCAATTTGTCATTTCCGCACAAACTTGTCCATAATTTATGGTTTTTACAGTGCCATTTAAAGGGACGTGCAACATCTTCAATGAGGAAAACTCTAGTAGGGTGAAAAATGCTTTGAAATTAATGGAAATAGCAACTAACGCTTGAGGTTATTTTACAACAGCGTTGTTAGTATACGTACACCAAATTCAATTTTTGTCATCTGTAGCTCAGGGTGGCGAGGATGATGAAGAAATATAACTTGAAAAAATTGGCCAACTTGTTTTAGTTTGAGCGCAATTTAATCCAAAAAGTCCCAAAATGTTAATGCGAATAGCTATTCCAAACTAAAACATATTTGATGTCACATTCTCTCTTTAGTTTATAAAGAATGTTTAACTTAATGCTTCTTTTTTTCGTTTTTCAAGCAGTTATGACCTAGAACGGCAAAACCACTATGACACTGGCCCTTTAAACCCTTCGTCTAACCACTCGTGTAATGAGATGTAGCATTCTGTGAAGGGAGGATTGAAATATTACCTATTGGCGGCCATATCCGCATGTAAAACCTGGCTTCATCCGTTACGTAATCTCGTGCACTAGCTTCCTTTGTGCTGTTATTCAGCTCACAAATCTTCCCGAAAATCAAGAAATTGTAACTATGGCACTGAAGATCGCTTTCACAAAGTTCGTGGCATTCAAAAGGGCCTGTGACTGTAACTGACTTGAAAATGTGATTCCTTAGAGCTTTACCAGGGGTTGAAACGTCGGATTGCTTACACTGATCTCCAACGGTTAGTCCAATAAGAATCATAAAGCACTTTGCTAACATGAAAACGTGCTCCAAGGTACGATCCATAATGCAATTTGAGTGAAAACAGGCTCTGTGGAAAGATCCCACAAGAACAATCATATATATATTCATTAATTAAGCTGTTTAATACTCTCTACTGCGTTGAGGACCCTACTGTGGTATCGTGTTGTGAGAGCGCTTTTGTGGCTACTCACTTCTGTAAGAAGCAATAGCCGGACGTCATGGCTTTGAATGTCCGGAAAATGATACAAACTTATTGACTTTAGCTATGTCTCACAGCATTCATTTTAAAAGAGAATCTTCTCTAGAAATATGATTTCTTACTCTCTTTTATATTAATATTTCCTTTAATGAAAAAAAGATGGAAATGGTCACCATCTGTTCTAAACAATGTTAGGGTCCAGTTTCTTCATCGCGTGAGATGAAGTAAACAAAACTGGCCGTTCACGAGGTGGTTTTGTGCCTAACTCTTCGATCATTCATTCTAAAGTAAATGGCACTGGTGTTTTAATTTAAATGGGTTGAAAGATTGTAAAAGATAGTTTAAACTGGCAAGATTTTGTTTCTATCATGACTCTGGGTGAGCGGTCTCATTATGCGGGAGAAGCACCGTTCTTTACGCATTTTTAAAATTTCTGCTCACCTTCCTCAGAGGGAGGAGGAACCTACTTTTTCTTCCTCCACCCTACTTTCACCCCCTATTTCTCCCTCATCCCAACTTTTTTTGGGCCATTTCTCCCTCCTCCCCATTCTGTTCCTCCCCCCTCTCCTCATTCCTCTTCTTTTCCGTATTTATTTTTATTTTCTACTGTTGCTGTGTTCCTTCAAATGGCGTCAGACTTTGAAATTGTATAATCTAAAAATGACGCTCGCAAAGGTTGTTAACAAAAATTCAGTTAACAACAGCAATCCTACCGTGGACCTCACTTGCTCTGATAATCAGATTCCTTCAAGGGAAGTTTAAATGGAATTAATTTTTTTTCGATGAGTTCAGTGTCATGTATTCTTTTATTCCATTCCCCAGCAAGTTGAAATTAAAAAAAAAAAAAAAACTCAAAATAATGTTGAAGCAATGCTTTTATTTCCTCCTGTGTTTTGTTGACTCGATTTTCTTTTATTACTTAAAGAATTTAATTTTGAAGTGGTAAACACTTTAAATTCTTTGCATTGCATCATATTGTCCTTGTTGCCTCATTCTTAGGTTTCAAATTCAAATGAACATATAAACATGGTCATCAAATAACAACGAGATTCCAGTTTTTGCAATTGTGTACAACAGTCCGTTCTGAAACATACACAAAATTAGTTTCATTCTCTGCTTGAAACACTCCTATTTTATTTTGACGAGATATTTGCAGTCATTCCAACATTGTCTACAAATTTCATAATTCGCCAAGCAATTTTTTTCGACAATATGGCTTTGCAAAAGCATAGATCTGACCTTTAGGTCCTTTTAATTTTATTTTTCATTCACAGCCACTTCTAAAAATAAACCAACACAGCATTTTGGCTTTGCACAGGCAAAAACTTGTAAATTAATCTAAGAAGAAGAAGAGATGGACATTGAAGTTTTCCGATCATTTCTACTAGAGCAAAGAATCACGTGGTCTTCTTTCTCTTTACTAGGAGGGCTGCGAGCTTAAACTGTCTGTGGTGGAAAAAGTTATGTAGATATATCTACCACTACGTTTTCAATAACCCAGGTTTACATTTCTACTTATTCAGTTAGCTGGCTTATGAATCACAAGGAGACTTAGTAAGAAGCAGTGATTCTTTGGTATTCATATAAATGTAACGCAAAAACGAATCAAAGTACCAAGGGAAAGAAATGATTTGTTTATTGGACACGTGAATCGATTGCAGGAGAAGTAAGAAGGGAAGTATCATAGAAGTTGTAGACTAGACTGGGAGGGGTTCTGAAAATTGTTTAGGTTTACTGTCCCTTAAAGAATATGACCTTAACAGCTTGTTTGTATATATATTTCGGTTATCTATGTGGGTTAGATATGGATACTGTATACCGACCTTGGAAACTTGTTGCTCCTCTGAGTAATAACGAGCAAAACAGCACAGGCGGAAAAGAAATCCATTGCTGTCACTAGATTAATGGCATTGCTAACTTTGATAGCTACTAATACCAACTTTCAGAAACACTACTGTTAGGATAAATAAGTAATAGGGATCCAAGACATGTAAGGTTTTTAAATATTGATGATTGGTGTGAAAGAGATGGTAAATCAGCGCCTCCACACAAAGCTCAAAGGGCATCCACGATTTGAGTGGAATACTCGGATATCTTCAACCCTTACTCGTATTTTCCCTATATACTCTTTTTAGGAGCTGAATGAAAAAACTTGCTTTTACTGCTACTTTTTTCCTTTATTCCTTTTCTTGGAAAAATAGTTCATGTTTAGTGTTTTTTATTTTCAATTTTAAAATTAAGGACGTCACTGCAAACAATAATGGCCATGGAGACACAGGCACCGTAGGAAGAAAATTAAAACGATTGAGAAGTTAGAAAAAATAATCATACAATATCGTTTCAAGAACAGAAATTCTAACACAACTACACCAAATTTGTTGTTAAAAGCTCTCCAATGTGGACTCAAGATCAAGCATTTCCAACAAATAAAACCAACGCCGTTATTCAGTTTATAATTAGCTGCCGAAAGAGTGGCTGCTCTCTAGGACATTTTAGTAATTAACATATTCAAACTTCATGCAAAAAAGGTTGGTTAGAAAGAAGACAGGTTTCGCCTTTTTTATACTTCGACGTGAATCCTCTGCTAATGAAAATATTCTTTATTAGTGCCACAAAATATTCTTTCAGTTCTCAAAATCTAAATGAAGGGTATTGAATTCAGAGTTAGATTTCTCTGCGAGATATCCCTTACTCAATAGCTACTGAACCAAAGGAGTTCAAAGTCTAAGGCCTCGCTTTTCCTAATCTTACTCCGTTATATAGAAATGTGGAGGTGATGAGTCGATGACAAATTCTTCAGTCATCAGTTAACTAGCTAATAAATGCTGATCAAGAAGCACGAAACTCTGAGCACCGAGCATGGTTTGATCTAGTAATCAACTTTAATAAAGACCTACACATTAATTTATGGCTCTAGTCCTAGTTGTTTTTTGCTTACTCGAGAGAATAGATTAATTTTTGCCACATATTGTGGACTCTATCGTATGTGTAGGTTTCGCAAGAGTCATTTGCAAAAAAGGTGCCAAAAGAGCGCGAATGTGCTTGAATAGAATAATTAAAAGATGGATCCTAAAATAATTGCTTTTTACTCTTTTTTTTTTTAGTGATTCTCTCCCTGTGAGCTGCTCAATCTTCATTTCACTGCTTTTGATTTTCATTATTTTTTTTATCAGATAGCTCATAATAATAATAATAATAATAATAATAATAATAATAATGATACTAATAAAGGTCTTTATTAAGAATTCATTGTGCAAATAGACTTGCAACAATTAAGAAGGCAAAAATTATTCATTAGTATTAAAAAGGCATCTGTTAATAAAAACAGATTTAAAACGACCTGTCCGGACAATAGGTTAAATATAACTAGTAGTTTCCATCGGAAAGTGAAGTGCTGCGAGTGAAGTTTGTGTGGAAGATGTTTTTGTCATTTAGGAAGTATTGTAGAGGAATGACTCAACATGAGCCACTAGATTAGAGTATTTTGCCAAAGGATCATTTAGGGACAGCTTGAAAATGGCATATTTGTTGCAACGAGTACCTTGAAATACAGGCTACGTAATAAGTTATTAATAGATAATATTCATATAACGATCACCTAGGGAAGAGGGTGCGTAGCGGTGGGAAGAGGCAAAAAAAAAGAAGTTAACGCCAAAAAAGCGGTGGACTTGGGAGGGGGAATTTACTGTTCGAACCTCTTTGACCTGGTTCAACCGTGAAATATTCTTACTGATGTAGCCTTGCCTACAAGTCGAGCTCAATTTTTTTGAGCGAGTGCGAGCGGTAGATTAGTTGTGTTTTCTGCGGTAAAAGCCAGCGAGTGAGCGGGAAAATTCAGATAAGAGACAACAAAAAATGTAAACAGCAGGCAATTGAATTTAATGAAAAAAAAAATTCAAGTCACGTTT
>BLFN01000266.1:889146-896646 GCA_014634225.1 Acropora yongei | reverse complement strand
AACCCTCAAAATTTTCAGGTGCATACATGAGACAATCGCTGAGATTGTCCAGTAAGTGTGAGGATCATTTCTACAATTCATCTCGTAACCACATTTCACAAGGCATTTCTTTCTTTAGGTATATTTGGTTGTTAGATGTGCCTTACTCCGGCTTTTTCTCGGGGGTCCTTTAACAAAGTAGATAAATAGGGTGTTAGGTTGAGGGGCGGGAGTATAGCCTTACTAACGCTGATAAGTTTTAAGAAAAGTAATTAGAGCAGTGAGCAAGAACGCAAGAAATATATCTTTTAATTCGCAGGATAATGTATAAGGTTTCAGTCAAATGTTGCACGATATACTGGATCAGCCATGCTATGGCGATCGGACAATGCTTAATGAACAAGGGGCCTACGTTGAATAGTTGATTAGATTACGCTTTCTGTTTGGGATTCCAATGTCTTAGGCGACAAATTACCCATTAACCCCTTCCCGTCCAAATGAGTGCTCAGGGCACTTATAGATTTTACTCTGTCTAACGCCAGACGATTTTACTCGTCAATGGGGAACCTCTTGGACAGGAAAGGGTTAACTTTGTGGCGAAATTTAAACGTTAATTTGTGATTTCACATGTGAAATTATAGCATTCCAATGATAACTTTTCCTACAGTGCACAAAACCCGAAGTAAGACCCTTGCGTTACACTACATTCTGGGTTTATTTAGTCATATTTTGGGCAAATGTCATGTTAATTGAACTGTCTACTGAAGAACAAACGTTATAGTGCTATATTTTATTTGTTTTCAAAATTTGATTGAATGCTTTTGCATCGATCGAAATATTGTTCAAATTATGGAGAGTGCTCATGTCAAACAAGTCAGTTAAAACGACATCCATCTGTTCAAGATTACGGAGCATGATATGGAGTTTACCCCTGATTTCGCGAAAAAAAATATGTCTTGATGAATAAGTATTGATGGCGACTGACGACTTCTTTCTACAAACTTTGAGATGCCCCAAATTCTTACCATAAGCATTTACTTACAGAATAAAAAAAGTCTTAGGTGGAAGTGTGCTCACAATATCGCTCTTGACCTCCTTACTTTTAAAAGGATAAACCTTCGGTAGCGATGTTGGTCAAAGACACGAGAAACTATTAATAATTTATCTATAATTAGTAAGAGATATAAACAATAGATAAATTAAGTTAATAATTCAATTATTGCAGAAATTGCACTACAGTTTGCTACGTTGAAGAAATCATTGCACCAAGATATAGCCCATTGCCTTGATTTTCATATTCCCGTTATCAGCAGCTGCTACCGCTGAGTTACCACATGTAACGGAACTGTAGTAAGGGTATCCCCCGCCACCAAATCCCACAAAAGAATCACAAGATTTGCAGTTATTTTCGTTGTTTCCAACAATACCAATTCTTGCCTTAGCGTGATTACGAATGCCAGAAGGGTTAAAGCCTTCCTTGTTACAATTGCGTTGTAGAGACCCTTCCGTCCCAATCAATGACTTCCATTCATCGCGACCCAGTGTGGTAGCCCGGTATTTCCCGTCAGCGATCAGTGAATACAGAGAATCAGCCTTCCTATTGATGGTAATAAAGTTCATTTGCTGGCCGATCTTCATAGCCAGGCATATCTTGGTGAACGGTGTGTTCCAATATGTCGGTAATTCGGTCTCTTGCGAGTCAAATCCAGTTCTCCCTTCTAGAATGTTCAAGGTGTCATAACTGCTCCAGAGCTTTGAGCTAAAGTTGAAAGTCTCCTGAAAAGGAAAAGGCAGCCAGTTGAACGTAAAAATAACAAAATGAAACGCCTGTAATAAAAAAACAAACAAACAAAAACAAAACCAAGTCACACACACCTTCTTCAAGCCACCAAATGAGTTACTGGCTTTGGAAAAGAGGGTTTGCCAAAATCCTTTGAGTCTGGGGCGTCGTAAGAATTGACATTTTAAATGTATGTAATGTTGTAACGTGCTCAACTGTGAATTAGTCCCTCGATGCTTTCATTCCTAGACCACTTTCGGAAGCTGGTACATGCCGTTTTCACTATCGAGGTGCTGTTCTATGGAATAGCCCTCTTACGCAAACTAAACATCATGCAGTCTACCCTGTTCTGTAATATATGCTCATCGCAATACTGATGATTTCAGGAAAGTTACACTACTGAACATACAATTTAATACATTGTTATCAAAATACGAACAAACATGGACGCGAAGTTTTCTCATTGACTTGAAAAATGCTTTTGATACTGTTGACAATGAAATATTATTTCATAAACTGACTGAACCATTGTGGGATAAGAAGCATTAGCATTTACCAAATCAGTGGATAGCATTTTCGCGCGTTTTGATTGGCTCCCGTAACTTAGAATATCCTTGGATATTCACTGTTTTGCGAACGGAGAGAAAAATGGCAAGTCGTTTCGCGAAAGTTTCAGAAGAAGAAATTGAAGAAGCGTTTTTTATACATCTGATTTGGTAAATACTAAAACAACTATCCCCCTCAGGGTCGGTGAAGAGCGGTGGATATATGCCTCGACGCTTCGCGTCTCGGTATATATCCACCACTATTCACCTCCCTTTCGGGGGATAGTTGTATATTATCAGCAACTGGTTTCGTTCGGATCTTTCCGGTCATGTCAGACAACACAAGCAGGTTGAAAGATTTCGAAAAAGGAAAAGCCGGTAGTTTGTTACAACAACAGACTGAGTCAATCCTTGTAGCGTATTGGATGGAAAAATAGATATTGAATAAACTTCTCAATACTTACGAAAAACGAGGACATTTTACTTTTAAAATTGTCTAAAACAAACATTAGTGCGGTTTTTAGGGCATAAACTTAATACCCTTACACAAAAATAACCTCTTCTAGCTGAGTGGAAATATTCTACAGTCCAATCTATAAACTTTGTCATTATACCAGTAACTATTTTACTGAGACTTAATTTCCGTTATTATCTTAAATTGTTCATACCAATGAATTAATTCATATTACATATTATTTTTTCGTTTAATCAATTAGATAATTGGTTGAGTAAGTAACTGTTTTCATTGTACATATTCAGATGAAACACAACCCGCCTAGATTAGCAATTGCTGTTTGCGGGATAATGTAGCCTTTACCATTGTCACGGTAAAATAAGACGTTAATAAACGTGAAACTCTTGAAACCTTTAGGGGGCAAACAGTGTAAAAAACAAAATCTCGCACAAGAAAAAGCGCGATAAAAAATAAATTTACCTGGGCGCAAACTTTACGGGGACAAACAACAAGCTCAATAATTTGTAGAAGACGTAAGACATTGTCTGGATGGAAAGGGACGTTGTTGATACTAAGGTTGTTTTAACTAAAGTTGATACATTTGGCTACCATCTAAAAGAGGGGTAGCCCTATGCATTTTTCCACCACGCATGTTATGTTCGACATGAACGAGACTAAAAGGGAATATCTTCACCTTTGCATTATTGACAAAAGCAACGGAAAAGGCTTTTAGGACTACTAACACAGTTACTGATTTCAACTCCAATATCTTCACAGTTGTCTTATCGTCTGTCATGAGTTTTGATAATCGCAATTTTAGAATGAATACCGTATCTCACTATGTAATGCTATTTGTGAACTAAGCCATTAAAGGTCACAGTTCTGTTTCGAGAGTCTAGGTTATTCAGCTTTTCCGTTCCTTTACAAACTCCCTTGTTTTCTTTCGATTGCAGGCAGTTCACAAAACTCACTCTAGGATCATCTGTTTGTTTCTTTTGTTTGTTGTTTGTTTTTGGCTTGCCATACGTTTTTCTTCAGTGTTGTGCATAAGCGAGAATATCTGTTTGCTTTTCGGATGAAACAAGATTAAGAGTCCACAACCTCATTCCCAGGGTTTCTCATCTTACCGCCTCCTGGAGCGAAATAAAAAAATAAATAAAACCCGCGATATTTAACAGTACTTAGCCTTCAGGAAGAAATTTCAAATATGATCTATTCCAACGTTTATTTTAAGATTAAGTAAGTGCATGTCCTTTGAATGCGCTCGACCAAATTGATGCAAAAAACATAATGTTTCTAGAAAAACGTATAGCTTTCTCGAAGTAAAGCTACGGCAGTCTCAGAAGAAAAGCTGGCTGGAAGAAGATAACACGATATTCGTGATTAGAAGCAACAAGCTGTACTTGCAGTTCCAATCAAATATGCGATCCTGGTGTCACGACATAGAATCAAAGTAAGCATTATTTTCACGAAATATCGTAATCTTTGTCCCTGGAGAACCAATACTTAGAACCTCTAAACATATCTTGTAATAGAAACGAGCCTAAACGAAGTATATTAGCACGGCATGGCAAATTATAGAGGTGTCAAACTCTGAGAAACGACATGCAGTTAAAATCGGAAACCATGCAGACCTATGACTTCTAAAAATATGCTACAACACAGTCAAACGACTCCAGTCTACTTATAATTTCAATTTCTCCTAACAGGGCAGATGTTTCCTTTTCTCAGAAACACCGCGCGTGAGCAAAGAAAGGCCAAGAGTCTTTCAGAAAACAAAAATTAAAAGAGTACACAATTCTCACGAACTGTTGGAGTCACATGCACTGACTTGTTGACACAATAACTTTCTTTTTTCTCTGTAGCCTCCTTTCGGTCGAAGATAAATCCAGTTTATCAGTAAGCACGGCGAAATGTAGACCGCCAAGAGTCGTTCGCACTCTGCAAAGTTAGGGGAGCCGACGGCGCGGTGACACCAATAAATATTTTCACCCTTTCGCTCCTCTCAAAGTGACTTTGGCTTTCAGTGATCAAGGCTCTGAATACTCTAAAACTGTTCTATTGCCGTTGACGAGACCCACACAGTAGACCTGGTTTTAATTCATTCCGAAATAAAGATCACATGAGTCGAAGATCTTCCATACACAGCCTCAGCCGTAGCGTGCAATTCTTCATTCGTCTTCTTCAGGAGATTTTTACAATATATAACGTCCTTAATTGAATCACACAACCTACAGCAACTTTGGTTTCCGCTATCAGATGATGGATGAGGTTTTGTCGGCATTTTCAGAATAAGAGCATCATATCGTTTCTAATTTATTTTGGCGAGAACCACATCCCACACTCACGTAGGCATAGTATAGACAAAATTCCTACTAGCCCACCCTTCCCTTCAATAATTGTCATCTCCCAGATTCTGGGAGACACGTGACCAGCGTGTGCCAGGGTCGCTCCTCGCTCGCACCAGGGGGCGGTAAGATGAGAGACCCTGGGAACGAGGTTGAACAGTCAATAGGAAATTTTCTGCATGACGCCCAATTCATTACAATTTATTAATTATGCATGCGTGTTAGTTTTTCTAACTCGTTAGTATTCCAAACATTTACGTTTACCTCTTTAAAGCATGCTTCTCTCTGAAAGAAAACATGCGTCGCTTATCTTAATCATGGGCTCTCTCGCGAAAGCTGCTGGTGAAAGCTGCTGGAGTATAACAAGGAAGGATTCATAAGATTCTTTCTCTTGACCATGTTTACTTTGAGAGCTTAACCAATGACGACGTTGACCCCGAGGACAACACCTAGTCACGAATAATCTGAATTTGTATTTTAACTGTCCCAGAACATGCTCAAGCTGAATAGATAACGCCAGCATTTAATTCCAAATATAAATACCAAAAATTAGCTGCCGCCGTTCGCGCTCACCAAAATACGCAGGACTTGGTCAATTCACGTTGTTGTTGTTGTTGTTGTTGTTCAGAGGACAGCAAAGAATTGTTCAAAGATCTATAACGCACGTGCACAGCCATTGTTCTGCTCCTTAGATCTTTTCTTTGGCGACGTTCTTGTTGCCCTTACCGGCGTGACTTACATAAGCTCTCTATTTTTTTTTAAAACGGCTACTACACTTAAAAGTCTAGTAGCGGTTTCCTTTTTCGTTTGAAATTGTCCGTTGATTAATCTTCGTGTCTATAAAAATTATCCATAACTGTGACGACGGTGGTCTCCGTTATAGTCGTCTGTGTTTAGTGAACTGGTGCTATTGGTAATATCTTGTTGACTTTACATTTGCTGACCAAGATTCAGTTGGATCATGAACGGTGAATAATGAGGTGCAATGAACGCAACCTGTTTGCGTTGTCTTAGCTTCTCTATAACCTTCTCGACGGAAACAACCAATACAATGGGTACGACGAACTTACGAACGAGATGGGTCCCGTTTTTGCGTTCGTAGTTTCTCTGCCATTTCATAGATGAAAGAAACAACACTGATGAAATACATGATGGAGGCAAAACGCTGAGCCTGGTTACATATCAAGAAGAAAA
Organism: Acropora yongei; assembly: GCA_014634225.1. Classification (NCBI taxonomy): domain Eukaryota; kingdom Metazoa; phylum Cnidaria; class Anthozoa; order Scleractinia; family Acroporidae; genus Acropora; species Acropora yongei. Next base: position 890,346 of record BLFN01000266.1, on the reverse strand, counting down.
TCAAGTGAAACAACGCCCAGCAACACGTTAGGTAAAATAAACTATTTATTCAGCTCGCTTTCTACAACACAAAATTAAAATACACGCTGGTCGTCTGCGATGGGGACCCAAGCAACGTGCCCAATCTAACTCCAAGAGATAAATCACTACTATTCGTTAATCGGCTTCCTACTTATCACAACACGGTGAAAGAGCCAAAAAGAATGCAATCGATTTTCTGTAGTTTGGATCCGCAATAATGAAGTGCGCGAAGCCTAAAAATGGAATGCAAATTATTGGATCCCTACGTGTTCTAAGACAAACAGCAGGAAAATGAACGCCAAATTTTGGTTTTAAAAATTGTTTTAGAAACAACTGCTTACGCGCTTGAAAAAGCGTCAAGTCTTCCAACATTCCGTTTTGTTTGTCTGAGTTTGTCTGAGTCATGACTTCACTCGTGAGCTTCGCTTTTTCCGAGAAATGGTAAGATCCATACAGCAAGACCTCAGTTTGAGATTTTCCCGTAATAACCACTTTCGGTAATAAGTCGACAATTTTTAATTAGTCTTCGACTTGGGGTATAGTGTCATCTTCAGTCTGCAGACTGACTTTTGGTTGTAAATGTTTGTCGACTGATTAATAAACACACTTGACTTTCTCAAAAATTGCTTTTATTTTTCTCCTTTACTTTTGACAAGCAAATATCAAAATTTACCAGTAGGTATCTTTTCACCTTGTGAAAGCCCTTATCTAAGCCCTTATCTAAGGGCTGCAGGTTGGCTGATTACGGATAACCAGTGTCTTGGTATTGACTGTGTAAACCGTTCCATCAGTGTTTTTACATTTTCCTATCACCTGACAGACGCTAACCTGTTTACCCGGTTGAACAGGTATTCGAGCTTCGTGTTTCACTTGCCGAGAGAACGAGCTGCTGGAACTCTGGGCCCAGTTATATTCGGTCGTATGAGAAACACCAAGTTCAGTTGAGAAAACTTTTTTCAGAGTTAAACCAATCTTGGCAGAAACTGTAGTACTAGAGGTGCCTCCCGTCTGGCTGGTTTGAATAGAAGTGGTGCCTTCAGTGAGTGAAATCACCTGTGTTACTTCGCCTTGCTCAAGCTCGTTTTTAAGAGCTGAAATGCGCTCCAGCTGAAACAAAATTAATAAATGAATCGGAAGCTAATTCTGCAGTGATTCCTTGTAGTTCTGAATCAGTGAGAG
>BLFN01000266.1:855301-857801 GCA_014634225.1 Acropora yongei | reverse complement strand
TCCTGCAGTATCCACTATCCTACCATTTTGTCGTAAAAGATATTCACTTACTCGAGAATGTACAGAGAAGGCCTTGACCATTGGTCGTTAACTGAAGCATGAAGGGGATATCAATGCAGGGGAAGGTCTGCGCTGTGTACTGCTTTAAATGTGGCCTCCTATTCACTACCGTGGAACTGTCGCTGAATTGTCTCGCTAAAGGTTGTGAAAGAGATTTTATTATATAGATACTGATGAAATACCAGGATTTCTCCTTTTACTAAAAAATCATATCTTCACCGCGCGCAGTGAAGGTACTATTTTTATCTTTTGCGTGTGAGGATATTGGTGTGGCCATGGTTACCAACATAATTATCCAATTATAGTAGAGCTTCTCGCTCAGGCGCGCAGTCGGTTGATTTGAAGTTTCATTCGCAAAATGGCCTCGAGGTGCGAAGACGGTAGAGTTATAGAATTTTTCTCTTCGTTAGTAGAATTTTGACTATTTCGAACAGAAAATATAAGTATAATTTTCTTTATTTCTCCTCTATAACTTTATATCCGAGTTTCATAACATTTTTGTGACAGCCATTTTGCAATAGATGACCACTTTTTGCTGTTTCGAAAATGAATAAAAAAAGTTGTCTTTTATGTGGAAAGTTCAGTATCTATATAATAAACAGAGCATTACATGGCCGCTTGGGGATACGAATTATATCTTCTCGTGATGAAAGTATCTCTCACTCGTGAGAGATACTTTCAGAATTCGTATCCCCGCGCGGCCATGTAATATCTTCTAGATCTTTATTAAAGTGCCGTTTGAATTTACCAAAGTGATTATCAACTAAGCGTATGTTTTAATATGTTAAGCTTGCTGCAGTAAACTGTTAAAAGAGTTCTTTTTTTTTTTTGCTAGGGCAATTTCAAACTAGGGAATGATGTATACGTACCTAGGGAGTATCTGGGAGAAGTTGACAGTTTTGGGTTACTCAAATCGAAGTTTGGGTTACATTTAAATGGTCGAGGATCTCAAATTTGCATTTATCTATTCGCTTCTTTCGTGAAGTTTTGGAGGTGATTTACTTATTTTTCAGACTTTTTACTGGTAATTGATTTTATTATTTATTATTTTTTTTTACCGTCATTCTGAATAAAGTATATTTATGTTTGTATGAGGTAGTATTAATTTTCTCTATTCATAACAAACATTAAAAGAAAGAGAATCCAGGAGGATAACTAAGGTCGTTATATGATTTAAAACTTGGGCATTGGTTCCTAATAAATCTCTTTCAAACAATCGAAACAAAGTTGACAGTGACTTTTTAGACTGGCCATGACTATCGTGTTACTTAGGGTGCGTTCATTTGACCTCATTACGGAATAACAATACGAACGTTTACATCTAAAAATTACACCTATGAGATTTTGTTGCTATCAGAATACAAAGCAGAATTTCAACATCGTTTACAATCAAAATGTAGAAGATATATCTACCTAAATTTACCTCCAAAGAATAATCTGGAGTTCATTCCGTTTATTCTTATTCCAGAATAGCGTTGATCGAAAGCGATCTTAAATGAATAATTTAGTGCATCTTCACCAAAATGTGTCAAAAATAATTTTTCTTGTGACAGCAACAGGAGAAACAGGAATTTTCTTCTACAGAATTGGTCATGAATGTCATCAAGGCGGAGTTGAAGTCCACATGGGAACGATCCGAAAGAACGAGCAAAGTAAACTTAAAAACGTAGAGCTCGAGTTAGCGACGTGGAAAGTGCTTTAAGAACCTCAACAGCCTTGTTTATATAATGCATAGCTGCTGCTGCATAGTTAAATTATATCACTTAAGATTCGATTGCAGCAAATTTATTACGGCTGTTTATGTGGATTAAATGTGGATACTGTATACCAACCTTGCGAATGCGTTGCTGCCATAAATAATAAGGAGCAAAACAATGCAGAAGCGAAATCCATTGCTGTCCCTAGATTCATGGTGTTTTTAATCTTGCTAGCTACTAATAATAATCGACAGAAACACTGCTGTGAAGGTAAATAACATGGATCCAAGGCATTTAAGCTTTTTAAATATTGATGATGTGTGTGACGGGTACAGTGTTGCCCTACAAATTCCTAAATATATCAAGAATTTTAGTAAGAGCAATCCTCTGACGTCTTCAACCACATTTTCACTATATACCGTCATTAGTAGCTGGATGAGATAAATTGCGTTTATTGACACTTTTTTTTCCTTTTTTTTTCGGAAAACAGTTTAATTTTTTATCTTAGGGATAGAGGAAGTCGCTGCAAACAATGATAAGAGACAAAATTTAATGCCTTGGAGGAAGAAAATTAAAATGAAAAAAAAATTAACATAACATATCGCTTCAGAAACGAAAATCTAACAAAGCTACATCAAATTTGCTGTTAAGAGCTCTACAATACGACGAAAGATCTGGAAGATTAGGTTGGTTGGAATGAAGACAGCTGGTCGCTTTTTTTACTCTTCCACGTGAACCCCCTG
>BLFN01000266.1:840301-842801 GCA_014634225.1 Acropora yongei | reverse complement strand
AGTCACAGCATGAAAACCATGTCGATACTCTAATGGCAGTCTGTGTGAGGAAAGCATTAGCTGGAATAAAGGTTCACTACAAAAGATAAAATTCGGTAATTTCCTCTATGGTTTGCCATTAAGAATGTAGCAAAAAGTGGTCGAGCAATGTCCTTTTACAGCCTCGGAGATTAGTAACTACCAGACAGAGTAGGAAGAGTTTCGTTGGGGAATGAAACGACGACTCTTTGCATGTGTAACGCATTGAGAATCAGTGTTTTGTACAGAGTTTCGGAGACATCGATCAAGAACAATGTTTATGAGAAGGAGTGGCCTCCAGTTAATCAGCCAGGGTGGTAAGCTTCATCATTTCAGTGGTTACCTGGCAACATTGAGTTTTGTCCAGAAATTAACACAGAGTTGAATAGTGAAAAAGATCCCTTGCTAACGTCAGCTGCTTTCTGCTATCGACTGTGTGTTTCAGCGAAAGGTACTTCGATTCAGTCACTTCTTATGGGATATCTCTTTCATCTTTAAAATTACAAATTAATCTCATCTGGTACCAAAACAGGCCCCAGGAGGAGGAGTTTGATGATGACCATTAAGTTACTTTCTAATTTTGGCTTGACTTTTTCATTCAACTCGTTATAGTTTTGAAGAGTTCATGTCTCTTTAACTGAGCCTCAGATTGTTTTCCTCCAATTCAACTTCTCACAATCACAATGTTTTAATCACAAGCGTTTTACTTTCTTAGTTCAAATCGGTGCTTTAGCACCAGCCATCGAGCATTAGTTGTCTTCTTAGTTGCAGTCTTCATTAGTTGAGGAGAAAAGGGCGAGAAAGCATTGACAGAGGGTTAGTACGAGCCGGATAGCTGCTGAGCCCTTCAGTAGACGGATGGCATCACTTATAAACATTAGCTCAAAATCGCCCATTGGTACTTGCGGAAAACCGCCAGAAACGAATGTTGTTTCCTACAAAACACGGCTAATGCTCGAATCGGACATACCAGTAGACGTGGAAAAAGATCAGCCGATAGAAAGCAGCACTATGCCTATTAGTGTGACTTACCCTGAAGAGCATCTTGATTGAAAACAAAGAGGATAATCGATCTATTCGGCCCTACTGATTTCGCTTGTTAAAGGTCACTTACCGTAGAGTGTAGTAGCGTACTCTTCAAAGCGATTGTCAATGAGCCAAGATTTCACGTCGTCGACAGTCATCGAGGCCATGAGTTTCATAAATTGGAGACTTAAAACAGACGTACGAAGAGAAAACCGCTGATAATCGGTGTGATAGAAACACCATGCGCATTCTCAGGAAATCTCTGATTGGTGCGCGATACGTGAGTTTGCGGCACGTGAGACCACGACCACGATCCTTTTGGCAAGCGTTAAGTATTGTTGACTGCTTTACTGGAGGACGCGGGCGCTGCGAGTCATGGTGTTCCCTTGTTATTGCTCAAGTTTTGACGGTAGTAGCTTCAAAAAGCTACTAAATCACATAAAATTCATTCACAGTCATGAGCCAGATTTTTTGATATCATGTGGTGATTGTGGTCAATCTTTTAACAAGTTCAATTCGTTTAGATCTCATCTTAATCGAAAACACAGTGCCAGAAAGGTTGTTCAAGAAGAAAGATTCCATGACAACGCTGCTGATAATTGTAGTGAAGGTGAGGACATTTATAAGAAGAATGATGCAAGAGAGGACCCTAAAGAACCTTGTCGATGAAATGACCAGGTCTTTAGCTTTGTTTGCGCCAAAGACCAAGGACGAATATCAGCTTAGCCAGCCTGCGATTGATGCGGTGCTTGATAGCACCGGTGATCTGGTAGAGAGTAGTATGGAACATCTAAGAGAGCAAATCGCCGGCATCGCAGTTGCAGATATTGAAGGGTTAAGGGACGTGCTCCAGCAGCCAAGTGTGTCCACTCAAGCTAGATAACCTTTGATTAACGTGTATCAACAAGTGCACTACTTTAAGAGTAAGTTCAATTTTGTGGTAAGTCTTGTTCTGTTTAGTGTTAATTCCTTAGTTGGTTCATTTTTAGTTGTGAATTCTTCAGTGCCACCATTGGGAGTGTGCATTCGGCTGAATAAACTGCGTCAAACCTGAAAGTCCACAACACTCAGCTTCGCGCCCTCTTCAGACAGTAACACCCTCGTCCTTTGACGTTCAGATCTACTGCAGTGGGTCAAGTTATCTGTGGGCCAATTGCGGATACCGGAGGCTAGCTACCATGATAACATAAGTTTTGGCCATAGTTAAGCCAGGATTAGTGCTAAGTGGGCCTCGAGCGACTCAGCCATGGCTGTCAACAATTGTTTCTTATTATAAAAATTCAAACGTCAGACATAATAATTTTGAATATTCACTTTCAACAGGAGCCTGAAGAAATAATGTTAAATCAACGGCAGAGTATAGGATTGTTAGGGGCAGACAAAAGCTGAGGCTCATAAATGAAACATTTCATTATGTTCCTATATTGAAGACCCTTCAAGCTTTTAATTTAGACCT
>BLFN01000266.1:751077-753577 GCA_014634225.1 Acropora yongei | reverse complement strand
CAGCTTATTGTTCGCGTGTATTTCACGTTTAGAAGGAATTGCTATCAATGACTTTTACTACAGCAAGATAACCTACCTTCGTTAGTAAACTTGTCACATCTGTACACTGCAATAGATCTTTTTTTCACTTCGTCTTCGTAGAGGCAATGAGGAACAACAATCTCCATCGCTTTCTGGGGATTGATGTGATCGGGCCCGCACTTTATCACAGGAGAAATTAGCGTCCTTTTGTCTGTCTCCGGGATGTCCCGAATCACGTACGTGTCATTGTAAATCACGTGGAAAAAGATGGACTGTCGGTTTCCGTCGAGGAATGTTCCAGGCTCAATGTTGATGCAGACATCGGAATCTGGGTGGGTTAATGTTCCCCCGGTGTTGTCAAAGCTGCCACGCGCACTTGTGACAGACAGAAGCTCTGACCTTAGGTTATAAAAAAAAGGCTGTGATTGGCCTTTCCATTTTTCTGAATGAGTGAATACAATGTAATCCCCATCCCAGAATCCCGAATAAATTTTTGCTTATGGAACCCAAGTTTCTGATTCTGGAAATTCATCCCAAAGAATTCAGGTAAAATCGGGGTCCTGCATGCCACCAAACGACTTCGTTTTTTCGAAGACGTTAGAAGGTAGCTCCCCAAAACCGTAAGGTAATTTTTGAGTGATATAACCCTATGAAAAGATCTTCTCACATCCCCAGTGAGACTGCTTGAAAAAGACTTGGTAATAAGTTCGCGGAGTTTTCCGTATCTGAGCGGATTGGGAGGCAAAAAGAACCCTAAGAGAACTGACCTCATGCACTGGACGTCTGGAAAGACTCCGCAAACAGACTTGGCGTCTTCTGAGAGATAGCTAATTATTGTATTTCGGGTAGAGCTTAGAGCAGGGTCGTTTGTTTCAGCGCTCCTCAATGTAAGAGCGGCTTGGTTTTCAACCTGTGTGAGAATATGAAAACAATAAACATAAGCAAATGTGCCGAGTTGGTCTTAAAGATAAGGCACTCGTCTTCCAGCAAGATTACCTATGCGCCGTTTCTCGAAAGACTCGGTATTTTATCGGGCCCGAAAAGCAATTCTCGAGACTATGATCCGCTTACCGGGAAAAGCTGCTCTTTTATTATGTTTCAGATATAAGGAAAGGCAAAACAACTGCCAAGTTCTTATTAAAGATACAAAGGGATCTATGCCACTCGGAAAGTTTCGAGACGTTCGAGAAACGGGTCCCTGGGCTCGATTCCTTTCTCGACGCTATATTTGGTTTTAGTTTATTGATTCTCTCCTTTAGGGAGAATAAATGACGGTAATGATAATCAATATGGCTTGAATAAATTAGTGATCACCTGATCCTCATTCCATGCTGTAGTATTTGATACAAACTCAAGTTCGCAGCATTCTCTTGCCTGAAGAATTTGAGGACGCCATGTTCCCCGTTCGGCCTGGCCTAACGAACGCCCTGTAGGGGAGGAATGGTACGGGTCAGATCATAAGAAAAACCGTTTACGGAGCTGCAATTATTAGGGAGGTTTTAACAAGTTCACATAACCTCAGATGTTTTTGAAAAGGGTAATTCATTGCGCCTGAAATATTTAGAGCAGTTTTTAAATGACAGTCGAAAATCCAGTTCAGTCCAAAGTTATCCCTCCGGCCAATTACAACAGCAATTACATGTGACTTGCTCAAAGTGTAACGTAATGCTTTGATTAATAGGTCATGCATTGACTTTCCCCGCGTTCTGAAATCACGTGACCTTGTTTTGTGTAATTTTACTTAGCCGGCTAAAGCTGTGCCGTTTACAGTATTTGTCTAAGGCAGCGTTTACACCAACGCGGTTTCATTTGTAACCGCATCGTTTTGATATGGGTATGCAGGTATCGTACGTACGTAATTTAGAACACACTGGCCCTTTGCAAAAGAACCACATAAAATTATCACATTAAAAAAAAAAAACGACAACGCAGTCGTACCACCGTGAGTCTTGAATTTTGTGTATTTACTCCTCCTAGACCGGCAGCAGTGTTCTTTGCAAACATTTTTAGAATGGGAGCAAAAGGAAAAACAAAAATAATCGTAAAATAGCATGTTTTCCTGAACATTGTAGTTATCATTGCCAAAGGTTTCTCATTGCAAATCAAAAGCAAGATGGTGGGAGGAACAAAATAAGCAAAATTTGTACCGCGGTATTCTTGTTGAATGCATCTTCTTCCTTTAATCGCCTTGGCAAAGAGGAGATACAGTGCGCAAAACACGATGCACGTTGGTAAGAGAAGAATCACGATCAGGATCAGTGAATATGAATCGCTGAGCGCGGAATTCGATGCGACACAAGCTGTCAAAAGAAGTAATTTTGATAAGAATAATAATAGCAATAACAAAGGTAACGATGATAATGACAACGATAATAATAACAGTAATAATAATAATAATATTAATAATAATAATAATAATAATAATAATTAACACACTAACAGCTGGTTAAATGATGCTTGTAGGCAACTTGCCTGAAAA
>BLFN01000266.1:711077-713577 GCA_014634225.1 Acropora yongei | reverse complement strand
AACCTTAGTTCATTCATAAAGCAAAAACACGAGCTCATTGCGTAAAGAGTTATGACAAGTAATGATATTATTAGCACCTACAGCTGTGTAGTAAGTGCGGCTGTACGGATATATTGTACTTGGCTACAACATGTAATGTGTGCCCAAATTAAACAGGGCCAGTTTGTCGGAAATATAATGTAAACTTACTTGCACCGAGTGCAGTCCGATCACCATGAAGGTCAATAATATCGCTACTTCGCCTGTCATCTTACAAGTCAGGGTTTGCGGCATCGACAGAGCAGAAACGTTCCACATATCGAAGGCTGCTTTCTTTAGTTCATCGCGCGATAATCAAATCCAAATGACAGCGAAAAGAATTTACTACTTCTGTGAGTCTTTAACATTGTTTGCCCTTTTTTTTTCCTATTCCACTGCACCAATCATATGGGCTCTTTTGGGGAATTTTCCCTTTGAACCGGAAACCGCAATCTGTCATGGGACAAGCTAGGCAACCAAGAACAAAAAAAATAAAAACATCACAAATTTGCATATTTATAACAAGGAAAAGCAATAGTTTATGCGCTTCGCACTTTTGTACAGTTTGCGGTCGTTCTTGTCCTAAATCTACGACATGAAATGTTGTGCAGTGCTATATGCCGGGACGATGAGAGCACTCGATCTCCAAACCACTGATGATGCCAATTAAATCATCAGAACAGTTAGAGCACATTTTTCGAAAAGTGATTGCAGAAAGGCTATTTCCAGACCAGACGCCTTTTCGCTGCGTCGACTGAGATCGGAACAAACCGCAGACATTTATCACATGACGGTGGGATAAGGTATTGTTGCTCCGCTTTAACTTCCGTGTACTAAAGGAACTCGATGAAATCGATTTATAATCGTTGTCACCACATTAAACAGATTTCTCTCCTTCCGATAAGAAAGAAGCAACGCCATTTTTTTGTGCCTGAACGCGTTTGTTCTAAAAAAAAAGAATATTTAGCACCTATGGTAACGTGACGTCAGTACTTCCGCCTCTGTGATTAAAGGTAACTACCTTCCGATTGAACGACGTCTCCACGGGCGAAACATGACTGAAAAGACGGAAATAACCGCAGCTACGGCAGTAAGAAGAATCCCCAATTACAGAGAGAATAGCCACAGTGTTTGATCATGCTGATTAAATGAGTCTAAATGGATGTAAGCTCTAAATACAGACTATCAAGTTCTTTAACACATACTTTCGCTATAATTGTTTTAACACAATTTTTCGCTATGTAATCTTTCACAAATTGGTCCCGTTCCGTCATTGCGACGCATCACAGCCTTAAATCACTTTTGGCAAGCAGACCCCTAATCCAGAACCTAGAAGAAAAAAATGCTTTTAAATTTTGTTAAAAGTTACAGAGGGAAGTCACAGAAACGACCTCTTTCCTTTTCTCGTTAACCTCAACGTCACGCTTAATGAACGTTCAGAAAACGTCTCTACCAGTTAGACAATGAACGTAAGAAAATGTTTCTGCCAGTTGTCGCAACCCAAACCCCAAAATAACTCATAATTCCAAAGCTAACCTTTTCGTTCTAGAGGATTAGTAACTGGATGCGAGGAGCATCCATGCAATAATCGTTTAGCAGGCGGAAAAGGCGTTTTTCTTCCTTTTCCTTCCCTTTCCTTTCCTTCTTGCAACTTTCTTTATGGTAACTGCATCAGTATACATTGAAAAAAATGTCGCTATTTCCATGGAGAAAAATGGCGTCAATAACTGCGAGAAAGCTTTAACTCTTAGATATTGTGCTTCCTGTCTGGGGCCGTTTCTCGAAAGACCCGGTAACTTATCTAGCCCGAAATGCAATTCTTGAAACTATAATGATACGCTTGTCGCGAAAAGCTGCTCTTTTAATGCGTTTCAGATGTAACGAAAGGCAAAATAATTGACAAGTTACAAAGTTTGAAACGTCTTCTTGAAGATACAAAGGGATTTTTGTCACCCAAAAAGTTTCGGGACGTTCGAGAAACGGGTCCCTGGTTTCAGCTCAGTCTCTTTCACAGCTCCCTGATCACATGTTTTACGTGTGCCACACATGTTAGCTAGTTCTGTGAACTATGCCAGAAATTCAGGTTCAATGATGAAGGGAAGTGGGAAAAGAAAGAAAATACGTATTTCCGCCCTCTCTCCCTCCACCCTCATCTTTTTCACCAGATGAAAACTATACCAGTGGGCGGATCCAGACCTTGAGCTAAGGGGGGGGAGGGAGGCAGTTTTTTTTTTTGAGATGTTGAAACAAAATTGATTTGCGAATATCGCTTGCCATGCCGGCTTTTCTTCCTTCTGCGTTTTTTCATTATTTTATTTTATTTTTTTTTAGCCAAAATAAGGGGGCCGCCACTGTACGCGGTCACGGTAACCAAGTTCGAATGCTAAGATGCTACTTTGGACTCGATGTTGTTTTCAGTAGGCGAAAGATTTAAGAAGAATGGCTAGATGAGAGTTTGTTACACAATCTTTCAGGCTGCCAA
>BLFN01000266.1:684769-685914 GCA_014634225.1 Acropora yongei | reverse complement strand
CCCCCCCCCCCCCCCGAAATTACTCTTTTTTTTCTCGGGGAGGTGAGCCAAACCCGAGTGGGCGCGGAAGTTGGGCCAAAGTTGCACTTTCCTCCAAGTATGTGACTTGGAACAACAAAACCTTGATTTGAAGTATTCAAGATTCAGAAGTATCTTGAAGTATTCAAGACACAGAAAAGTAAGAGAAAGTGAAACGGGCCCGAGAAAAACTGGTCAAGCGCAATTCATGACCGAGAGGCTATTAAAAGCAAACTAAAGTAGTGTTTCACAGTCTTCACTGCCAGTGTGAGCAAAAAATTAGGAAGAGTTTGCACCTTGCATGATGATTTCTGGCCGCCATTTTTTGTTACTGTTTACTTTTCCCTCCTAATAAACCACTTTTCAAATGATTCGGCAAAGGAAGGTTTCTTTCCTTTGGTTTAACCTTAATTTTCGTCAGTATTGTTTGAGAGCTCCTATCCATCTTCTCTTTCAGCAGCCAGAGTCCTGCCGAGCTTCCAATTCAATAAAATTATATTGAATTAAATAACAGATACTCATGACTTACTTGAGAACACCTTAATGGAGTAGGTGTGCTAAACAATCTGAAAGCGTGTTGATTCGTAGCAGAACTAAACAGAAAAGAACAATATTAATTTATGCGCTAATAATCTATACAAAAAAAATGCACACAAATTACAACCACACACACTTTACCTTTGAACTAAGGTGGCTGGAGAGTAGCCCTGAAAAAAAAAAAAGGAATTATTAAAGTTGGTAGTTGGTTCGGAATTCAAAATTCGTTTCAGCCTTGCTCCCAGCTTCTCTCTTCCTTTCCTCCGGAGAGAGACCCTGGGAACTAGGTTGCATTCGTTCCTTTTATTGTGCATTTCTGTCGCACTCCCTCGTCTCTCTTCTTCCTCACCCCACAGAGCAGCATTTCATGCGACCTCTCTGAACTTATCGACATTAAGCCCATCACGTTGTTGGCCACGGTTCCCCACATGTTTTGAACCCAAAACCAGTTACACCTGTTTATCACACTGTTGCGTGATAAACCCCCATCCTCTATCTGTGTCGAGAGAAAAATTATTTGTCCCTTGATTCCTACACCACCACTATACACGTGAATTTTCGTTAACTGACACCCACCCTCTCAGGCGTGG
>BLFN01000266.1:667269-669769 GCA_014634225.1 Acropora yongei | reverse complement strand
TTGTGCAACAATTCATTCATGGCCATACTGTTCAATTTTGAATACACGGAAATTTTTCTGTTGTTTAACCCTTTCTCTGCCGTAGGTACTCACAATTTTCCCCTCTCGACGAAAGGGAACGGTTTGTTTTCCTGTAAATCGAGATGAGTTGTTAAATTGTTAAATGATTCGTAGACATGTAGTCTTCCTCATGCAGTGAACCGACGGAGGCATCGGCCACGCCATAAATCAATGATATTAATAGGTTAAATCAGGAGAAATAAACGTTCTGCACGTGCGGCACGCTCTTCAATGCTTTTTTTTTTTGACGTAGTCTGCCAAACGATGACCTGAACTTTTCCAATTTGAGGTTCTGACGACAACGTGAGCCGGCAGCAGTAAATCGTTCATTCTACCTTTACATAACAATGCGTGCCAATCAAGTGAAAGGACGTTTTGGCCATTTCGTAGAACGTGGCGAACATGGAATAATCGCAAAACATTTACCGTATTTACTCGAATAAGCGCCGCCCTCGATTAAGCGCCTCCCTCGAATAAGCGCCGCACCTGGGACAAAAAAGTTAATAAGCGCCGCCCTCGAATAAGCGCCGCACCCCCGATGCTCTCACCGCTGATATTTTCGCTCTTGTTATCATGAAACTCGGTTATGCAAGCTACAGACTCTTACAAAAATAACGATGCTGATTGAAATAATTGCGATGAAGATAAATTATCCTCAGTTGTAAGTAGTCAAGGTTGTATGTTGTTGTTCTCTTTTAGCCCTTCGGAGAGCCGTCAAAAATCACGCAAAAATTCCGAGGTTTTCAACTTCAAAAAGGAACGACCACAACGCTAAAAATAAAGACAGAAGAGTTTGAATTCGCTCTATAATCCTTTACTGTTTTAATTTTTACTTCACAGATGGCAAAGCACAAACACCACCGATTTTCTTAGAAATGGCGTGAAAAGTAAATGTTCCTTGAGTGGTAAATCGATATCACTGGAAGACATGGGCAATGCACCACAGGAAGCTTCTTTGAAAATGCGCCCGCGGTCACCGGGTACCTGGAGGGACCGCGCTCTGCGAGATGTCTATTTCGAGAAGCGGTGATCGCCAATAGAGCATGCTCACCCTTACAACCAACATTGAAACCAACTCTTGAATCTATCCCGATGCATTTCTTTGTAGTTCAATTAATTTTGAGCCCCAAATTATCCTTGTCTCAATTTCATCCCTACACAAATATTCAGGCCTCAGTTTAATTTCAGTTCGCGTAGAAAACAGAAAGCCTCATCTGCCCAGTTCACGATCGCAGATCGTACAACTGTTGTCGGCTTTAGTATGTGTTGCTTTTACCAAGGATCATAGAAGGTTCTCAAGCCCTTGGCCATTTTTCAAGCCTTTCAGTTCCTTGCAAGGTTTTAAAATAATGCAAATAAATAAATAAAGCGAAATCGTCTTGTTCTCTTTTTAATTCTCTTTTGTTGTGGTGTTTGCTCTGAAGGGATGTAACGACCGTTATCTGCTGAAGTTTCATCCAATGCAAAACCTCTTCCAACTCAATCCAGAACCACGATTTCGCTGGTGTCATCGTCATCCGAGTCGTCGACAAAAAGATGCTTTGAGGGCTTCATTCGTTTTGCACAACTAATAGAATCGTTTTCGTCGTCATCAGTTTCTGCTTTAGTTTCTGAAGGATTACGCACTAACTCTCCATCCGTTTTCGCCATCTTGCTTTTGCTTGGATTACCGGTTTTTGAATGCGAGGGTCGATTCGCTGGGCGCTTGTTTGCCTTCTTTGGGGTCTAAAGATATATTACGAAAATAAAAAAACAAACAAAAAATAAATAAATAAAAAATGAATAATAATAATAATGAGAATATGTGACTATGTAAACGAAGGTGATGGAGTCCAGCATGCCACCATGAAAGAGAGAGTAATAAAGGAATGTTACACGGAATGTTACACGGGGACAATACTGATCCTTAATTGCGAGTTCAGTTCTGCCGATAAAATAACAGCCATTAACACCTTAAGGTAGTTCCTCTCGTTACATACAGCTTCAGCATTGTAAATTGGAAAAGTAAGCAAGCTGAAGGAGCTTGACACAAGGACCAGAAAATTTCTCACAATGGATAAAATGCACCACCCAAAGTCGGTTGTAGATAGATTCTATGTTCCCAGGAAGTATGGAGCAAGCTTGACCTTACGCAGCTGTAAACAAGCTACAAGACAGCCACGCCACGATTGGCCTTAGCACATCCCTGAAAAGATCCCACGATTGTTTTCTTCTTATGGTGCAAATGCATGATGTCAAAAAGATGTATTCTGAAGTGATATATGAAATGTTTCATATATTGAACTGCGGATTTGAAATCAAGTAAGCCATGATCATCGCAGTTTTGAACGCAATTTAAGCAATTGCGAACAGAAGCCTGAAAAAGTCAGGACTTCAACGGGGTTTGAACCCGTGACCTCGCGATACCGGTGCGACGCTCTAACCAACTGAGCTATGAAGC
>BLFN01000266.1:607496-612496 GCA_014634225.1 Acropora yongei | reverse complement strand
TCTCAGCCAGACGAATCACTGACTCATTATTATCTATAGCCCTGTAGCTTCCCAGTCTATTTGGGAAGATGGGTAAAGACAACACTGTAGTAGTTGGACGAAAACAGAATTTGTTGTAATTTTTCAGAAATATTGTTTATCAAATAAATAGACTCCTCGTCCAAATTTAAAGGCTTTTCCCGGGTTAGTCTGAGCCCTATATATAGTTGAAAAACTGTTCGTTAAAGGCGTTGGAAATCTCTCTTAGAGTTACAGATAGAGATGTCATTTACTTTCACTACATGATTTACTCTCTGGTTTGTTCTGACGACGAGATATGAAAGTAGTAATAGTCTTCAAGTTCTTCGAGCGTTTCCTTCGGATTGAATGAAACTATTAATATTGTGATAATTTAGGAGGATGCCTTCGTGGTTTTCACTTTATTCTTCATTCGATTTCGTAACTTTCTGTTATTGGCCCTGCTAGTTTGAGGATTCTTTGCTCTTATTTCTTTCCTGAAGCAGCATCGCAACTTCCCATACCTTTCTTCAAGGCTGAATTAATTCAGGGTGCTTTACTCAATTTAATACGTCTAGTTCGAAACGAGGCATGTTAGTTAAAAAACATTGTTTTCTAGTTAGACCACGCCAAATCTGTATATTCAAATTCATTGAAAGACCAGGCCCGGGTTGCTCGAAGCATGGTTAGCGCTAACCAGCGTTAAATACCATGGAAACCTATAGGTTTTAACACCTCTTAACCAACGGTTAGCGCTAACCAGGCTTCGAACAACCGACCCCTGTATGATTGTTGAGGGATTCATTTTGAAAATTTTTGCGACCAAAATTTCTGTATAGGAGATGAAAGAATGACCCTCTGATTGTAAATCAGAAGAGGTTTTTTGATATACATCTTGACGAGACTATGACCGCTGATGGCAATATGAGAGACTAAAGCCCCATTTACACGAGCAATTGTTCCTTGACAAGGCAAACTTGTGAAGGAAAAATTGCTCGTGTAAATGGGGCTTAAGGAACAGCCTACCCTGTCAATATAATTTCAGTACAATGTAGATAAGGATTCTCTACCACGATTTGGTTCATTAATGAGTTGTTCGAGCCCGTATAAATCTAAAATCTCGAGTAAACGACACGGCAGCGTTTGCATCAGGTGAAGGAGAGGCCAAATTACAGTTTAAGTCCCCTGACCGGATAGTACTGTAAGTCGAGAGGATCGAATTTACTTATGAAAGACTCATAACTCGAAAATAAATCGATTAGAGAACAGGGAGGTCTGTCCGTTGTCGCTACCAGAAATGATTTTGAGTTCCGTTTCCTAATTTCTATGGTTAGATTTTCATGATTAATTACCTTTAGATCTGAACGCATTGCATAAGAATGAGAAGACTTCATTAATATTAAAAGCCTACCCCCCATCATTTCTATTTGTGTCACGACAAATAAATTCTTACCCTGATATACGGAGTTCGGAACTTTTTATGGATTCGTCATTTTAGGTTTCGTCGATTGCCAGAATATCATTTGAAAATTCAAAAGAAAGACTTTAAGTTCGTCGACATGTTTGACGAGACTGTTAATGTTCAACGAGGCCATTTTTATTAATCTGTCGTATCGGTGTTATCATGATACGTCCATCATGTCGTCTCGTCGGTAGGTAAACTTGGGTTCAAAAAGAGCTTCATAAAATTACTTGAACTGAATTTCAGTCTTATAGATTTGGAATGTATTGGACATTTCGAGGTACTTACAGTACAGTCGATTTGCGTGCCCTCATGGTATGTCTATGTACCTTGAACTAAAGGTCACTGACAACGAATCTACGACAATGAATCATGCCTCCTGGCGTCTAATTCATCTCTAGTTCGTCAAAAAGACAGATTAATCTCTTCTTCTTTTTCCAATTTAAATGTGTTTTAACCCACCGAGAAGATTGACTGAACTGTCAGGCAAATCAAAACTTGGTTCTTGATTCAAAAGTAAAAATTAAACATTCCTCGTAAACCCGAAAGACGATATCAAATAAAGATACCCATTTTAAAATTTGGGGATTTTTAGAAAATATCGCATGCGTGCAGATTAAAAAACGTTGCCCAATTTTTTCAACTTTCAATTCCTTTCTACCGTCGCAATCTTGAGCGGCAGATATCGATATAAAAATTGAATCCAGTGTTCCAAACAGTGCATTTTGTAAAAGAAACTTTTGGCATTAGTTTCTATTACCATTGATTTTGAATCATTTTCGCCCTACTGGAGTATATTCAAATATCGTGAAACATCCCACCTTAATGCGATAATTCAGAGTACCCGCAGACAGATCTCCTTGATTCAGCCGCGGGCGTCGGGGTTGACTACAAGTAGTTTTTCATGTCGGCAAGCAATATGAGAGTGGCGAATTACACGTGTTGCACGAGGCACGCAGACCACGCGACACGCGGGAACCACCCCAAATAAGGCGACGCTGGTATTTCGCCCTCTTCTATTTTTCGCCGCAATTAGCGACTATTCGCAGTGAATATCATCATAACTGCTTCCTGTAACTAAAACAGCGCGATTAAGTCATCTAAACTACGACATTGATCGGATTCAGCTACCAGCGGCCTTTCAAAGTCATACGCGTATTTCCTGAATATGAAATTCCCACGACCCCCTAAAATTAAGGCGTTTTCAGGCTTGGAGATCGATGAATATTTGTCAATACATTTTCTTGACACCCAGCACGGTAATGCCAGTTTCGCGTGTCATCGAAGTTTCGCGATCTTGTTCTCCCAGGTCAACGTCTTTTTTTCTTCGGTTTTTCGGTTCTGCTTACAGTTTCAAGAGATTCACTGAGAGTGCAGAATTTTGGCCATTTTTTGCAGAAAAGACCAGAATTAATGATTTCCTGAGCGACGATTTCTCTTAGCCTGCATTCTCAAGAAGGCATTTCTTACGTTTGAAGCTATTAGTGACGTGGAATAATAAACATTATCTCCGGAACAAATCAAACCCTTCGAGTAAAAAAAATTCAAAACGGCTCATGTGACAGGAAACAATTTGATGCTGGTATATGTGCAACTAAGCGTGTGTTCATTTATGCAATAAATAAAGAAGAAACATAAGCTAAGTCTTGTCCGCCTGAGGAAAGTTCTCTCGACACTAAGGAAATCGCCTCGCTCATATTAATTTTATCAACGCCATTCTTCTCTTAATAGGCAAGGGAATATTTCATTGACATATTGCTGAAAATTTAGTCAGCGAATATTTGGGCTGGTGGCCAAAGGGCAGACGACAGAACTAAATATAACTGTCAGGTAGATAAAGATAAAAAAATATGTCAAAATTACGCCGATGACTAATAACTTCACTGAGCCAAATCCTTCAAAACATTTTTCTTTAGTAGTTCCGCTGCCATCGAAAACAAGTTGTATGTCTGATTTGTTGTCCTTGAAAACCCGGATAGAAGGCACCGTATTTGTCAGCGTTTTTGGAGGTGACGAACGATGACTAATGAAAAACAAAATATTAGCGTTTGACGGAAAGCAACGTTCGAGTCATGCAAAACAATGGATTTTCTTATAAACGTCTCCATTTTAATTTGCGGTCGATTAAATCTTTTTTATTTCCTTTTTTGCTGCCAAATTGCACGCTTGCTGATTATTTGAACGATGGAATGTGGAATGCCTGCAATGTTGTGATCAATATAACCGTATAACGAAGATTTGGCAATCGTTTCATTGCTGAATCCTGACTACTTGCAATTCAAACATCTTTGACTTGAGAGTCCGTCTGAAAAGAAGCAACGTTCATTCGGGCGTTGGGTGGACAATTATTTGTTTACTTAGCGTTGTCACAGCAAACTCTGGTAAATACATTAAGTGTAACAAAGTCGTTCAGGATGTTAGGAATCAACGAGGCAGGGATTGGACGCTTTGACGTAAACACAAACCGCAAATCAGTCAAATACCATTGTTTCATTTTGCCACTCACGCTGGAAGTAGCGTTTTTCCTGTTTTAGGTCAAATACTATTTGAGACAAATTTCTTTGAAGTAGTCTTTCAGTAAAATATGAAAAAATACAGAATTACGAAAGCCACAGACTCTATGTAAGACTCCATATCAACCCCTTTTCTCGGATTCTCTTAAAATTTTAGAATTTATTTTACTTTCTAAAACTAGTACAAGTAATACACCGATATTGGAACAATCCTAATTTTAGAAAGCACAGAGCTGGAGTCTTTTCGTTTCAATATTAGTTCCCCTTGGCTTTTTGGGAGTTTCCGTATAGGATCAAAACGACGCAAATCCAATTGTCCCTCAGTTTCCGTAGATATCATTTTCCTGAGGTTTTCTGCCCTTATAAAAAACCGCTAACGGCCCAAGGAGACTTACAGAAAAGATCACCTGCCCCAGAACACCCTAAGTAGTCAGAGGCTATTAAAACGGCAACAGAATGAGTCGAAAGGTAACTATTTTTGTTATGCTGATCGCCGTTTTTGCGACGTTATGGGTTTCTTGCCTAACAGACGAAGATGACAAATGGCTGCCAGTTTTCAAAGAGGATTTTTCCAGGATGAAACCAAGGTAACTAAAAATCGAAAATATTCCCCCGAGTTGCTGTATTTTCCAAAATGATTGTCGCTAATCTAGGATTTAGAAGGTTTAATGTCAAACGTTGAGCCGACCTGCTTTTCAAAACAGCACTTAGGTTTTAATTCTCTGAATGCCGCGAGATTCGTATGTAAATGTTTCTGACATGCGGATAATAGATTTAGAAAGGGATTGCAATTGATCAAGCGAAGGCAGTTTTGTAAAAGATAAGATGAGTGAAATGCCAAACATAGATACAATATAAGGGTCTTATCTGTCTTCGAATTCATCAATACCTGTTTCAAAAGATTTCAATTATCGTTTCCTAACGATCTCCACCGCTGTGACGAGATTCCGCAGAAACCACGACAATACCAATACTATGCGATTCAAGGGTTTTTCAAAAAAAGATTCAAGTTTCAAGCTTATTTTTCC
>BLFN01000266.1:594996-599996 GCA_014634225.1 Acropora yongei | reverse complement strand
TGTCATAGATCAAGAGAACTGCCAACGCTTACATCGGGTGACCGAGTCTGGATAAGATATCAATATCGGTGTACGTATCAAGATATCAAGATCCTTGCTGCAGAGAAAACCCAGAAAGCCCGATCTTACTTTGTCATTACAAAAAAGCAGGGCCTGCGACCAAACCGCTCTGACTTCGTGACCATAGCAGCATCAGCTCGAACCAAAAAGCCCAAAGCTGTACCAGCCCCAGATGTCACTCCTGAGGTGGTCGTACCTTGCACTCTGCCCCATCCCCACGGCTTCAGAGATAGCCCATCTCCTCAGACAGCCGCGTGCTCGCGGCTTCTCTTGTATATAACCACTCCCGACGAGTGCGTCCTTCTACCCAATCCAAGCCCCGAAATCTTAATAACCCCTTCAGGAGAGTTGGTTGGGTCTCCAGAACGCCTAAATCTTTAGTTGAACATTGAACGGTGTGTGCTTTCGTGATTTAAATAAACATTTTGTTGTTATTGTAACTGTATTGTTGCTGCTTAGTTGCATTTTGATAACTTTCTCTGTAACGGCAGACCTGTTACATTAAGTCGACCTTACGACAAGCCCTGTAATGCACATACAAACAACAACTCAGTTTATGCGAAGGATCCACAGAAATTCATTCACACGCAGTCTTGATTGCTACCACTAATTTCCCTTTCAAATAGCAGATTCAGAAGCGATGACATGATGCGCTAATATCGATGATATCACGCGATAATGCGGTAACGAAAACTATAAGAAAGCAACAAAAAGCGAGCACGTCGCGAATACGAAAATACAATAAAAACAAGAGACGAATCACTCTAAATGAACAAAAAAAACTTACATCTGTGTCCTAGTGCCTTTGCAAGACCTTATAGAATCCTTAATCCATAAAATTAGAGTCCTTGATACCGTAAATCGTAGAAAAACCTTAATTTAACTGTCTTACTAAAACCTTGAGAGAAAACGTTTTCAAAAGTGCACCAACTCGTGTGTTCATCCCGCCTGGCTCAGTCCAGACCACTGCAAATGTCTCCTCTAACGAGGGGGTCGGGAGGGGGTTGGTAAATTGGTAATCCTGTGCGACTGGGTTCGACTATATTGAAATGAACCTGTTGCTCGAAGCCTGTACCACAAATCTACCCGGGAAAAGATTGACCTCAGGCCCCAGAACGTGCTGTTTTTTAATGTGGTCTAATCGAGAAATTTCTTTAACGGGCGGAATGAGGCGATTCAACAATTGCCAAAGAAAATCTCTCTATTAAAAAATTAGCGCATCAGGTCAAGGTGATCCCACGTACACCTGCAAGATTATCGCGTTAATCAGCGGTGCATGCTTGGGAATGCGAACTTCCATCCCCGTACTCCCTTTTTCCATTTCCGCTGAGCTAAATCTTCTTATAACAGGGCCCTGAGCCATTTTGTCTACAAAAAGCGGCTTAAAACCTTTCGCCAACCCCTTCTTAATTTAAAGCCGCATTACTGAAATGATTCCAGAAGATGCAGTGCTGTTGTCGATGGTTTAGTTAGCTACTTTCAATTTCATTTTCTTTAGTTCAGACCATCATTTGTTTCGCTAGTGGATCAGAGGAGATGCTCGTCTCGTGTCTGCGTGTTTTCATCTGTATTAGCTTTCAAGTCCTTATCTATATAAAAAAAATAGATTAAATTTCTAAAAAGGTTGCGACCTCATTCCCGTTATCAATAATGGCATCGATAGCTTGAAGAATACCTTCTCGTATTGCTCGCTCTTTGCTGTAAATAAAATTTAATCCGCACGGTTTCGTAGTGACCGCCTCCTCGTCTAGCGAGCTTTGCCGGCTAACATCTCAAGTGCATTTAAAGGAACCTTTCACAACGTTAACAAGATGACAGAAAACGGCAGAATGTGTTGACGACAGGCAAAAAATAGAAACAGTAAGTCAATTCCTTTTGAGTATTTGAATCGGAAGAAAAAGGTAGTTGAAGAATCCCTTCGAAGAAAGAAGGGCTAGAGGAGCCCTGTGTCGAGCAAAATTGCAAAGGGAGTTTAGGAAGTCAGAGGCGTGAATGAAACATAATAAATGATGTTGGCTTTGAGCGACAAAAAAGTAGTCGAGTTACACGCGCGGCAGGCGGCACGCACTGCATGCACTCATAAGCACAGTTGATTGCTATTCTCTGAAAACCTACATCGCGGTAAAATGATGACATATTAGAGGGGTCATTTCTCTGTCTCTACTAGTTTCGTGTCAATCGTCAAAGTTGTAGAACGTGAGCAAGGTGTGAGGGTAATCGCTCTGTTTTCAAATGAAATCAGCTTTCATGGTTGTAAATGTCGAAGTTCTTGCCATCAATAATAACAACCAGCAACAACAACAAACATAAAAACAAAAAACAAAACAAAACGAAAAATACAACAAGAAAAGAAGTAAAAGGTCGTTGATCGGAAAGAATTTGATCCGGTGGCAGATCGAAATCAGTAATCAGTAAAAGCTGTGACATTCAGTGACTGGGTGAGCCTTCAGTTGGCATAAGAGGAATTTCCGATACAGAAGGAAGTTTAAAAAAAAAAATAACACAAACCTGTTTCGTATGCTTTATAAACACCTTTCTCCGTAGTGGATGTGCATGAAAACCGTTGCATCAATTGCCTGAGCGCACAACTGTGTGCATACTGCAATCTAAGACTTCCTGGAAAATTGCTAAGGCATGCTGTCGAAAGACATCCATCCAAAACATGACTTGTTTTTTCTTCTTTAAATTATTGAAACTTAATCGTTTATATTATAAACCTTTTTTTTTTCGGCGCAAATGCGTCGCGGTGTTTTTGTCATAATTAAAACCTGACGGATCTAAAGCATACCATAACAATTTAACAAGTGTTGTTTGTCCTCCTTATTAGATATAAGGATTCGACGCATCGGTTTTATTCGTAAGCAAACGCAACGGTACATGGCTAATACTTGAAAAGCTGAGATGCAGCAAAGAGCAATGCGCTATTTAACAACACTCAGTCTCGCCTTAAAGTTTCTAAATGACGAGGTAAACCGCAAGATTTACTTATTTGTAATGTAATTAAGGCGGGACCTATTGTGAACTTCTAACAAGAGCAGGTCTGCCAAGTCTGTATCAACAACAGTTCCAAAAGATCGCCATTTTAATGTATTAAGTAAAAAACGGGCTTGTGCCCACTTATATAACAGAAATATTCAATACTACCCCTAAACAGTAACGCTGAGTAACGCTGATTTTAATATTCCACGTTTTCGCTCGGTGCAGCGCACTTTACGATATTTTAGGCGCCATCTTTGGAACAAACTAGACAAAATTGATATGGAGAAGCCAAATGTTAAGAGTTTTAAAAACAGCATTAAGAGTAAAGACTTATCACACACATAATGGACAATTGTAAGAGCTGTGACATGTGCTGCTATGCCGTTTTAACTTTTACATTTTATACAAATATTTGATATTATTTAAGCAATTAAAATTTTACCAAGTTTATACACTTCATTTAGCTATTTATTTGTTTATCTATTTATTTTATACATAATTCATTAAATGTTAATTATTTTTAACTTGAGCCAAGGTATGCTTCATTATGTAAATAGTGTCCCCAATTAGTTTTTCCTGAGCTAAGTGAAGTCTACCTTCATCATCATCATATTCTAGCCGTAAACGAGAAATTTTGCAAGCGGCTGATGAACTAAAAAGTAACAAACGTCCTAAAAACGATTACTCTGATAAGCGTTCTCGAATAGCTACTAGCTAGCGAATCTTAAATAAACATCATTGCCGACGATTAAAAAGATCAAGTAGACGGAGTGGCTAGGTGATGGAGCAGAGTGAAAAACACAGAGCTATTATGGACCTCGATTCGAGTCCTCCATTTGGGTTTGTTTTCTTTGCAACTGCGAAGAGTTTCTACCGCAGCTGATGTTTATATTCACAAATAGATTTTGTACATATATAGCACACAGTTTTGTCTACTTCATTTCAATTATTGTTCGAAGTCATTTGGCAAAGGTCAAGTTTTGTCACTCGAGCGCGTTTGCGACAAACAGCAAACAACTGAAATTGCTCTCCTTTGTTAACCAAAGTAACCGCGCGTTAAAATGTGGGAAATATAGGGAAAAAAAATAATGTATTTCTTACAGACAACAGTCTACCATTTCCCTTTTCTCACGAGAGCAGCGCAAATGTTTCTTTCCTTCTTCCTTCTTCCTTTATTTTCAGTTTAATTTCAGTTTGATGTAAAATGGAAACGTCGGCATTGCTGCAGTCGCTTCTACTGTTTTCGCAAGTTATACCTGGAATATTCATTTTAGCAACCCCAGACTGTCCCGCTTCCTGGTGCAAAACAGCGGGAGACTGTCCCGAGCCAAAGAACGCATGCCCGTCAGTGACAGGTTGCCGAACCGCTGTAGTAAAAGACAAATGCGGCTTTTGTAGGGTGTGTCTGAAGGCTATTGGCGAGTCGTGCAGAAGAAAACCTTTTAAGCTGCAGGATGATATGTGTGAAAGAGGCTTGGTTTGCAAAGCAAGCGATGATGAATGGTATTGTGCAAACATGGCGCCTGAAAATATCAAAATTGGTAGATGTGAAAAAGGTTTGTTCACATCTTGTAAGTCAAAGGTTGACCCACTCAAACCATTAATGGCTGGGCATTACTGTGGAATATGCCGCAGTGGTGGGAGATTCGAACTGCCCTTCTACCAAATATGTCTCATCTTTAATTCCTTAACTTGGTGCTTACATGTCATTTGTATTATGAGTTATTTGTGTTGGGAGCTCATAAATAGGAACTTTTATATCACATACTGGAGTTCGGAGTCAACCTTTTCCTGCGAGTAGAACTATTTTCAGAACGAGTCGCAGTGACAGTCAAATAGTCGATCAAAGAAGAGCTATGAAAGTAAATGTTAAACGTTGACCTGTCGACCTGTGTTGACTCTCCTTGCAGTTGTTTTTCTCGTGGGAAACCTCTCTCATAAGCGCCCATCGATAACATCTG
>BLFN01000266.1:584996-587496 GCA_014634225.1 Acropora yongei | reverse complement strand
GAGCTGGAATATCAGAATCTATACATTGAACCTGCGTTAAATTACTTAGATGGGTTCCAAAAAAAAAATAAAGCAAAATAACTGGGCCTAATCGTTTCAATAAATTGTTTTGACACGACGGCATTGAGGCGACACGGCGAGCGAGGAGCACAAACTATGACATGAAATAAATAACGCAGCAGGTGATTTGTCATCGCCATTGGTTGCTCCCTCATTAATTAAGGCAAGGCGCGTAGTAACTTATCTTGACCTGAAATGAATTTTAGCCTTAGCTTATCAGTATCAACTGACGTATTCGCCGTCTTCCTCAATTTATCATGAGCTTCCTGGTGGATATTTATTCCATCAGATTTGAGTTTGCGTCTTTGTTTTTGTCTTTGCCTTTTTTTCTTTTTTTGTTCGTTTTTTTTTTATTTCTTTTTTTTCTTTTTCATTGATTAAAAGCATCTCTCCGACAAGAGCAGGAATTCTACTCTAATTTTCGAATCACTCGTTTTTCGCATAATGAGTACACCTGCTTGACGACCAGAAGGATCAAATATTTGTCGCAATTTTCAAAATTACACATTCGCCAATGTGCTGGGAGCATTAGTCTTTTAGATTATTACAGAGCAATCGCATCGTTTTGA
Organism: Acropora yongei; assembly: GCA_014634225.1. Lineage (NCBI taxonomy): Eukaryota > Metazoa > Cnidaria > Anthozoa > Scleractinia > Acroporidae > Acropora > Acropora yongei. The sequence continues at coordinate 586,867 of BLFN01000266.1, read as the reverse complement.
CCCGGAAGAGAAAAATATACTGCGAGTTTAAAATGGGAAAGACAAGAAAAAAAAAAACAACAACAGTGCATGGACATATAAGGATAGCAAAGGAAATAACATGCTAATCAATAGTGAGCGTGCATGAGGAGGAAGCAATATCTTCAATCACGTGTTGAAAAAATAACGTAGCTGAATGGAATCCTGGGTAAACTTCCTACTTCGTGTTTTTTTCGTGAACCGAACTCGTTTCAGCAGCTCTCGTGGATATGGTTCGATTCAAATTTGTAAGGTTTTGCAGCTTATGAAAACGATATGAATTGTCGAGGCGACGACGAAGGTTTTTACCGAAACGGTATAGCAGAGGAAATACTGTCTTTGCCCGCCAAAGATGTCCTAAGCTACGAGAAATTGAAGGACCCGCTCTCGCTCTTACTGAACATGGAAGGGGCGCTGAGAAATTGGAAAGATGTGGCTGGTATGCTCAGCTATAGACCCGAGCGGATTCTGGGTGACTTTGTCCATCATCCTAGACCTGGATTAGGGCTCCTTGAGGACTGGATTTTCGAAAAGAAGGGCAGTCTTCGAAGACTTGTTCAAGTATTTGAGGAACTGAAATTGTTCAGCTGTTTGGAAGTGGTTCTTGAATGTGTTCAAGGTATGATCCATAAACTCGCATTAAAGATTGAAATCCTAAATATAAGCTGAATGCTCTCGAAATTTTGTTGCGTTTTCAAAAGATTAAGCTAGCGTTTTTTTCTTTGACTTCCATGGGGAAGATTTAATACGATAGTGGCGTGATTTCGCCTCGTTGTTTCATTCGTTTCAAATCGCGTGAAATTGAGTGTCTGTTTGATGCAAAGTTCGTCATTATACGTATCTAACTCAGGAAACTCTTCGGAACCAAATATCCTCAGTTAGTTATGGTATAGCTAGTGTTTTAACGATAAAAAAAGGAATGTTCTTAATGTCTACCGAACTGGCAAAACGATTTTGTAAGCGTGTCATAACGTCAACGATACGCACGCGTTTTTGCCCGCGGTCGACTTCAATTAACACCCCCGTTTGTTTCATTATACCACAAAAAAAGAAGACATTGCCCTTGTACGAGAGAGTTGTGAAATGAATATTTGAGATTCGTTTGGTGCGACTTGCAGTCCAAACGTTGGCTTCGAAAAAACTAAATGGCGCTGTAATACGTATACATACTAAACCAGCAAGGTACAATATACATTTTTATCTCTCGAATATAACCAATATATACAGGATTTCTTCTCACTCGATTTTTCTGCTGGTAGTGCTGATGACTTTTAGCAAATAAGTAGCTTCTCTCTGGCATCTTACTTGAAAAAATGTCAATATTGGGCTGTTGCCATTCTCGGGTGCCCGTAGAAAGAAATGCAACTTGCATAATATGTTCTCAGTCTGTATGCTATTTATCGTGTTTTTGCCATATTTGCATATTTAATTGTAAAGGTTTGTTGTTTTTTTCTGAGGTTTTCAAGAAACTTTGATATTTATGTCCTAAATTTCCACTTTTTCCTATTCATTTGTAGAAGTGCTAGTTTTAAAGATTGTCAAAAGTGAAACTTGATCCCAAAAAGTCTCCTCTTTTGATCCCCTCCAATACCTTCCTGCACAAATTACATGATCGTGGCCTTGAACGAATGGATAATCAACATCGCCTGAAGTTTCTGGCATGGTTGATTCTTGTATGTGTACGTGCTCAAAATTTCGCGTTACCGCATAGTACAAATATTTTGTATCAAGGTCCAATTGGAAATGTATTGGATTTCTGAAAAATAGAATTATCAGATCCCCATTTTGTCTTTCATTTGCATCGTCATGGCTACAGTACTGGCAAAATTAAAATATATTATGTCATTGTTCAC
>BLFN01000266.1:548950-553950 GCA_014634225.1 Acropora yongei | reverse complement strand
AAAACTTTATCTTGCAAGTTAAGCATCCGAGTTAGTCAAATCAAAACAATTCAAGTTGAAACAATTTACACATTTTAAAATTTTCTGCACATTGTAACATCCGGTTTCTTCTCACAAAATAAAGTCGAGAAGATTTGTCTAGTATCTTGGGAACGCTTTTAATAAAACAATTCTTCCACTCGCACTTGTTGGGTATGACAGGATTATAGCCAAGTTGGCTATCCATCATCTCATATCCAACGCGCGCTCGTGGAATAATTGTTAAATATACATATATAAGTAAAAATATTATAAATATAAATTTAATTATAAATTGAAATTAAATTTAATGCCAAATTACAAAGTAATGAATAATCGAAGTACAGTTTAAAAGCGCGCGCTCGAATATGAATATTCTCTTCAGTTGGATTTAAGGAACTCGCTGGGAAAATACTTGGAGTTATTTAAACCTGCCAGTTTCCATGTGATCGTCCGGATCTTCCCGATCACACCAGTCGTTCCAAATATTGTTCAGAGGCGATCGGGACGATTATATGGAATTTTTACCCAGACGATCGCTAACGACCCAGGCGACTGAGACGACCTCGATCGTTTGGATAAGACATTCCAAGTCTTGTAATTTGCGTCTCGTCACTTGTTCGCTGGCATTATGTGATCGATTGGGTAAGACCGAGAGAGGGTCGAGGGTCTGCCGTCCAGTCTTAGAAAATAGGTCTTTGCGCATCTGTGTTAAATAGTCATTGCCTGTAAATCGATATCAGCAAGTAGTATCTTTGAAAGTTTTTTCTGTGCGGTTACACATATTTTATTTCTTACCATCGAAGACATAATTGATGTTTACTTTGTCGCCCTGTTTTGGCCACTTTCTGTTGCTGGAAGCAACTCCTCTCTTAGTTCTAAATGCTGCAAACACCAATTTCAACAGACGAAAGTCATTGTCGATGAAAACAAAGTGGTTTTCAAATGACTGTCTAGAAACAAATACCAAAGTAATAACTCCAACCAATCACAACAGGAGCAAGCAGCGCGATGAACCAATCACAATTCTAAGTGATTACCTGTAACTTGCTCAAAGCGCGGGAAAAGTCGCGCTTTCAAGATACGATTGGTCTTTAGTTTGCTTCTTACCAGTTGAAAAACGGGCGAAAGATTTTTTAGGTAATCATAAAGCGTTGCAATCGCAATCGTATTATTACTATCGACAATCATTTAAAAACTGGTTTATGCACTGAATGCTCCCTCGTAATTGCAAGTCATAACTGAATTCCTTGCATAATGAAATGTAAAATTAAGACTTCCCGGCCCAAATCTGGCATGAAAAAAATAAATAAATAAAAACCGCAAAATCCTGACGATAACTAAAAAGAAGCATTTTTGTGTCTTTAATTATTTTTTTTTGATAAATATGATTTTATTTGATTGTTTGTTTACTTGTTGGTGTGTTTGTAAGTTTTGTGTACTGTAAGCAAGAGTGTACTTTTATGAGAACCAAGAGATTTTAGAATCTTTTTGCGTCCAAATGTCACAGTCCTTATCCGTAATGTCGCCATTTTGCTAAGCACTATTTTAGTGTAACTCACCTTTACCGGATTTTAGGAATTCAAAGCCATCTTTCTCTCCTTCATCCGCTTTTGAAACTAATAAATTTGTTAAGTTATTAGAGTTATAAAATCATTCTACTACGTGCGTGAATTAAACACTAGAAACACTAGAGGCTGACACTGCAAAACCTATGAGCTGTGTTTTTCTGAGTTTATTATGTATGCGGGCCTACACCAAACTATACCCCACCACTATGATTGTGAGGCATAAATAAACTAGACGGAACTTTCAAAAGCTAATGAACAACAATAATGGCCACTCAATGAAAGTGGCTCGCATGGCGTTTTACGTCAGTTTCAAAGATCCTGCTGCCACATAAGGCTGCAATTATTGTAAAAATGGATAATATACAGAAATGTTGCACTTACCATTTATTGGCCTCATGGGATAAACTTCTTCTTCTTCTTCTTCGTCTTCAACATTAGCACCTGCAAGTCTTTCCACCGCCGCAGTATCGACAGAGTCTGCATCTGAAATTGACAATAAAAAATGAAAGTAACAATAAAAATAATAATAACAACAACAATAATAATAGCAACAATAATAATATTAATTGTAATAATAATGATAATAATAATGATAAGGTAAGGCTAGGTTAGAATTACCCCTATTATGTCTGGCGCTCTTAGCACTTTCTCTAGTAATCTGCATAAATCTTTGGAAGACCTGCAGCTGCACTTAGGACTAAGCATTCAATCATTACAGAAATCAGCACTGTTGGGATCCGCGGGAGTTCTCCGAAGAACCCTGGAACGCTAAGGTGATGTGTCACTTCTTGCTGATAGAGGATACTCCAGTCTCAACTACTGTTATATAGCCTAACAATGATCATAATAATAAGAAAATATTTACAAGTATTGAACTGAAACGAGGGATAAATCTACCTAATTTTATATGTCAATCAAGTTGATTAAGGCTACATTATTCGTGTAAAAATATTAATAGTTTGGACGTTGACTTTTCGAGCGTTAGTTAACGTAAATGAACACTAACAAAATATTTGCATGTATTATTAAAACCATCGAGTGAAGGGTATGCTTTTCCACCATCTATGGATTTCTTTTTGCGGTAAAGGTATTTCTCTGTCCGCCACAAGTAAACGATGAAAGCGATGAGGCAAATACACTGTAAGACTGTCTGACATCTTGCGCCCTCTTGGGTGTTTATAAGCCTGACTGAATCGGGAACCATAAACATTACATGGAAACAGGACGGCAATAAAAGGGATGCATCACTGCCGTCTTCATCATGCGTTTTACAATCACCCCTCTCTTCACCTCAGCATACAGACAACAAAGGTCACAATCCTGTAACCCCTCCAGACTTCTTGTTAAGTGGTCCCTATAGCCTGTAGCTTCTAATGTTATCAGGTTAGGGGTATTGTTTGTGCTGTTGTTCTCATTATTATTCAATATTGCTATACTATTGTTGTTGTTGTTAGTAGTGTCTGGTGACGCATAGGGAGTCTCTCTAGAAGAAAACCTTACAACTAACTATTAACTGAAAATCTTATACAAAATAAATAAATGAATAAATAAATACCAGTTATTGGCCTTATTGGATAAACTTCTTCTTTTTCGGTTTCATCGTTCACAAGACTCTCGGTTAATGTGGATGCAAGTTGTACATCTAAATATTTGCAAAAGGATAAAAATGGGTAAAAATTGGAACATAACTATGTCGAAGATTGGCTGATCCACTCAGTTGTGCATGGCCAATTGTTAACTAGGCTTGCTGTCCAGATGAAAAATAAGCCAATAAATGTTCTCTAATTATTACAAAAGTGTTTCCCTGATTTACATCGGTGATTGGTGTAAACTAATAGTGTGTTTAAAGTGTATACAAATATTCTGAAATGGAATATTCTGAAATGGAACGTGCGAATAAAACGATGAAAAGAATATATTTAAGCACTACGTCGCGACACGGTTGTTTTGAAATAACACCGCGGAAGATGATGGTAGCTTGGCCGGGGATGATAAGGTTAATATGAACTCCTGAAAATATAGCAAAACCGTGATTGGTCCAACTTTTAATGTACTGGACTGAAATGTACTCAAATTTCATCCGCCGTACAGCACGTTTATTAATATACTTACTACAATTATATTTTTTTTTCAGTGTATACGATCCTTGAAGTTATGATGACAACTACTTTATAAAGATATAGCGCGCCACTTCATATTTCCTCATTCAACTTATTGCTTTGCTGTTTGTTGAGGTATAGACGGTTTATGAAGCACCAACCGGAAATGTATACACCAAAGCAAATTAACTTTGACATGGTTTTACTTGACCTTACCGAATGGTTTCTGAGGAAGACAGAGAACTGTGACCAAAATCATCACAAAGATGGCTTCCTTCAAGAAAATGGCCATTGCATAAGTATTATGATTGAATTTAAGTCTCAAAACTGCCGGAATCTAGCGCATAAAAAACTCCGTTGAAGGCGTTCAGTAAGCGAACGGTAATCGCTATATATATGCCAGCGACCAACAGGGGCCTTTCATGATATTGTACCAAAATGGCAATACTTATCGTAACATGATTGTGAAACAAAAGGCTATTATTGCGCAGTTTGCGTCTTTTAATTAATAGCTTTTCTGTAATAGGCTTTTTTTTTAATAGAACTTAAGATATATATAAAACGAGAATCTTTCCTAATAAGTTTTTTTTTTTAATATTATTTCTCTCTGAAATTTCACATTTCCTCTGAAAAGATAAAAGAAATACGTAATAAAACACACCAAAACCGATATTGTGACAGGAACCGTCGTTATTTAATTTGGGGTCAAGAAATCATTTCTTTAGATTTGTTAGCTACCAAACTATTGAATTTAAATGTAATTATACTAAGATCCTTTACCTAGGTTGTAATCGTTTTATTTTATGTTAATAAAGAATGTCACCAGTTTTGAAACACTTCAACATTCTAACCCCAAAATAGGGGCCTCTACGAACGCCGAAAGGCAAAAACAAGTAAGTATGCATGATGGACCATACTCCAGAGAACTTGTGCGTTAACCCAAATATACCATGCTAAAATTTATTAGTTATTCACACACGTGCCAAAAATAATATTTCAGAACTGGGATTGTTATTGTAAACCCCGTACTGAATAGCTTGATAATTCATCTTCAGCTTTATTATGTCGGGCCTGGTGCCAGCTGTTTATTTTCCCATACATACTCTTCAAATAGAATTGTTTTCTCAGCGGCATCAAGCTTACACTCCCGGCTAGATAGTTGGAAACCAGCAGTTACTGTACTCAATGGTGTCACTTAATTGCGTCTCTCAAATGATTCTATTTTCTGCTGAAACTGGTAAGATGGCAACTGAAATCACATTTTGGAGACACCCCAAGCATTGGAGCTTTTGCGGGACATTCTCCAAATAGA
>BLFN01000266.1:513864-516364 GCA_014634225.1 Acropora yongei | reverse complement strand
CAAGAACTTGCCAGTAAATACAGAGACAGGGTAAATTTGAAGTGTCATAAAATTCTGATTAGGGTTAAAGCTAAAAAATGGTTTTGTACATGAACCTACAGTAGGAATTGGCATATTCTGGAAAAAAAATTGTTTTGACCATAAAATTTTAAGAACATTTTTATCACTGTATTGTTCAATGTAAAATATTATTATTACATTATTATGTGTGTTAAAGAAGAACATTCTCTGCTCCTATGCATCATCAATAAGGGTTGCCAATATTTCCTGTATCTGCATTGTTTAATGCCCAGCTACTTAAAAGGTCACAAACAGTAGACACAAAAATTGTGAGGTACAACTTTTTTGTAACCCGTTTTCTACTTTTTCAAAACTCTTGTAAAGGTATTTACAATTCCACAGTACATTCACACTGTCAGCTACAGTAGATTAGCTAGACATCAATAAGTATTTTCTGATACTTGTCCAGAATGGTTAAGTAAATGGTAATTAACTTTTATAAATTTTTCCACTGGAAATGTAACAGGCACGTGAGAGGCGAGATGGTCTGAACCCTGATTACCAGTCAACTGATACACTGAATACAACATCTAACTACAGAGCAGTTGGCCCAACTGCAGAAGCAACGTAAGAAAACAATGATGATATTGTAATAATAATAATTATAATAATAACAATAGTAATAATAATAATAATAATATAACGCGCTACTGGTAGCCATGCCAGGCTGACTGCAACAATAATTTTTCTTTTGTAAGGAGGTTGACAATTGGTAGCCATGTGCTGACGTGGGCCTACTTTACAAAATCAGTGGCAACAAAATACAATACAACTGAACAGGCTAAGGTCTCAACTAGCAGGAGGCGACCAGTTGGCAATGTACAAGTGCAGCAGAGGGGTTGAATTAGAGACTACCTGGAACAAAATTTAATATACGGTAGCTGGTTGTCAGAGTGGGACTTGAACTCAGGGTCACAAGATTTCAAGTCTGTTGCCCAAATCACTTGGCCTCATTGTCTTGTTTGATTACTGAAAGTGATATGGCTTGGACAACCTATATTACCCTTTAACAGCAGCATCACTTAATTGACGCTGAGTTTCCTAGACATCTAAGAGCTTCCACCATTGGCAGCCAGCTAGTAGATGAGACTGCTACCATGGCTGGTAAATCCTAGCAGCCCAGCCATGAGCCCCCATTTAGAAGGGAAGAAAGGCACCTATCACACTGACATAGCATATACAGTGGAAACACGGGAGGGTGGGGGACAACCCAGAAACTATGTTTGAAGAATGGTGCAACAACGAACATGGGGAATCCACTTGCATGTGGGCAACAGAAGACCGCTGATGCACAGACTGGTCAAGAGTCTTGCACTGGCACAGGTGCTTGAATGAACACAGCAAAACACAAGGGAATGCAGACTAATGGTACTGGTGGATGCACTGGTGCAAGTGCCTCACTAAACACTGCTTTGGCACAAGGGAATGCACTGGCTTGTGTGCATAACAAATTATTCTGCAGACTCTCAATGGAACACAACCACTATTTGTTTTTAACTTTATTTACATTACATTTAACTGCATAAAAATTTGTATCATGACATTTAAATGCCCATCTTTGTACTATATGAATGAATGATGATCCCAATGACTTGTAATTCATGGGAGCATGCTAGGTACTGCTGATCTAAACAAGACAAGCACATTTCAGCGTAAGAGTGAAAGGCTAATGAAAAAATTGAAGTAGAAATGACTTGGAATAATTTTGCAGAATGCAAGAGCAAAAATTCTACACCCTCATTGCACTAAACTGTGTTCACTGCTGTTATGTTTTGTTAACCATTGCATTATTATTATTATTGTTGTTTTAGGAACACTGCTGCAGAAAGACGTCGACAGGCTATTCAAGAGAGTAAATTTCTTGGTGGTGATATGGAACACACTCATCTTGTGAAGGGATTGGACTTTGCCTTGTTACAAAAGGTGAATTATGTATGAAATTGTCGTAACTGATTACTTTCTTTTATGCTAACTGAGTGTAACATAAAAATTGAATAGCATCTTTATGAATCCTTCACAGCAATCATATATAAATACCTGGACGAAGGACATAATAATTATTTTTATACTGAATCTTTTCTTTGTCACTTTTCAAAGAAAAGTGCAGAGACACTTTTTCTTAATCTTCTGAAAAAAAAAATGAAATAATTTTTTTCAAATTATATGAAGAAAATCTATTTGTAAAGATGAAACCACATTGATATGCAAACAAGTTACATCAGTGTGTTTGTTTTTGTAAGGTGCGTAGTGAAATTGCCGAGGATGAAGAGGAGGATGAGGAACTGAATACAAAAAAAGTGAAAACTAAACAAAAGGATAAGTATGTTCAAATACTGTTATGAAAAAAATAGTGCAAAGATTTGGCTGACCTGTTAATTACGGTAGAGAGAATGATTTCTTTTCATGCAGCCAAATGCTAATCGAAACAGCAGTTGGACTT
>BLFN01000266.1:317110-319610 GCA_014634225.1 Acropora yongei | reverse complement strand
TCCGCTGGCGATCCTGAAACCCTTTGCGTATAAAACAAGGGATATCCGCATATCAGCAACTCATTAATTCTCTTTGGTCGCACGCGTGCTCAATAAGCAACTATTACGGCTGAACACAACATAACGATGGATTTTTTTTCTTTTCTTTTTCGCATTCATATTCAGTTTTCGTTTTTAGCAGTGACAAAATTTCGAAAGCAGACAAAAAATGGCAGTAAATGACCTATTCACGCAACTGTTTGAAAAGTTCTCAAGATTATAATCACATAGGGGAAGCTGGAATGGAGGAATGGAAAATCGCCCCCACCAGTGTGACCTGGGTTCGCTCCCCGACCCGCCGTTATATAACGATTTTCCTACCTCCACAAAAACCAACACTTCTAAATTTCAATTAATTCGATCTCATATTCGTTTACTTTATAAGGAGCCCTAAGCTCTTTTGTGCTACGTAGTTAAACTAATTACATTGACATTTCATATTTTACATGGCCTGTAATAGGAAAACAAAACAACACCGTCAAATTTAGCTCGGTGAACCAGGGTTTTTAAGCTGTTCCGGTGTTTCGGAGTGTTCCGGGGTGTTTCGGTGTCCCGGGGTGTTCCGGTTTTAGTACATGCCATTTAATACAAGCAAGGCTGTCACAGATGAAAGACGATGTCCGTGGTTTCAGATTATCAAGAGAACGCTACCGCGGCCAAACGTCTGGCAAAGTAATTCCTGAAACTTGGTAAGTAAAATCCTTTTCCTAGTAATTTACAGACCATTTTTATCCTGGCTGCACGTGTGCTGTTTTATAGACCTGGATTGCGAGAATCATTTTATACGCTTTACTTGCTTCGCCTATGCACGCGTTTAACATTAGGTATCTGAACAGACAAAACCCCAGAGGAAGAAATACGCCGTTAACACAGCGGCAAATAATTCTTAAGAGGGAGTCATTGACACTTTCAAGTACCGCTTGATGAAAAAAATATTTTTGTCGATCAGGGGCCAGTTGTTCGAAGCCTGGTTAGCGCTAACCGTTGGTTAAGAGGTATTAAAACATATAGGTTTCCATGGCATTTAACGCTGGTTAGCACTAACCACGCTTCGAGCAACCCGGGCCAGCTTGATAGCCTTTATTAAGAATGAAAAATTAATGGTCGAATATTGACGGAATCGTTTGATTTCGAAAACTTAGCGAACCTGAACGCAAACATTTAACCAAACTACAATACTGGTAAAAGGTGGCCGCATTCGAAATTTAAAATGCAAGTTGCTGCGAAACGTAGTTTTAATGACGCACATTTGTTTTCCTAGAATGCCTTTCTTCTGTAAATAAATTGGGCAAAATTCTTCATTCGGTAGCTTTAATTTCTCTTAAGTGAAAGCTTACAGCAGGGAAAACATTATTTTAGATGAAAGTGCGGACGTATATAAAATTCAATTCACCCCGTGGACAATGGTCAGACATTTTGAATAATAAGCTGTACATGTAAGAATCATGTATGAAAACAATTTGCATATGTATATCTATATAAAGATATATTTCTTTTTTTTTTTTTTGATAAATAACCTGGATTTCCTGAGTATCGACGAAAGCGAAAATGCCGCTTTTAACTTCTGAATATTGACAACGGTAAAAATAAACACAATACTGAGAAGCATTTGCATAAAAGAACATGTGGCCGCATTTTTAATGCTTAGATTTTTATTTCTGTTTGCCTGTTCTCAAGACCGCGAGGAAAAAAAATTGTCTTATCTCAGCGCTTGCGCCTTATTTTCGAAAAGAGGAAAATACCCAAGGTTAAATGGAGTATCACTATTTCCTCACCTTTCACTTTCTTTCACTGTTTTGGTCGTCTTATTTCTACGGCCATTAGCTTGGACTACAAAGGCTTCTTTGACGTTGGTTTCAATGTTTTGGTCGCTCATAGCATGTGTAACTGGCTTCGATCTCGTCGCTGAAGGAAGTAAGTGGGGCGAAGCCTGTCTGGAAGTACTAACTGAGTCCTGTTTCTTCTGAAGATCTGAGTTAACTGTTGATTGAAAGGTGGGATTTTAATTTTTCATTCACAGAGAGTTCTTCCTTTAGCGAGCATCTGCAGTGTCTATCGCAAATTGACATCAGTTCGCAATGACGCAACTACTGTCTACCTCACCGTGAAAACGAGGTCGCATAGGATTTAATTTCTTCCTCTTATTTCCGGTCTAGCCACATACAGAATGCTTACTGACAGTAGCAATACGAGCGAAAGGCCTGTGGTTGGAAGACCCTTAAAATTAGCACGTGCAAAAGTTTTTGTTTTGTTTTTGTCTTTTTGTAAAAACCAGAAACTAGTACATTAATTTTGACCGCATAACAATATTGTTTTCATTCTCGATCCGTTTTTATCCATTTACCCAGAGCTGCTCTACCGAATAGATTGATCCTGAATAGCTCTCGACTCGCCACACAAGCTATTGGACTTGGAAGACTGCACTTCATTTTAATCCTCCTTTACTACTACCACACATCTT
>BLFN01000266.1:259610-262110 GCA_014634225.1 Acropora yongei | reverse complement strand
ACCGGACCAACACTGCACTCATGGTCTTAAAATAACTGCCTTTGTACTACATCAACAAATGGTTAGACTTTCAAGTCTTCTCGGATAAGGACTATAAGCCAGAGGTCCCTTCTCACAGCCCTTGTCATAAAAAAACTGTGGAACGTTAAAGAACCCACACACTATTCGTAAAGAGTAGGGCACGGAGTTTCCGGTGTTGTGCTCTGGCGTTTACGGGGGACCGCAGTAATTGGCTCACGCTTTTGCAGTATCCCTGCCAGAAAAAAACCTGGCGAAGCTGAATAAATGAATAAAAAAATAAATAAATAGATTTCTGATGACCTCGTGTTTGTTTGGATATGCGGTTAGTCTGAAACGACTTTGTAGCCCTGTAGTTCTTCAACACTTCTCTTTTTATTGCTACCTATGATCTGTATCTTCTAGATTGTTATCAGGGTTCAGGGGTATTGTTTGTTTTGTATAATCTATGGTTTTGTTCTCCAATCGGAGACCGTGCCTAGATCCGAAGAGGTCTCTCTCTTTATCGTCACCAATAATGACAGCTGCATTCAGCGGTAGCAGAAACTGGATTCATGTAAGACTGAAAAACATAACAATGATTTGGAACACATCATGTAGTTTTATTAATAACCAGAAACTCAAGTTTCAAAATAAAAATATCCGTACAAAATATCTTGTCGTTGAAACAAATAATTCGAGAGTAAAGTATATTCTGAACACGTATGAAAACAAACAAGAGGTTGTAAGTATCTTCTCTGTGTACGTGTAAATCATGAGTTATAAGTCACCTACTGTGGGCCTAATTAAATTAAAGGAGAGAGTCCACATAAGAAAGAAAAAACAATATTCACATTTTGATCTCAGCAAATATGACAGTAAGATGGCTTTGTATGCATTTTGTTTAATAAGCATTCCAGTTGCACGGATACTAATGACGGATGGTCTCGATAGGTCAGCATGTAAAGTGTCATTTTGTTGGTCAGCATGATGTCATTTTGTCGTTTTACATTATCAGCTCGAATTGAATAAATAGCACTGACTGACAACAACTTAAGCGTGCACTTAAAGGTAGCTTGTCGAGCAAACGACTGATAATGTCTCCCCTTATAGTCTCCGTGGGGTGTTTCCTTCTTGGAATGCTATCAAACCTAGTTCTGAGAAGTAAAGGCAATGAGATAAGTAGCGTCCCTCAAGCCAGAGGTCTGATGCGAGATTATTCAGCAGGCGTTGTCTCTGCCAATTTTATGGTGCACGAATTTCATCGCCTTGACATTGTACCTTTGCAACAAATCATGGTAAACGGGTTTGAGGAATGTGGGATGAGATGCGTGGCTGTACCATCGTGCTTTTCCGTGAATGTCGCTGCGTTCGCCGAAATTAAAGTAAATACTTTGTGTGAACTGTTGGCCGCTGATAAATACAACGAATCGACCAAATTTCTTTCTAGCGAGAAATTCCATCATTTAAGCATCTTGGTAAGTGAGGTTGAAGAATGTTGAAAGATATTAGGGAACTTTAGATTCCAGGACTAGAACGAGTACGAGAGTTTCTCATAGGACAACCAGCGTCATTAGGGAGCTTACGCAACATGACGACTGGAACACTAAGGGCGGCAGAATTAAGAAAAAATGTCGCGTGAGAATGGGAATGCAGAGTCTCGCGCCACATTTTTTGTCATTCTGCCGTCCTGAGTCTTCCAGTCATCCTCTTGCGTGAGCTCCCTATTTTGGCGGGAAAAACGTGATATCGTCGTTATTTTACTACGAGGTTTGCAAAAATGTTGTCGTGTCAAAACAAGTCAAGAACACGGTAGCAGTTTTGGCGTTTTTCGATCAGCAAAGAGGCTCAGTTACCAGCAATAAGAACAACTGAGCAACCTATACTGCTTACAAAGAAAAAGATTAATCGTCCGGGTTATAAATTTTGTAAGTATTTTCGCTAAATAGGGACAGTCTAATCTAGCACTCGTTCTCGTCCTCGTGATACAGTACAAAGGGCCCTAAAATTAGTAGATTCTTTGGCGTTTCTTGTTATAGGCATTAGACTCGCTCCAAATTATATTTGTTTGACTAGATAGGTAATAAGTTCCTCCAAGACTTCATTTAAAGAAAGCTTCAGCTGACAGGAGTTGCTTAATTATTTGCTTGCTTGTTCCGTTTGCATTTAACTGACACAAATGCATCAGAAATGCAGCTGATAAAACAAGACGGCATAAAATTAACGTAACACATCAGACAGATTGACAGCCATTTTAGGCAGCTGTCACCGCTTGAACACTCTGCCTTTACTCCTTTCAAACTTGCCGTTACAGGTGTTACTCAAAGGTCATAATGATAACACTTCAGAATTACCTTGAGATGTAAATTAGCTCAGACCTATTAATGAAAAAGTTTTTGCCTAGATAGCCTCCTTGCTATAGCAATCCTTGTGATAATGGTGCAACGTGTGACGACAGCAGCTTCGCTTGCGCATGCGCCGAAGGACATCTTGGTCCAAACTG
>BLFN01000266.1:237110-239610 GCA_014634225.1 Acropora yongei | reverse complement strand
CATACTTCTTAAAGCTCCATCATAGTTTGTACAACTAACTTCCCGCAGATTGCGTGCAATCCAGGCCGATCTCTCCATGTTGTTCTTAATTGACTGTTTGAACAGACCACCGAGCTTTGTGCAAAGCAAGATTCCTACTACAGAGGTGTGGTCAGTGACTTGGAAAATCAACTCAAGGAGTCAATTGCAGGGAGAGACCATGTCCTAGCCATTAGGTACGGTTTAGGATCAATACTTTGGAATAATGTTTTCAGTAAATATTGTGGTTAATGAAGATATTTTAAATTGTGATCTTGTTTATTAAAGGAGTGCATTTCATCTTTGAAAAATTAAGGAAAGCGGAAGGTAAATTATAGTTGCAGTGCTTTCAAACTCAAAGTGCCCCAGCCAGGTGAATATTGAGGGTTGTTGAATAAAGGGCTGCCTAAATGGTTGTGAATTGGATGTAATCTTTAAAGTAGTTAAGGACTTTTGCCACTTCAGGGATTTAGCCCAGAAACTAAAACCCTCCTTTTCAAGGAGCAGATTTATTTTTGGTACAAAGGCACTCGGTTTTTGGAGTAAAATTCGCTCCGGTATTGTTTACTCCTTTTTGGAGTAAATTTTACTCCTCTATCTTACAGTGAGTAAGGATAACTTTACTCCAGTATCCCGATAAACAGCATTAGAATTAACTCCAGCATCACTCTGTGGGGAGAGTAAAATTTACTCTAGCAAAGTAACTGTGCTTTTGAATATTAAACTAGTAAGAGGATAATTTACTGAGTACATTTTACTGCGATAAAATTAACTCCACTTTTTCGCTCCAGCACTAGAGTGAAATTAACTCTTTGACAATAACAGTGCGCGTAAATACGTAAAAATGTAATGTAAATGGTGGATTCATGGGAGAATCATTATCTCTGCTAAAAAACCGTGCGCGCAAGGTGGTATCGGTATCTTTCTGGCATCGGTGTGGTTCATGAAAATTCGTGTGGTATCGGTATCGTTCGGAGAAAGATGAAAGGTTAGTTCTGAACAAACTGTGGTGCCGTGTCGGTGCGGAAGTGAAACACTAAAATTTGGTTTCTGACAAGTTGTTGAGAGTCAGATTTTTAATCCCGTGAGGAGATAACGAAGCTAACGTTTCGAGCGTTAGGTCGTTAGGTCCTAGCGACTATTGCTTTCATTTAGTTGAGCGAGGATGTTTTGTGTCAGACGTGAGCTTTTATCAATGAGTTCGCAAAACAATAGTGAACGTTACACGTGCGCTTAAATTAAAAAGTTAGCAAAAGAAGCATGTGGGCGAATCGACTTCAGTGAAAGCGAAACGACTTGAAGGCGAAGCGTTCGGTTTCCACGATGGGCTATGGCTCGAATAGTCAGCTCCGTTATCTCTCCACAGTAGAAATTTGACCCTTATAAGCTTGTTTTATAAAGACAAAAAAAAGTAATCCTAAAAATCCTTTTTGTATCGACCTCTAGAGAAAGTGAGTCATCGGGACAGTTGAGACTGATTCATCAACTTGAAGCTGGATTAAGAAATCAACAGCAAATCATAGACACGAAGGATGAGGTAGGTATATTGTAAATAGCGAGCTTCGAGAAACCTGACTCTCAGAAGAAATGCGTTTATTTCATGATAACTCAGAACGAAAGCAAAAAAATCCGGATGCCGTATCGTCTCTCGCAAGATGAAGTACGTTCTTGTGTCTCAGGGGCGAAATGGGCGAAACGACTCGTTGGCGAAATGTTTCCGCGACACCCCAAACGAGCGAGCCTCGTCTGCTCGCAGTTCGGGTGCTTTACAAATGACCGATAGGAAACTCTTGGGAGGTAAACTAGGAACCCAACTGTCCTGCAGTAGATTTGGCGATTTTGGCCAGTGTTCACAAGATGAATTGTAAGAAAATAAATTTCATTTCTAGTTTTCAACAATTATTCCAAAATTGTTTTTTTTTTGGTCAGAGTTTGAATTCCATGCAGACCAACATTAAGCAACTCGAAGAAGACCTTGCAGCACACAAATCTTTTCTTGATAAAGTCAGAAGAATCGTTTCGGAAGAGGATCGAAAGAGATTCCTTTCTAGCCTAGTTACTAGTGCACTGGAGAGCACGGCCACAGTGAGACAGATTGGAGATGCTTTGGTTGAGTTGATACAAAAATGCTTCTTTGATGATGATAAGGAGAAGAAAACGTTGCGATCTTCGCTTGATCAGGTAAAATACTACTAGTTTGACTTTTGCTGATTAAAGTGATCATATTTTCCAGTGAGATCGTGCTTTGTTTGTTTTTGTTTAGCCGTGTCTTGTTTGTTTTACTTTTGCAGTGAAATGTTTTCATTAATTCTTTTCAGTGATATTTTTGGTGTTAGTTGAAGCGGTTTTCGTTAAATGACGTGTACTCAAAAGCAAACGCAGTACTTGTGATGTGACCACCTCAAAAGATCCGATCCTTTTAATCCAGAAATAGAAAACATTTTCCTGTTTAAAAAGCGTATCAAAAAAAAAAAATCTTTGC
>BLFN01000266.1:182110-184610 GCA_014634225.1 Acropora yongei | reverse complement strand
AACAGACATTTTACACGATTTATTTGACAAAGGCTACCTATAAATAATAATACTAAAAATTACAATCTGCTTTAATCTATATAAACATGATCTAAAAATTAAAAAGTAAAAATAGAGAAAACAGAAATTCTGCTTTACATAGATGCCGTGTGCGTTTAGTCGTTTCAGACGAAGAAATTGCGACAACCATTTCGAAAAGATTGAAATGACTTTGCTTGCCGCAATTCAGGGGACAAGCTGTTCCAGATAACCGCACCATAATAGCTAAGGCTATTTTTCAGGAAATTGCAGCGCCTGTGTCATAACTGGAGAAGGTTAGAATACTGGCAGCCCGGTTTTGCAACTTTTGGAGCTCAGTATTCGATAGACTTTTGTTACAATGCCCCCAGACCTCGCTGCAGTAATTAAGGTACGGTTGAATTAAGGCATTGAAAATTGACTCCAGCGTGGTTCGGTTAACAAAGGGCTTACAACGTTTAATTGCTTCAATGCCCGATGTATATTCCATGAATGGTTTTCGTCTACATGCACACCCAGAGATTTAACCAGCTAACTTAATTGTTTAATTATGCCACCACCTATAATTAGTATACGGGAAGTATCGTAAGTACCTATAACCTTTGCCGCGATCCAATTAACATGAACTCAGTTTTAATAGATGAATTTAGAGTCAATTTGTTTGCAGTGAGCCATGTATCAACATTGGATAGTTCGTGATTTATAACATCACTGATCGTTTCTTTGTTGTTACTGGCAAAGGTCAGGTGAGTATCGTCTGAATATATACGTGCAACTGAATTAGACAGGCAATTAGGAAGATCATTTATGTAAAAAATAAAAAGCAAAGGTCCTAGAATTGTTCCTTGCGAAATTCCACAAGTGAGAATTTGACTATTTGAGAGCGAACCATTTACGAAACACTGTTGATTGCGATTTCATTTACCTAGGTATGACCTAAACCATTCATAAGCGATACTGCGGTTACCATATTCGAATGATTTGGACAGAAGAATTGTATGGTTAACGGTATCGAAAGCTTTTTTTAGGTCGAGAAAAACTACTGCATTTACACTGCCCTTACCAATGTTGAAGGCCCAATTGTTTGTGGCCTCCAACAAGGCAGTAACAGTTGAGTGGAACGAACGAAAACCAGATTGTTGGCTGGAAATCAAATTGTTTTCAGATAACCGTAAACCTGGTCGTAAATGAAACGCTCAAACAACTTAGCTACTATAGGGACGATAGAAATTGGGCGATAATTGTTTAAGTCGGAGTGATTTCCCTCTTTGAAAAGTGGAATAACTTTTTGGCATTTCCATTCCTGAGGGAAAATACCTGATCTGATGGACTGATTAAAAATAGAACACAATAGGATCATTTCTTTTCTTTACATATTACAGTCTTTCATACACGAAAAACAGGGCTTTTGCGCTAAGTCCTATAATAATTACTAGATCCAGAAGTTAATAACCTTTGTCGTTCCTTCCATGCATTTCATAAAACAGGGGAGTGAAAAAAGGGATTCTTTGTAAACAACCGCAATCAGGAAAAGTGTATAGGTAATACACCAGACCTAAGGCCTACATCCTGTTGAGTTGGAACTGTGTTTAGAGTTAAAAACAAATTTACCCTATTCTGGCACCTAGCCAGGTAAGGTTAAAGTTTTTATGAAGGGACCACTGGGCAACTGCATTACTGTCTTAATTCAGAAAAGAGAAAATGAAACGTACACTCTATCGCTTAGGTTTAGATCGATCAATTCATATACACGTTACTTAACCCCTTCCCGTTCGAATGAGTGCTCAGGGCACTTATAGATTTTACTCTGTCTAACGCCAGACGATTTTACTCGTCAATGGGGAACCTCTTGGACGGGAAAGGGTTAATTGTTCTATGCAAAAATGGGAGAAATTGCACATTTTAGAAAAGTGGAAAAATACCCATTTTTGGAAATTTTGCAAAGGAATTAAAAGGGCAAAATGGCCAAACATGGCCAATTTTGGGGATGAAATTTAAAAGGGTCACAACCGACAAAATCCAACTTAGATATCGTCCTGAATGAAAGAGAACGACTCTGCAACTATCTTAGATCTGTTTTATGCGCGAAACTCCTTGTAAAAAGACAAAATATTGAAAAAATAGCGCACTTTAGACAAGCAAAAAAATGGCCATTGAGGACGTTTTGCAAAGAGGCTAACAAGGCAAAATGGCCAAAAGTGGAATATTTTGGGGAGGAAAATTTAAAAGGGCCTCGACGGACAAAATCCAACTCAGATATCGTCCAGTCTACAACTCTCTTGGATCTGTCTTATGCTTCAAAAAAGACAAGATGTGGGAAAAATAGCACATTTTTAAAACTGGCAAAAATGGCCATGTTTGGAAATTTTGCGAAGGGGTTAAAAAGGTAAAATGGGCAATTTTAAGGGTAAATTTTAAAAGGTTGATCAAAACGGACAAAATACACCTTAGATATATTCTTGAATAAAAAAAGTTACTTTCC
>BLFN01000266.1:43549-46049 GCA_014634225.1 Acropora yongei | reverse complement strand
TCGATCTGCTCAATGTTGTGCTGATTTTCAAGGAAAACAAACAGGTACATGTACCATAATTTTGTCATGTTTTTCTCGTTGAATACGAAAGCCAATCACCACCACCAACTCAATATCACGATCACATTAACTTTTGTAGTAGTGATATTGTTGGTGGTGACGTTAAAAAGGACACTAACTATTATTGTTATCGTCATCATCATAATTGTCATGATCATTATGATTGTATTGACCTAGTGTGCAGACCAGAATTAGCCCCAAATGGTTTTCTTAGCTCTGCCATCAGCGCACATTAATTCTGCTGCTTGATCGAGTTTTTCTTTGGCCTCAAGCCACTGTACAAGAAAGGAAATTTGCTGTGCTTAGTCACATCATCTTACAAATGAAAACTGCCTCATCTCAAGCTCAGTAACATGGCTAACAGGCAAATTAGCATCACAGATAAGACAAGGTCCACCAACTATACAATGCAACTGGATCAGTAAGCACGTGCAGCTGAGCATTTGTCATAGCAAAAGCAAACAAAAAAAAGAATGCAAATGTATGTTCTGGGAACGGTGCGTAACAATGCACCCACAATGCACACTAAAAAGAAAGCTCAGAACTAAATACTGCTCACATGATTTCCCAGGAATTGATCATTGTTAAGCTTCGGTTAAATGTTAATTACAACAACAACAACAACAACAAATGTCCACAATAATTTCACAAATAAATCCACAAGTTGACAGCATTACAAGTAAGCACTTACAGTGCACTCTAAGAAGATATGGAAAGTAACAATGAATCATTTCGATTATCACACAAGTAGCAATTACACGTTTCACTGAATCATTGTACATCCCGGTAAAGTCTTTTGATAATGACAACTCCTTGATGTCAAAAATTACACCTGCAAAGCTCAGTTGACGCACCATTTACATGCCACGAAGCTAAAAAGAAAGACCACAATCCAGTTCACAAAACAAGTAAAGAAATTAACTGTCTTAACTTGGTATCAAAGTTCAAAAACAGCATGAAATCAAGTTTGTAAATAACATTAATAAATTGGATTGAAACTTGGTAATTTGAAATTGTAAATACATGAACTGGTCAATATCCCTTTTTCCGAGAACGATTTAACATTTACAATACTTCGCACCTTCACGTCGATAGCCACAATTTCCAATGCATCTACTCCTCTGAAAGAATACAAAAATATCATTTTCAAAATTCCTGCATCAAAATGCAACCATTGCAACATACAACAGACACATATACAGTGAATTATTGAGTCACCAAGCAAGTGATGTTGAAAGAACAATACTATTAATTTTTTGTACTTTTGTTGACACATTCATTAGATAATGCGTAAAATATAATCGACTTTCTCAGCCTTTTATTTGGAAGTTTCTCCCACTCTTAGAAATGTTTAAAAACGCTATTCATCAGCCTATGTCAATCTATTGATGAAAAAAAAAACCTTGTCCTCTGTCTTGAGTATGGCCCTCAGCCGATGGCCTCAACCCTTCTCAAAGCCTTGGTTACAGGTTTTCCTAATACGGCCTGATTGGCCCTGAATAAGTCAAAGCATTTATGTCATGTGCTTTGGCTTAGATGCACCACGTATTACGGAGCGTCATTTTTAGGTCTGCTAAGCTAACCTACTGATCAGCGCAAGGACGGGAACCACGCAGTCACTTCAAAATTGTTACCTTAAATTTAATACATATGTACGCCTACTGTGAGCATGCATTAATTTTTATCAGTGCTTAACAAAAGTAATATTGATGAAAACAATATTTCATGCAAAACAGCTCTGAAATGTATGAATTTATTGTAGCCATGATTAATGAGTCAATAAACATACAGCTATAAGACGATCATAGTAATTATCTTGCATACCAGTCTCTTATCAATTAATTTCCTTCAGATGAAAATGTGATGTTTGAAAAATGCAGCGACAAATTTTTAAGTGTATGGTACTTGCAGTTTGAGAATGGTAACTACCTTTCATTAGCGCCCTACCCGTACACGCACCAAAAACTACAGAGACATGCCGATAGGAGAAAAGTGTCGTATTAACACTGACTAACACCCTAGAAATGGAAAGCCGAGTGGTGGCTTTTCCCACCAAATGCAAAAACATTATAGCTGTGCTTGCGAAGAAAAGCCATTGATCCAAAGAAAGATCATAAGAAACCTACGATTTTTTAACAGCTCAGAGGTCGAGCACCTGAGCTATTGATCTGGAGGTTAGGGGCAAACGGATTTTTCCAACCTTGCATACGGCTGGCGCGCCTGAAATTTGAATTGACCAATCAGCATTCAGCGGGCAGGAAAAATTTTAGTGTCCTGACGTCATAGCAGTTGTGTGCTCTCTGATTGGTTAGATACAAAATATTGAAATTTGAGTTGATCGTCTTCGATATCGACATTCAGTCCTATCGATTTACATGGGTTTGAGATTACATGACAACGGCTTTATACGGTGAATATTTGCAACAACATGGATTGGATC
>BLFN01000266.1:30237-32737 GCA_014634225.1 Acropora yongei | reverse complement strand
AGTGTTGCAAATAATAAATATTTAAAATTTCAAACAAATTTAAGTATAACCCACTCATTTACTTCATTCTGTGTTAAGGGTCACTTATAGAATACTTACATTTGAGTATTAGTGATGCTTTAAATATTTTTTACTAAGCGAAGAATAAGCCAGCCATTACTGAGCTGTTGCTTTCTACTTTGTGAACTGATTTAACTACAGAATTTAAAAAAAATCACATTTTACAAAGGGACAGCAGAGAGTTTTAAACAGGTTTCAAAATTCAAACCCCTTTGAAAAATGTATTCAAAGGGTTTCTTCCGTGATTTGATGTAAATAACGGGAATCGAAATGGTTTCCTTGAAATGGCTGCAAACAAGCCGTTCGCGCTTTCATGTAAACAAGTTACCGTAGCGTTCAGGAAGAGCACTCCTTGACAGAAAGCAAGACACGTTCACATTACTAGTCACATAAGATCAATAAAGTTACAGAAAATGGTTTCATTGAAATGCCTGCATGGTTTATCGGAGGCGTACAAAATGTTGGGAAAATGCAGCCAATGCTGGAAGAATGGAGTCCATTGATGAAAGAACTGCTAGTAATTATTCTCTTACATTTAAATAACCCCCAAGCCAAGTAGCTAATGCAATGGCAAATTTTGCTGAAGCTGGCTAGTGAGGCTACTTAGGACGAGCTTTCTTATAAAGCTAACTTTACTCTTACCTCCAATAATATATGAAACCATCCATCCTACAATGCCTCAAAAAAGACTAAAATAAGTGTGCGCCAAAACATTTCGAGGAGGTTTGGGTTTGAAGACAACACGGCAAGGTTATTGCAGTTTATTGAATCGACCGAACGGCGTTAATTAATTATCACAACCTTCCTGTGTGGATCCATCTATCATTATCAGGATATAAACCTCACATTTTAGGCTATTTTGATGTCTCAAGTTTATAGCTTGTTCTTTATTCTGTTGGGCACACAGTAATGCAAATACTTCGATTTTTACTGGGTTGTCCGGCAAATTCTTTTTGGGCAACCTGCCCTTTATTTTTCCTAAAATCTGGTTGCCCGAACAAAGTTTTAGTTGTCTCAGGCAACCGGGCAACCGCTAATTTCGAGCACTGTGAATGTAATTGCAGCACAGCAACTCAAGAATGTTAATTAGGGGTACCACAAAATGGTCAATTTTTTGCTTCTCATATACACCTTATTCCAAAATGGCGGCCAATAAATTACTCTTTTGTTTGCATGTTAATTAGCCCTCTTTAACATGCAAACAAAAGAATAATTTATTGTCTGCATTTTGGAATAAGGTGTATGTTACCCCTTGAACGTTTAGTCTGATGAAGGGTTAATTTTCAATTCCCAATGAGTAAATTTTTTAGAGTGGCTCAAATTTCAACTGTAAGTCAAGGGGAATGACAATTGACACAAATGAGTAATGTCAATGGCCTCTTTAGTTTACTTCAAATGACAGTGGATAAAATAATTTTATCCACTGTCATTTGAAGGAAACTAAAGTTTAAAGATTTCAATTATTGAAATACTGGTATAAGGTAGATTGGGAGCACCTAGAGTTGGAAGGCAGCCAACATTGGTTGTTTTTGTTCCCTTGGTGGTTTATACTCCATTGCTGTTATCCATGAAAACCATTATTTGTAAAATTTAATAAGAAGGCCAATCAAATTTTCCTTTTATTTTTTCACTCCATTCCAGAGTTTTTTTTAGGGCAGTTGTGTCGTCAACTAAAATAAAATTAATTAAACTTATCTCTGACGTCCCTGTGACAGGCTGATCCAGTCACCTGAACAGTTTAAATTTGTAATGTTTATTATTTACCCTTTTTAGTGGCTTTTAAAGCAAAAGGCTTTCGAGACATGCTGTCAGAGGCCTTATTGCAAACTGCACACTTTTGATCATGTGTGCAACATGCCCCAAACTGCGTACCCAAGAGACATGTAACAAAACAGGTTCATACCACTAATCCCTCCTAGCTTTCTAAAGGCAAGGCATTTGACAGTTTAATAGGAATGTTAAATGTAATTACAGATCTAGCATTGTTTTTTGAGGAGCTGTAGACATGGTATTTGTTAAAACATTGCCATGAAAAGTACAAGGGTAAATGTCATTGCATGCCCCATGTGACATGTTATATGAAAGGTGCAGATCCAGACCAGTTTCTACTTTCTTATGGAAAATGGTCCGAGTTTTGAAAACAAATATACATGATTAAAGAATAAAAGTAAATTTTAAGTTTTGAGCTTGATATTTTGTGTGAGTCATACTCACTTGTACTGGCCAATGTTCTGTACAAGTTACACAAAATCCCAGGCTATTGATGTCCAAACATTTCTAATGCAAGCTTGCCCTCAGGCACATCATCCCCACCCCCACAGGATGGTCCCTTCCATACTGTTATGAGAAAACAGTTATCATTTTCCCTGGGTCCATGCCTGATGGTGGTGAAACATGTCATTGTATATGGGATGCTGGACTATCACGCAGCACATTGGAA
>BLFN01000265.1:552907-557907 GCA_014634225.1 Acropora yongei | reverse complement strand
TATGAGTAATAAAAGGCCAAGATTTACAAACGTTTCTTTTCTTTGATCACGCCACAGGGAAAAGACCGAGACTTGTTTGGTTGCTCTCTGTGTCAGCCGTGGATTTCTTGCCTTTTTCAAGTCATTGAGATCTAGGTTTACCTTACAATGTTTGCCAAGCAGTTTTTCACTTTGATTAATTAAAGAACCAAACCTCATTACAAAGTGATGGGCACAGCACTTCAACCAGCCACTTAACCGCCAGTCAATGATATGTGAAGATTCTATTGCTGAAGTACCTCAAAGGCCAGTGATAACAGAACTTGACAAGCCACCAATTTTGGATGAGCCAATCAAAGGCATTAAGGAATTGTCTAGCTGCAAAGCACCAGGTGAGGATGGCATCCACCCAGAAGTGTACAAGTATGATGGTGATGAACTTGCAGCAGAACTAACACGTCTCTTCAAAGAACTCTGGGCTGAAGGAGAAGTCCCACAGGACTTCAAAGATGCACTGATTATTCACCTCTACAAAAACAAGGGTGACAGACATTTGTGTGATAACCATCGCGGGATATCACTCCTTAGCAACGCTGGTAAGATCTTTGCCAGAGTGATTGTCAAACGTCTTACCACCTGTGGTGTTTTGGTTCAGCGGCCGGTTCACATTGGACATGCGTACCGACGCGCCTTTCAAAAAGCCAAGGACATGACAGTGGCGACGATGATTTAGGGTTCGAGAAACTATGACTGCTATTGGAAAGATAGAGAGTTTTGACGAGACTAAAGAGAGCTGGGAAACCTATGTGAAACGAGTTGAACAATAATTTATGTTGGCGAATGACATCGATGATGACCATAAAGTGCCAACCTTGTTGAGCTTGATAGCCAGGAAAACCTACTCGTTGCTGAGGGATCTTCTTGCACCTGAGAAGCCACAGTGTCGTTCACAAATGTTGTAACAAATAATCACATTTGCCCCCTCAACCCCTTCAGTGTTGAGGTCACATTCATGTTTATCGATTGGAGTGCAAAAAAGCAACCGGCAGAAGCAACATTCAAGGGAGGGTGGAGGAGAGGAACATTTAGTTAATAGCCTGTATGTATTTCCGTGCTATTCTAGCTAGGTGTCACAACTATTTGTGACCGAGGTTGTCTGAGTTTTAAATGACTCAATTCAGATAAGAAAATGCGCAATTAGTAATGTGTTGTTCTTTTTTTGCTAAAAAGGGAACTCAATATAATATCGTGTAGATTTACAAGAGAAAAGCTGCACAAGCGGAATGGTCTTTAAACATTGTATCGATAATGTGACAAGGGCAAGGGCTTTTTACTTACGCCGTGTTAAAGGACTTTCTGTTTGTTAAGTTCCTGGTTTCTGTGGTATCTCAACAGCAAGTGTTATAAGAATTTCGAAAGGAAATTGTAGCACTCCTTTGTGTGCAAGGAGTTCTGTGAAAAGAGGCAATAAATTCAAGCTAAGTGAAAGGCAAAGAAGGCACTTCATGTTCTGTCTCAGGGTCCTGCTAAAAAGAGACGCGGGCTTTTACCTGTAAAAGGTTGATGGAGGAGGCCGGAATTGAAGAAAGAAAAGTTTCAACGAGAACAGTTACGCGTTACTTAAATACAGCGGGGTGCTTTTACTTGCAGACGAGGAAAAAAGGAATTATGACGGAAGATGACCACAGGAAAAGAGTGAAATTTGCTAAAGACATGCGAAAAAACTTTGGAACAGATGTGTGGGAAAGAAATTGCTTTCTACTTGGACGCAACATCCATTGCATATAAGAGAAATTCTTTCGATCAACCCAACTCCCCCATGAAGAAAATGGAACTCCCCCAAGGCCAAATGGAACGGGGGGAGGCCTAGCTGTTTTGTATAAATCTACCATGAAAATCGAACTTTTGAAAACTCCACAACCTTATAAATCATTTGAATTGATGGAATTGCTATTACAATCATTTACACCAAAGACTAGCATGAAGGCGGACGTGCTTTTGCTAGCTCCTTTAGATGAAATTCAAAACTTGTAAAATGATGTAATCAATGAAGGCTGTCACTCGCTTAAATAACATGGGAAAAGAAGATGCCCGCGCCGATAGTCGTAAACGGTTAAGGGAAAGCGGCTCACAGACTGATTGGGAAGATGCGTTCGACGAAGTCGACGGCCATTGTCGTGGCAAACTAGATGAAGTCAGTGAAAAGCTCGACAAAGTGCTAACAAGACTCGGCGAGTTAGAGGCTATTCAAGGTAGAGTGGTAGAATTGGAAAAAGAAAATAAAAGTTTACAAGAAAGCCTGAACGCCGCTCAAAAAGACATCGTCGACCTAAATTCGTCTTCAACCGCCGCGTGTGTAATACTGGAAACCCACGCAAAGAATCTGGAAGACCTCAATGCTAGAATAAAACATCTTGAGTGCCGCAACATCAGGTTAGAAGCATACACAAGACGTGAAAATCTAAAAGTGTTTAATGTTCCAGAAGGAAGAGGTGAGTCAACTTCTGCTGAAGATCAATTGAAAAAAGTGATGCGCGATAAACTTAAGATCCCAGAGGAAGATATCGAACAAATTCGTTTCGAACGCATTCACCGAATTCCTACTAAGAAGAATACCAGTCAAGGACAGAACTCGAAACCTAGGCCTATTATAGCTAAATTCAGTTTCTTTCAAGATAAGGAGTATGTTTGGTCTTTTGTTAAAAACTTGAAAAACACTAACATTTCAATTGCGAATGATTTCCCTCGGGAAATTGATGAAATACAGAAAACGTTATATCCCATCTTGAAAAAGGCCAAACAGAAAAAGCAAACAGCCTATTTCAAAGTTGATAAGCTAATTATAAACGGGCAAATCTACAGAGGTGAAGAAACAAGCAATCTCCCATACTACGGTCTCATTATGGACACAAGAATCAGCGGAAACCAAAGCCAAAGCGGTCACAGCGCGACAGCACATCAATAATTAAGTTTAGTATAAGATTTATGTGTGTAATAAGTTTTAAACTATTTAACCCTTCTTGTTTAGTTAGAAATGTGAATGCTCTGGAAAATTCTTACTTCATGTGTTACTGTATGTTTTTCTGTGGATTAATAATTTGTTTTAGGCGAATATTATCGATTTATGTGCACTATACTTTCTTGCACTCTGCTATAACATCGATTTCAGTTTTGTTTTATATGACTTCTTGTATAATACCACTTCCTCGGTTCAGGTACAATGACCGATCATTCTCTTAATCTATTGTCTCTCAATGCGAGGGGATTAAGCAATTTCAGAAAAAGGCGGACAATTTTCACGTGGTGTCGAAAACGAAAGCCGGATATAATATTCTTGCAAGAAACCCATTCGACATTGTCAACACAGTTAAAATGGAAAAACGAATGGGGTGCAGAACTTATTTGCTCCCATGGGAGCTCAAACTCTCGAGGTGTTGCAATCTTGATCAAAAAAGGTCTGGATTGCGTTATTCACTCTCAAATTGTAGATACATCGGGGAGATATATCGTTGTTAAAGCCGCTATCAAAGACAAAATGTATGTTTTTGTAAACATTTATGCACCAAACAAAGACGAAGACATCATTAAATTCTTCAAAAATGTGTTAACTAAGCTGCAGACCGAAAATTTAGATTCAGAAGAAAATATTGTGATTGGAGGTGATTTCAATTGTCCCCTGAATCCTACACTGGACAAAAAAGGGGGCATAATGACGCCTAGGAAATCTGTCATAAATTTCATTAACGATGTCCAAAGTCAATTAGATCTTGTAGATATATGGAGAGTTAAAAACCCGCAAACTAAAAGTTTTACCTGGAGTCAACAATCTCCGTCGATATTTTGTCGCCTTGACTATTGGTTGATTTCTAACAATTTACATGACTGGGTCAAAGCCACAAATATAATCCCCGCCATCAGAACTGACCATTCTGCTATCTATTTAGAATTTGGAAACGTGGACAAAGCGGTTAAGGGTCCTGGGTTCTGGAAGATGAACACCTCCATATTGGAGGATGATGCTTATGCTGATGACCTTACAAAAATGGTACCAATTTGGATCACGGAAGGCCGAAATGAACTTTCCGACCACCGTAACATTTGGGACTGGATAAAGTATAACATAAGAGCTCATGCTATAAAATATTCCAAAAAGAAGGCAAAGGAGAGAAACGAAAGACGATTAAAATTTGAAAAAGAATATACTGAAGCCAAACAGGTTTTCGAAACGAACCCTAATGATTCGAATGGCGACAATTTAAATGCGGCTAAGGGTAAGCTCGAATCATTCTATGATGAAAAAGTCAACGGAATAATAATCCGAGCCCGAGCACGATGGCATGAACACGGTGAGAAAAGTACCAAATACTTCCTAAACTTAGAAAAAAGAAATCATGTAAAAAAGCATATAAGGAAACTGGTAATAAGCGGCGTCGTAAAGACAGATCCCTATGACATTCTTCAAGAACAAAAACGTTTTTATCGAGAGTTATACAAAAGTTCAAATAGTTTTGCGGAAAACCGTCAGAACATTGTAAAGTTTCTTGAGAATTTGAATATACCTAAATTAACCGAAAAACAAAAGTTGACCTGCGAAGGCAAAATCTCAGCTGAGGAATGTTACAATATCCTCGAAAGCTTTCAAACTAACAAAACTCCTGGGAATGACGGTATTCCTATAGAATTCTACAAAGTGTTCTGGCCTTTAATAAGCGATCCTTTTCTTAAATGCGTGAACGGAAGCTTTGAAAAAGGTGAAATGTCTTGTTCTCAAAAACAAGCGATAATTACTCTAATAGAAAAAAAAGGAAAAGATCGTTCATATATTGAGAACTGGCGTCCAATCTCTCTCGTTAATGTTGACACAAAAATTATCTCCAAAGTGATCGCCACTAGAATTAAAAATGTTCTTCCAAACATTATACACCATAACCAAACAGGATACGTGAAAGACCGATATATTGGCGAAACAATTAGATCAGGTTTCGATATTATGGATTTCACTGTAAAAGAAAGTATTCCGG
>BLFN01000265.1:540407-542907 GCA_014634225.1 Acropora yongei | reverse complement strand
TGGCCAGTGAAGTGCTTGAGAAGATGGCGATGATGTCTTACTGTTCTAGTCAACAAAGCATTTGTGCTGATAACTTCAAAATGACTATCATTGGGGTATTAGTTATTTGTTGTCCATTGATTAGGTTCGAAGGTGAAAGAGTGTATTCACACCATCTTGATCATCCTCCATGTAAGTTAGAGGTCTTGAGTTAACCACAGATTCAACAAGATTTCAGCAAGCAAGGTGTTTAACTCATCTTAGGATAATGTGGTCCAGCCAGTGGTCTTCTTGATACATCACTTAACCCTCCACATTAGCCTCTCCCATAAGCCACCCCACCATGGGGATTTCCTGACTATAAACTTCCAGGTGACACCTTTGACAGATAAATAGCGTAAAACCTCTTTCGAACAATTTGTCTTGACTATTTCCTTGGAAGAACCTTTGACTGTCTTACCATTATTTCACATTAAAGTGGCAGGCAGCCCTTGACGACTTTTGAATCGGCAAAATGCCAGCAGGAAGGACTCAACTGTAAGATTTCGTGTAAGTTTGAGTTGGACCGTTCTCGTTGAAGCGCATGTAAATAAACAAACGTAGCATTGAAAAGAGGTCCAGCAAAGTCCACTCCAGTATGAGGGAATAGTGGATCTTCGGACACACGAACGCTCGGTAAATCTGGAACATTGTAGCTTGAGTACTGCAGTCCCTTGAGTCTTTGACAGGTAATGCGACGTTTCAACACTCGCTTCACTGCTTTTCTCCCTGGAAGAATCCATACCTCTTACTAACCGAGTTCGAGGTCCGTACTGTAAGTTACGGACCGAGTTTTTTCCCGTTGATTTGTGGCCCAAGCGCGAAGCGCGTGGGCCATAAATCAACGGGAAAAAACGAGGATCCGTAACTTACAGTACGGACCGAGAAAACGAGGTTAGTAAGATATTTATTATATCTCTGAGGTTAATCCGGCACGTGGGCAAGGAAACTAGTCAAAGTCAAGCGGAAGGTTCAACTGCCACAAAGATTGGCGTGCCAAAATTCCAAAAACTAAATCTTTTTGGCTGTTAAGTTTGAAATAGTTGCTTGCAAGATTCAAACAGTTTTCAGTACAAGTTTATGCAGCAGAAATGGCATGAAAAACTCGCTAGATGATGTTTTATCGAAATTTTATATTTAGCGGGCCCTACAGCGGGCCGTCCTGTAGAATACGGCCCGCTAATTTAGCCAATTACAGCGCGCGTACTATCTGAGAGATATAATAAAATATCTTTCCTGAATGGTCATTAGTGTGTTATTGACTGAGCTGTGTTTGACCTTGTCATGATTTTGACAAATTATTAGTTCGACAAGGATGCTTCAAAGGCAGGAGGATAGGATTGCGCTGTAGATCCGTCCTTAACATCTTAGTATCTTATTCTGGTCAAATTAAAGGGCAAATTGGTCGACACTCTGTGGTTTCAATTGAGATTGGTTCTTCAGGAAATTGAGCTCTTCTGAAAACGAATAGGCTTGAACTGTTTTGATCCAGAGCAACTCAGCTCGACTGATTTCACTTGCATTGAGTGTGTGTTCATCTTTGTCATTGTTTGGTTCTTCTGACTCTTTACTCTTCCGTGGTAATAGAAGTCTTTTTATTTTACAAAGAAATCGTAACACATAGGTGGTCATGCGCAGCAAGCAGTGGAGAGTGCTGAAAAGATCACAATTGATGACTTCAGCAAAATTTGTCTCGGTTGAATTTCCTTCACATGATGACATCACATGGGTGACTTTCAGTTGGATTTTTACTAGTTTGATGAGTGATGCTTCATTATTCTTGACTGTTGCTTGATATTGAGCCTACCATTCTTCGGGTAACTGTAGAAAGTGAGGGCCATACCACCAGACTCAATTGTCAGGCATTTTGTTTCCAGTCAGTCCACGTGTCATGGCATGTCAGCAGGATTCTGCGCTTCAGGACTGTGTGCTCAATTTTTCTCAGCTTTCAATTCCCTGATCTTGTCTAGATGATGTTTGACGTATTATTTCCAATGTTTATCGTTTTGAATCCAACAAAAGACAGTTCTTGAATCAAACCAGTAAGTTATTCGATTCCCTGGTTGTGGTAGCGCCCTCCACACAGTTGTTGGAGCCGGGGCAAAATTGCAGCTCCAAGCAATTCCAATCCTTTGTTTGATGCTGATCATCTTTTGCATGATGCTCTAGCCACTCTGTCTTTCATGTTCAATCCAAGAGAGGAGTGTCGCCTCTTTTTTTTGACTACTGAAACTGTTTCCCACAGTGGTTACATTTATTCTTTGGCATGTATTTTAGCTTTTCAACATCTTTTCACGAGTCATAGACTAACCTATTGACGCAAATTCATGCCCTTTCTACAGTTGTTTGATTCTTGTGTGAAATTCACAACTTGCATCTTGAACTTAGCAGAATTCCTTTTCCTAGAGCAGTATGTCTTAGACTTGCAAAAACCCATGTTCAGTTCTTAGTGTTTTCAGGTATATTAAGGGTGTATTGATGC
>BLFN01000265.1:523983-526483 GCA_014634225.1 Acropora yongei | reverse complement strand
ACATTTTTTTTCCCAGATGACATAAACTTTTCTATTGTTTCATCAATATAGCTCAGAAATTGCTCAGGCGAATTATGCTGGCGATAAACAATACCACACACTAGGTTTTTCTGCTTCACAAAACATACTTTGATCCAGAGCGCCTAGAAGTTTTTTCAAGTACCAAATAATCTAGTGATTGGTCTATAAATAAGCGAACGCCTCCTGCTGATAAAGGTGTTGGCACATGTTCAAAATTATACCCTGGTATGTTAGGTATAGTACAATGCTCATTTAAATTTGTAATTTTCGTTTCGGTGACGCCAAGTAAATGAAAATGAAAGTCAAGTTCATCAAGGATTTCGCATTGAAGGCTATCTACATTCTTCTTTAGACCAGTAGTATTGTTGTGGAAAATAGAAAGAGTATGATCAAGATCACACTTGCAAAATTGATTCTTCATTACATGAAAGCTATGTAAATATCTGCTTTGAATACATGTATTACTATCAACACCATAGGGACCAATAGGGACCAAATCCTCTTTTAACGTAAAAATGTCTAGATCATGAAAGCTAGCCACCTTGTCTAAATTTTTCTTTGACTTCACATTAGAGGAAAGACTATTGTTGAAGTTTCCATGAATAGAGCACATATCTCCCCGCGAGCTGTAGTATGGAAGCTCGCGTAACGTCACTCTCATTGCACTCTCAGCTGTTTTATTTCTTGGTCTAATCATTTCAGTGTCATAGATTCATAATAGTCTTTAAATTCGAGGCCAGCAGATCAAACAGATAACTGAGAGTCATTTATTAAGCCGAGCGCACAGTATTGTGCAAGAGAGAAATATATTAAATAGTTCACTAAACCAGACTCGCAATACTTATCTGTCTTGAGATCCATCACTGCTTCATAGGTCTTCTAGATCACTTTCATAATTGATGCGAATTATACAAGAGGTTTATGTTTTCCTTAGGAAGACAGCTGTGCCCTTCGCCCAACAGAGCTTGTACTGAAATGAAGTTTGGTGAGTCTTGCCTTTTCTTAATAGCTCTTGTAATCTATAGGCATTAAGTGACTGAAGATTCCAATCTGATCCATTTCATAGTCCGGTGCCAGACCAAAGTCACTGGCCGTCAGGCGATCCGTACGAGACCTGGCATCCCGTACTTCATCTCTTACCATCCTTCTAACAAACTTGCATATTATTTGGTTCCCTTTTTTACGGCAGCTATTTTGACTTCTTGGTTGGACCCGGTGAACGATATTGATATCTGCCAAGCACACTTTTACCCCAATCTTCTTAAAGATCTTGATACAAACCTCGGCCGTCTCATTAGCGGTTTCCCTATCATTCGTTTGAGGCACTCCGACAATTTTAAGATTATATTGAAAACTTAGAGAAGTGCATCGTCGAGAGCCTTTGATAGCACTTCGACCTGGTTGGAGAGGTTGTTGAGTTTGGACTGAAAATTGTCCAGGGTCGCTAGGGTATCCATTTTAAAAGACATTAACCCATCGCAGGTGTCGCTAAGGTTCTGGATATCCACTTCGTTTGGGGCTATTGCTTTGTCGGCCTTGTCTGCCATATTGGATCTCAGTACTTCAAACTCTTTCACCAAATTCTTAAGCTGACTTTTTACATCTTCATGCTCCTTTTTCAACACTTTTACGTCCGACATTCTGCATATGAACTTACGAAAGGTATGGTAGAGGTATGCAACTTTGAACTGGCACTCCCAGTTAAAACTTGACGGAGCTCTGCCGTAGCATCCTCACACCACAGCGACTCTTTCTCTTTCCTATGGAGAAGACAAATGATGGATCAATCTATATCAACCAGGTGTGTTGTTGGGAACAACACGAAGGGTTGATATATGACATGGTTCAAAGTGGGGATCTGGAAATGGGCCAGCCATTCTCTGAACTGAGAGTTCTTTGTCCAGTATCAAACGGCCTCTGGGATGTTCAATGTTGATGATAAGGTTTTTGACTGAACTGAAATGCAAGGTCCTGCATAATGAAGGTGAAAACCTGAAGTAAACATTAACCTAACAAAATGAAAAGTAATGTAACAAAAAGAAAAGTAAGAAACCTATTTTTTGGTATTGGTGTTTGGAGACAAAGTAGTAGAGGAAACAGATTTTGTTAGTCTTCTTTCAGTGGAGAAACAAAAATGCAGTTGGAAGCCCTGTGACTCCCATCACAGTTGTGCTTGAAAGCGCAACTGGCGCATGGAACACTCATGTGGAATGTATAGAAGAAACTTTTTGGAATATGGAGATATTGGCCTGAATAAGACTGGTCAGAAGGCCTTTTGTTGCCTAGATAAGATTGGGGTCCAGTTGACATGCCCCCAGGAGGTGCATGTCCAAGCAGATGCGCTCATCACCATTCGCTTTCTTGACAGCAATAAGAGGTTTAATCGAACTAGATGGGCATTTAACTTTTTCAAGTATTTCTAGCTTCTCTAACGTTTCAACTACCTTCTCTCTTCTACTGAAGTCGATTCTCCTCATAG
>BLFN01000265.1:496487-498987 GCA_014634225.1 Acropora yongei | reverse complement strand
AAATGAGCAAAAACCTCAGTGAGCACAGAGCTTATCTTCTGACTGGTGGATCTCTTAAGGCTTGTTGCCTCTGGCCATTAGCTCCTCTATTCTACTAAGGTTAGAATGTAGATTTGTCCAGGGAATGGTCCAACAAAATCAATTGCACATTTGCCCCAGCAATGTTCAGGTAAAGGTGTAGGCGTGGATGGATCTCGGTGCAGTGGTTGCAGTCATACACAAGTTTGGCAGTTTCGGCATTACTCCTCAATGGCCACGTCCATTCCAGGAAAAAACAGACTAGCACATAGATGCTGCTTAGAGCGGACAATGCCTTGATGTGCTTCATGTGCCAGCCTTAGGTCAAATATGACAACCACGTCACAATAAGCGGTGTGCGTAACTCAATTCATCCTTCAGAGGTTTCCATAGTCTAACTTTCATCCGACTTCTTCCATCCCTCGTTGACAGCGATCACTACCTTTTGTAATTCTGTGTCTTTCTTTCCAGCCTCTTGGATCTCCTCAATGGATAGCAATGTACTGTCCTTTGTGACAAAGTTCACATGTTCCTCCACAAACTTTACTTCAGTTGCTGCAGAGGTCACTAGCAATCTGGACAACCCATCAGCAATATTCCCATTGCCTGGTTCATATGTGGGATTAAGGTCATGAGGTCTTGAGCGTGCAATGCAATTCTCTCCAGTTCAATCCTCTGTGACGATTTGGTAAACATACCCAACAGTGGCTTGTAGTCTGTTGTTATTGTAACATGATGACTGTAGATATACAGATGCATCTTCTGCAGACCATAAAGTACAGCTGACACTTCACATTCAATCTGCGCATAACTTTTCTCCACATCTGTTAAGCTTCTTTGCATTCAGCCTAAGGCCCGAGGCCCGCAAGGTATCCAACATGGCCTGTAGGTTCTTCCAGTGTTCTTTTGGGGTCAGTCCGTACACAACGGCCAGTTCCAATGTTGAAAACATCTTTTCTCCACTGAGTTGACGCAACAGAAACCTTTCTTGTATAACACCCTTATTCGCCTCTCTGAGATCTGCACATAGTCTCAGCTCACCATTTCCTTTGTAAACAATGTGTACTGGTGATACCCACGAAGCTCCAGTTGCTTCTTCAATCATCTCCTCATGTATCATTCTTTGAATTTCTTCTTTTAGTTTGTGCAACCACCCGAAAGCCAGGATTATCCTCAAAGGAAAGCCGAGGATTATCGTCACAGGCATCAAAAATTTGCTAGAGATGTTTCCCAAATCGAGTGTGGTTTAGCATTGTCTGTACTCTTACTGTGCTCATGATGTTGTGAACTTACGAGGCACATTCAATTTGTTTTTTATCGCTATATCAACATCAAAGAATTTTTTTGTTTTAGAGGGGGAACAAAGAGAAAGAAAGAGCAAGCATTTTCTATTACTTTATCGCAACTTGTTTGTTGTATACCCAAAATAAGCGTTTCTGATTGGCTATTGCAACAAGAAGCAGCTACATTTCGAATAGAGCAAAATGGCCGTAAGGTGAAACATTTTTCGAGTGTCTGGAAAACTCAAGACCCAAGGCCCGGAAAATTAAGACCTGGAAAATGAAAACCCGGAACATTAAGAAAGCTAAGACCTGGAAAACTCATCATCATCATCTGCAACCGGTCATACAATGACTGTTTACGAAGGCTTTATTTTCGTCATCTAGGCGGGTGTATCTTCAGCAGTTTGTGCCAAGTTTTATTGCTAATGTTTCTCTGTTTCATATTTCTTTCCTGACATCTTTAAACCTCAGTTTTGGTCGACCTCTATTTCTTGACTCTTCACAAAGTTGGGAGTACAACAGCTGGCTACGTAACGTCTCGGTTCCCCTTATGTGGTCAACCATCTCAGCCCTTTTTCAAGAAGGATATCTGCCATTGATGACAGACCTGCTCGATTTAGAATATCAAAGTTTCTAATCTCTTCTCTTTATGTGATGCCCATGATTGCTCTCAGGTGACACATGGTGAAAGTTTTTTAACTTGGTAACAAGGGATGGTTCACGTTTCAGCGCCATAGAGTAAGGTTGACAACACCCACAGCCTATACACTTTGCATTTGACATTTATTGAGACGTGCTTGTTCTTCCGTAGCCGATCTTGCCTTTTTGCAAAAGCAATGCTGGCTCTTCCTATTTTGTTTACAATCTCTGTGTCAATCTTGTTGTGGCTGGAAACAGTGCTTCCCAGATATTTGAAGTCTGTCCATGATGCAAGTGAGTTGTTGTTGATGCTGATAATATCAGTTTTGGGTGGCAGATTGACAAGTTTGACTGGTTGGTAGAGGTACTCTGTCTCTTTTATGTTAATCTTCAGACTGAAATAAGCGGCATCTTTGCCAAATTTGTCAATGGGATATTGCATGTCCTTTTGAGTGCTTTGACGTTCGACACCTTCAACAGGTTTGAGTTGTCTTATCTGGAAGAAGAATCGTTCCTGGATGCCATCAAAAGCTACTGCAAGCATGGTTTCAGATACGATA
>BLFN01000265.1:445359-447859 GCA_014634225.1 Acropora yongei | reverse complement strand
ATATGTAATCATTTCATCCAGTGTCTGTCTGCACGATTTCAAGATCCCCTTACAACTGCAACCACTTTGTCTTGGAGACACTTCCACCACATTTTCTACCATCCACACTTGACCCAAATTTGGGTCGTAACTAAGATGGTACATGTTAAGGCCATTGTTGTCATATGGCAGGTGATCTACTTTCTCAACAGCCATACCAGTCCAAACATCAGGTGTGAACTTTGATGTTGCCTTTCCATCATCACTTCTGAAAAACAAAATAAAGCCACAAAGAATGCAACACTGTCAGATAAGTAAACTTGGACGTGGTCCTCAAGGGGGTGCAATGACCTGATTGTGATACATACTTCATTATGTCATCAAAAAAAAAAAGCTTAGGGGTCAAGGGACTTGGAGCAACAAGGTAACCTATTCATCACATTTTAAGCCTCACGCATGGACTCCCAAGAGTGCATATATTTTCGTTTGGCAAAAGATTCACTTCCATCTTATAATGCGTTAAGAAAACTTACAAAATCAACCTTTTTGATTCTTCAGAATCCTCATTGCTTTGAAGCAGTAACTTTCTTACAGGCGTGGATCATTTATTATTGTGTTGTGTTGGAAGTGGATGCTATATTCTGACTAGGGGCAACTTGTTGGAAATATATATCGTGAAGGCAGCATCTTTGTGAAGTATATATGAAATAATTCATCTTTGTTGGCCAAAGGCTGTCTGGAAATCCTAAAAGTGGAATCGTTTTGAGTATCAACTCCAGTTTGCGTTTTTTGGAAAGTAATCAGCACTCTAGTTTTTCCCTAGCTCAATGAATGACTCAGGCAGTAAACTAAAAATACAATTGTAGGTCAAACAACTCACCAATCACAATAGCTCATGATAAATCAGTTTTTGTTCTATCAAATACACTAATGTATTTGAAAAAACGTCTTGATTCCCTAACGTCTTGCCTGTATTTGTTTCCTTCACAATGAACACAATTTTGAAATGTATTGGGTGCAAGTGGCTCATCATGCCTATCATTAAGGAATGTATGTTCAATGGTGACTTGCATTCCATTGAATTCACACGTAATTTCAATCTTTTTTATTCAGTAAAATCACCGCAATCTCTTGGAGTTTCAATCTTTAAATTTGTGATGTCAGTATCTCCATTTCTATTGCGCAGGGCTCCCCCTTCATCATTTTTAAAGAAAGTCTCACCTGTGTTGCTGCCTCCATTTTAATATGTATCTCTCTCTCTCTCTCTCTCTCTCTCTCTCTCTCTCTCTCTCTCTCTGTATAAATTGCCTTCTCATCATCAAGTTTTTGATATGGATGACTTTGTTTAACAAAATTGATACCATGAAACCCTTGTTAGCCTAGTTGTAAACTTGAATGACAATCATAATGTACTGATTTTGACGGTAAGGTGCCATTTTGAATTGATTGGTTACCAACCAAAGCTGTTTTGCCTTGATTTTCCAAGAGTTAAAGCAAACTGGCATTTGCTCATTGGTCGGTTATGACATGATTTCCACCCAAGTCGTTATCATTCAGTCGGTCTCTACCTTCAATTTGCATCATCACCTGGATGAATTGGCATTCTCATAACAGAAGCACCTTGTACATGTACATGCCTATATCTTTTTAAAGACTGCAACCTACATGTGTTGTCTCCTTGAAACTGGGTTGACCAGCTCCCTCTCACTCCCTTGTGAACGTACATGATGTATCATTAAAAGCTCTAAAAGAATTGTTGGAGGTGGCCACCATTTTCAGGGTTTGTATGCATCTTGGAAAGCGTTTTAAACCCTTGGGGTCTGATTTCAACACCTTCAAAGTACTTGTAATTGATGTTTTTTTCCTTGAAAGTCCTTGATTTCTTGTTAAGATTAAAAAATATTAAACCTTAAGGGTTTAAAGTAAGTTTAATGTTCTTGAATTAATTGCTGAAAAAATGCTTCTTTTTTTTTTCTCAATGTTCTCTTGCTACTCTTATGCATTAGGTGTTGAGCCATAAGTGCACAGTGTATGTCTGGTTTGCATGTGTTTTGAAGCTCTCGCTTTATAGTGTTTCTGTACTTGTTTTGAGGGTTAATCTGGATGTCACAATGCCTGGCAGGTGCCATTTTTATGAAAAGTGGTTGGAAAAAGACACTTTCTCCCATTTTTTAAGGGAAAAGTCTGATCAGTCTGAATATGTTTTGATATTTGACTTAAGTGCAAACAGTGAAATACAAACTAAATGGTCAGATGTGCCGGTAAGGTATTGAAATGGCAAAAAGGTAGGGTTAGGTGAGGTATTTCACATCATTCTTTTGGGGTCATGCAGATGCTGAAGCAGTCATGACAGATTTGAATCAGTTTGTGGTGACCTTGGGTATGAGAAGCCTGCTCAACTTTCCATAGATGGTCCTCCACCAGATTAGCCTTTGCTATTTGGATGATCTGAACTCATTGCTTTGAGGATTACACAAGTGTAACAGTGTCTAATAGTTTTCCATGGAATGTTTGGCGACAT
>BLFN01000265.1:425359-427859 GCA_014634225.1 Acropora yongei | reverse complement strand
TTTAAGTGCAGAAGGGCAGATACCGGACTGAATGCTACAATTCAGAACTTTGCAAAAACTCTCAAGAATAGCAGGAGAGATAAGCCTAAGTGACGACGCGCCGATTCCATTGGGACCCGTAGCAACATTAGTAGGAAGCGATTTAATCAATTTATCTAACAAATTGACATCGAGAAGTGGAATTTCAAAGTTAGTAGTAGATGGTTTCCGAACGTTCACAAAGTTCTCAATGTGTGATAGGTCGGGGTTAGGAGATTGATTATTGTCAACAACAGATGATGCAATGGAGACAAAACTTTTGTTA
Organism: Acropora yongei; assembly: GCA_014634225.1. Taxonomy (NCBI): domain Eukaryota; kingdom Metazoa; phylum Cnidaria; class Anthozoa; order Scleractinia; family Acroporidae; genus Acropora; species Acropora yongei. Next base: position 427,555 of record BLFN01000265.1, on the reverse strand, counting down.
AATTTGTATGCTTGATCATGAGAAGCCATCAGTTCGTTTGGCATTGATTTTTCTTTGCCACTGGGATTAGCTTTTTTTTAAACGCTTTCCACAATAACCGAGAGTTTTGCCTGTTTTCTTCAAGCTCATTTTTAATTGCCAGTGACTTGGCTTTGTATACCATACGCACAACCTTGTTATAAGTTCCCCTTGGAATTTTCCCTTGGTCGCATAATTTTTTGAGATCATTATGATGTTTGATCGCTTCCAGAATTTCATTCGTTAGCCAAGATGGTTTATCACGCGTTTTAACTCGCCCGTTTTTGACAGGTGCGTTTGTATCATCAAGGACAAGCTTATTCCAGATGTATAGCATCTCATCTGGATCGTTACTGTAAATGTCAAGTATGCTCCAAGGAATCGTTTTTAAGTCGGCAATAAGAGTGTTAGTGTCAACTCTTTTAAATGAGCGAAAAGAAATCCAAGCGTGACCACCCTTTCTGCATCTCAAATGTGCATTTTGTTTACGAACTAGGATTGTTGGATTGTGATCACTCAGGCCAAAGCTAGGAACCGAAGTAAATAGAACATGCTCTGGGTGTGAACTATAATGATGATCAAGAAGGGTTCTTGATTTTTCAGTAATGCATGTTGGTTTATCAGTCACCTGATATAAACCAAAATTTTCCATAAAATGTTTTAGGCGTCTTGAATTAGGATCATTTCGCTGTAACAGATCGATATTACAGTCTCCAACAAAATGTATTTCTTTAGCTTCAGCAGAAATGAGTTCAACCAACTGTGTAAGGTGTTCAAAGAAGGCAGCATTGGTATTAGGGGGTATTAGGCCAGTCTATTAGTCTTTCGACGCTTCATTGTGAAGCTGGCTCAGTTGTTTCATCTGCTATTGCTAACTTGTTGTTTGGAGGCTGTTCCCGTTGGCATATAGACTAAGTGCTTGGAGCTCTAACCGGAACTTTCCTTTCTAGAGCTTGATGAGGTTAAGCTGCTGGTTATATGTAAGTTGCGCTGCATCATCTGTGTGGATTGACAAACGAACTTTGAGTACAAAAGAACGTGACTGAAACATAGCTGGGAATTACGGCCTCAGATCAGGCCAAAAAATGTCCACAAGTTTCGAGAAATGAATAGACTTTTCTTTAAAAATATATTTTATCGAGAAACAATACATAGCAGCCAAGGGCTGAATTGCATACCGTTGAAATGTACATAATCTAAAATTATTTACAGTGCAACGCGTCTTACCGTGGCCACAATAGTATAGGTCGAATGGATAGATCAATTTTATTCATATATGCAAATAGATTCGAGGGCATTGAAACCGGTTTTTAAGAGAGACGGGTTTTTTTTAATGAGATGCACGTCACGTAGGTGTACGAGGGCAAATCCAAGATGGCGGCGGTATTGAGCTGTCAGAGTTAAATGACATGCAAGATAACTTGGTATATGAGGGGTTTTAATGAGATGCGTATGTGTGCGTGTTTGTTTTGAATTGTATTAGCTTTTTTTTTTTATCTGGAGTGAAGTGTCTTGAGCTGTGGTGGTACGACTCCGCCCAACCATCCAGGTAGTGTTGCACTTATATAGGGAAACAACAATGGAGTAGCGAAGAACCAATGAGGAGGTACGGGAAAACCAGTTGAAACAAGGTTCGGCTAGAAAAACCAGTTCTGAACGTGATTAGCATTTCAACTGGTCTTGTTTATGTTGTAACCCGTCAAACCGGTTCTTTTTCTTCCCAACGAGAAAAAAAAACACGTGGCAATACTTTCTGGAAATGCGTATGAAGGAAATAGAAAAAAAAAACCTTACTGCATTGGTGACACACAAGTTCGTAATTTGAAGAATGTGCCTTGGCGTTAAACAGGTATGTCCTTTGCCGCACAGTTTAGCTGGTTAGTGAAGTACGTTTGTTTTGTGTGGAGTAAGTGTGCTTTAAAACGTCCATGCTAGCTCATGTTCACATGCATGTACGTGGAATTGAAGTCATAATTGGGAAACTAATCGTTCCAACATTTTACTTTGCGAACGAGAAGAAATTTTGGCGTCAACTTCGTTGTATTATGAAGTCACCCTTATAAAATGAACACTGGCTACAGACAATGATTCATCAACTTTTTGTTAGCGAGCGTCTACTTTTCACATCTGTAAATGTCAAACTGATGGAAAGCAGTTTGGGTGTGAAAAAAACAACAG
>BLFN01000265.1:407410-414910 GCA_014634225.1 Acropora yongei | reverse complement strand
GTAGTGCAGGCAATCTTAGAGCTTTGAAATTGCAAAATGACATGAAATTACCAAGAAAAATGGCTAATAAACGATAACACAATAATAAACTTAAGATGTACCTGAAGGGTAGATCCTCGTAAGGTTATTCCAAAGTTGACAATTTTAATACTATAAATCTGACCCAACTGACTGTAACTTTCCTTTCGCTGACCGCATTTCGGGATACAAAGAACACAAAAGATATAGAAAAACGTGAAACGTGATCTAACACCTAAACTATGACGGAAGTGTTAATCAAGAATGGCAATCATCCGTTCATAATCAGTGAAAGAAATGAAACTAAAATATAGCACAATAAAGCTTAAGTCATTCACAACAAATCTTCCAGGGGCGCCAACTGAGGCGAAAAAGAAGGCTCATTCTGACTCTACAATGAGGCAGCATTTCTGTACAGATCGCTTGTACTCTGCATTCGTAGTCTTGACCAGCACATTGCGGACCACGCCATCTGCTCCTGGGTAGACCTCTTTAACTAATCCAAGACCCCATTTTCTGTTTGGAGCATTGTAGTCGATGAGAAGAACATGTCACCAACTGTAATCTGACGCCCCTTGCTCTGCCACTTCTACCTGCATGGTAGGAACATACTCTCGGATAAAAGTCTCCAAAACTGCTGTGCTGTGCAATGCTCTGAACGAAGTCGAATCGTTTCCGGGGATTGCATGACACATGGAATGACTCTTGAGGAACAGAAGGTGATGTACGACCAAGAAGAAGATGGTTAGGAGTGATAGGCTGTGGATCGTTTGGATCTACTGAAGAATATCCCAGGGGACGGGTGTTTATGAGGGATTTCACCTCGGCAAACACTGTGGACATTTCATTCCATGAATGCATTTGGTTTCCCACAGTAACACGCAATGCTCGCTTGGCTTGTTTAATAAAGCTTTCGTAGATTCCTCCTTGATGGGGACTGAGAGGAGTGGTAAATATCCACCGCATCGTGTGCAGCACAGCGAAATCGTGAATTCTCTCTCCCTTCTTTTATTAGCTTCCTCAATTCTTTCTCAGCTCCTACGAAGGATTTTCCATTGTCGGATATGAAGGTATCGGGCCATCCATGAGGAGACACAAAACTTTGAAGAGCTTGGAGAAAGGATTCTGTTGAAAGGCTCTCAACCACTTCCAGTTGAATAGCTCTCATAGTTGCACAGGTAAAGAGAGCACCCCAGGCCTTAGTGGACTTGTGTCGGCTATACTTCAAATTAAACAGGCCAAAAAGATCACAGAATGGTGGGGAGAACGGCTTTGTTCTTTCAGGTGGTAAATCCGCCATCAGTGTTGTGTGCGGTGGTTGACACAGCTTCCGGCAGATGGCGCAATCTTTAACAAGTTTCCTTGCTAGGCCTCTCCCACGACCAAGCCAGTATTTCTGACGAGTTTCTGTGAGCGTCCTCTCGCAGCCTGGGTGGAACACCTTCTCATCGACATACTTCATAATTAGGGGTGAGATATGATGGTTTGCTGGCAAGATTATGCAGCTGTCATGATCCTGCGCCATGTTTTTATGCAGCTGTCATGATCCTGCGCCATGTTTTTGCTTGGTTTAGAGTGAACAACCACCTATCAAGTAAGGATCTCATTTGGAAATAATTGCAATAAAATATGTAATTACGACAAATGTTGGGCTCTATGCTCTCTGTTGACACTGCCGCTTTTTTTCCTAAACTGAAATTCACTAAAATGTACTTTTATACAGCAACATTACTGTCGGAAAATTTTCCATCAAATATATTGTAGAGCGCATGCTTGTGCTTCCGAGTATCAAATAAATAAACTGTTTACGTTTTTTTTCATATGTAACACTGCATGGTCAGGGTAAAGTTCAAGGGGAAAATGTGGTTTTGTTATCAGCAGGTTCATACTAGTAGCTCATCAAATGTGGCAGACCATGGTCTTCATTTTGCTCTCAGCGACAGCCACGATTCAGAGTACCGACAGTCCTGCAGTCATGATCACCAGGATACTTGAGGTAGATGCGAAAACCTTCATATTATTTTGTCGGGGATAAAAAATATCGTCTTTGTAACACAGCTTTTAAATGACATCCACAAAGATGAGGCCATGTATACGTTCCAAACAGCTGAGCTTGCTATTATGTCATGGAAAGGCCACATAGTGAGATCAGCTAATCAGGACAGTGCAAGGACAGATGCCTTAGAGAAACTACATGAGAAGAAAATTTTTATAGTCAACGACTTGGCCATGAAGTTCCTGCTACAAAAGAACAGAAAGTATATCTTGGCACATCTCTGTTGTGTACTGCCGTTGTGATGGGAGCCTCCAATGACAGGGCTTCATTCCCATTATTCAATCATGTAGTCAAGGCAGCAGTGCAGTAGTATGAATAATGCATGATGTTCTAAGAACCATCAAGTTGGAGGAGTACAATGAAATTGAAACTGCGGACTTCGGACAAGACAACAGTTGCTATCATTTATCCTTTACCATTCTATCATGTCCATTTGTGGCAGCCTCAACGGGAATTCAGATTATTTCTTTCTCGACCAAGATATTTGTCTTGTGGTGTCCCTCAAGGGTCTGTCCTGGGACCACTGTTATTCTCACTTTATATCGCCCCTCTTGAAGATATTATCTCTGCACACGGACTCGACGCAGTGATGTATGCTGATGACACCCAGCTCTACATCTTTATGCGTAAAGGGAACTGCGTTGTTGCTTTAGAAAATCTCAGTCTGTGTCTGGATGATATTATGAGTTGGAATTTATGCAATATGCTTAAAGGTAATCCGTCAAAGACTGAAATTATCTATTTTTCTTCGCGCTTTTCACCTCCTGAACCGATTGCTTCGATTAAAGTCCGCCATCTCTACGTTCAGCCTATCAGTTTTATAAAAAACCTTGGAGTCACGCTTGATTCACACCTCACCTTTGTTCCTCACCTCACCTTTGTTCCTCATGTCAACAACATCTGTCGCGCTCTTTCTCGTTCGTTTCATTCCATTGGCAGAATCAGAAAATATCTTTCGCAAGTGGATACTGAGTGCATTGTCAATGCCTTCGTTTTATCGAAATTGCATTATTGTAATAGCTTGCTTTATGGATTGCCCTCTCATGAAATTGAGAAACTTCAGAGATTGCAGAACACCACGGCAAGATTAACTGTGTGCACGAGGAAGACCGATCACATTACTCCTGTTCTTAAAAAGTTGCACTGGCTTCCTTTTAATGACAGAATAACTTTTAAGTTACTGTTGCTTACGTATAAATCTCTAAATGGCGTTGCCCCGGTGTATATTAATGAACTGTTGCATCATTACACTCCTTGCCGTTCTCTTTGTTCCAGTGATTCCAATGTCCTTGCTATCCTGAAGACTACTACAATTACCTACTGAGATAGATCCTTTGCGGCAATTGCTCCGAAGTTATGGAATCAGCTACCGGTTGCCATTAGACAAAGCGACAGTGTTGATAGTTTTAAAAGGGCTATGAAAATGTACCTGTTTCGTGAGAGCTCTTTTTTTGAGTTGTAAAAAGCATCGAGACATTTTATATGTAGAATGCGTTTTTTAAGAACTTTTAATTATTATCATTATTATTGTTATTCAGGTATAACAACAGACAGAGTTGTGCTTGAAATGTTCGTGTTCTTCAGTTGTTTCAATCACTCTTACGTTTTGTTTTTGTTGATATCTTGTACAACATGTCAACTTGTACCGTTCACAGATTTGAAAAGGTCGATATTCCACGCCTCAAGAGTGCTCTACAATTACCAGGATATTACAAATGTCGAAATGGCACGTGTGCCACAGCCATGGAGGCTTTACTGATTTTGTTGCGAAGATTAGCCTATTCAAATCGTTGGTGTGAACTCGTTTCTCTGTTTGGAAGAGCCGAACCAGAATTGAGCATCATTTAAATATGGTAGGTGGCCAACATAAAAAATGAAGTTTTGAAAAAAGAGTTAACATCTATGTTATAAAATATTTATAATACTGATAGGTGATGATGATCAAATACAGGGCTCCCACAGTCCTTGAAAATCCTGGAAAAGGATAAGCCTGGGAAAGTCCTTGAAACTCATTGGCTGGGGTCTTTGAAAATCCTGGAAGGGAAAAAATATACTGCAAGTTTTATTTGGAACAGAAGGTCTGAATTTGCTGGAAAATCTGGGAAGTCCTAGAAAAATTCTTTAGTTTCACATCAAGTTAGGAGTGGGGATCCTGGCAATAAATTTCATACACCAAAAAATTAATGGTCTTTCTAGGAACGTACACACTCTCAGTCTGAAGAGTACAGTTGTTTTGAACAGATCCTCTAAATGTTTTTGAATGATAGATAATGGATGATATTCACAATCGATACAGCCATTTACTGGATTCTCTGGATCTCATATGGCTTGACACAGGACTGTTTTCAGAAGTTGTACACGAGAAAGGAGCTCCTCTACAACAGTGCTGGGGTTTTATAGATGGAACAGCACGACCAATAGCAAGACCTATCCATAGTCAGAGGATTATGTTTAGTGGCCACAAAAGAACTCATTGCCTAAAGTTCCAGGTAAAATAAGTTTTGTGTTGTTAATGATGAAGTAATTCCATTACTAAGCAATTGTTTTGCTTGCATATACTTAAGCAGCTGAAATATGACAGCCAAAGCTTGATTTTGGCATAGATGAGAGAATGTTTTCCTATTTGGGAGCTATCATTTGCGAAGACTTTTGTAAACTTAAAATATAAAAATAACGAAAATCAACATGGCAGCTAAACTGTGCCCCCTTAAAACTTTATACTTGATGACAGTACGCAGTTGAAGGTTATTGTTGAGCACAATACGCGAACTACTTGGAAACACTCGAAATAATGCTCAAGAAAACTGTGCTCAGTATCAATGTTTTCCTCAAGTTTTGGACAACAAATTCTCTTCTTGCAGTCAGTTCAAGCACCCAATGGACTGATAACTCACATGTTTGGACCAGTTGAGGGACGGAGGCATGATGCTTTCATGCCTGGTATGAATGACATGTTGCCCAAACTGCAAGGTTTTGTTCAACATAATAGCCAGCCCTATGTCATCTATGGAGATCCAGCCTACCCCATTATATGCAATATCTTGGCACCTTTTCGAGGAGTCAATCTAACCATTCAGGAACAAGAATTCAACAGAAAGATGAGCAAAGTCAGAGTGAAAGTGGAGTGGGGCTTTGAAAAGATCTGCCAAAATTTTGCTTTCTTGTATTTTTAAAAAAATCTGAAAGTTCTACTCCAGCCAGTAGGAAAATATTACGTATTTGCTACCATTCTGATCAATTGTCATACTTGCCTTTACGGATCTCAAACAAGCTCATTTTTTGAGCTGGAACCACCAACACTTGAAACATACTTATCAAATCATTGAACAGACAGGTCTTACAATATCACAATTTTTTACTTTGGTTATAAAATGTTACGTTCTTCTTAACAATTTTGCTCCTAGCTCCCTTTGTGGTGCCAAGTTCAATGCTGATGAGCAGACATTCAAGACTGAGATGGGCAAAGTGCAAGCAAGTGTAGAATGGCGCTTTTCGAAAAAGTTCCACAGTATTTTGCATTTTTAGATTTTTTAAAAATTATCTGGGAGCATATCTAGCAAATCAGTGAATACATATATTTCTTTCATGGTTTAAATACATTTGTGAACCTTGGACAACTGTCCCAAATAAATAAAATAATATACTATCACATGTCAAAATTAATATATGAACAACTCTTTTCAAGGAGTAAAGCAAACGACGCCTGTCAGTTAAATTTAATAATCTTATATGTGCAAGTCTATGATGAAAGTGTTTCTGCCAAGAAGAGCAATCACTTCATCTTGTTTAGAATGTCCAACATTTCCCTTCGTTCCTTGAAACTGCAACTCCATCTTTTTTAACTCAATGTCTTTTTCCTTAAGAATGGCTTTTTGGTCGTATTTCTCAGCCAGCATTTCCACTGCACTTAGCTTTCCCACTCTTCTTTTCTTACAACCTAATGATAGCAGAAGTGACTAACTTTAATGCTGTTGCCCAAAGTTTGCTGAGGTTGCACCAGCCTTGGTTTGAACACCTATTGCTAATTGGGGAGTTTATTGTACCTATCAATTAAATGTTGGTCTTGGAAGATGGGGGGAGGGGGGGCACACAGGGGTAAGGATTTAAGATTGCTCCTGCCTTCACATGGGAGTAGATTTTGACATACCATCTGCCACCACAAGGATAAAATACAAGATGTATAGGTGCATTATTTCAAAAGACCTTTCCTTTTTTGGCAACTCTTCATCTGATGAAACATCTTCATCCAAGTTTCCCAAGCTAGTACTGGATTGAACCACTTCCATCGCTTCCACGTCGTTTCTCTAATTGTACAAAATGTAAAGCATTAGTAAAATGACTGCTCAACCACAAGACACACAGACACTCTTGCCCTAGGTGTACAAAATTATCAACCCATGACAAATTATTAACAGGTCTGGGGAGAGGGTAGGGGGCTGGAGTTTTAACGACTGTCCAGTTGCCCATGGCAACAATATACAGTCATACTCATAACACCAAATTAAAGATATTTCTAATACAGACACGTTCCAGAGTTTCAGTTAATAAGCGAACGTACTGGCCATCCCTTCCATGGCAGCACGTCTCATTTCCTCTCCTGCCTTTTTATTCCTCTCCGCCTTGGCTTTCTTGGACTCCTTTTCCTTTTGTCTCGCCTCAGCAAAATCTCTGTGGAAAGTCACTATATCTTTGCAAAGCTGTTTCAATTCGGTGAACTCGTGCTCGGTTCCTGACCTAAAATGTTACAATACTTATTTAACTCGAAGCTCAAAGCTTCTCTATAAATAATCAAGATATGAAGGTACCTTTTCAAAGATCTAGATTCTTCGGATTTGTTTTTTTTTTAAGAATTCTGTCCATACGCTCTCTGCAACTACGGCCTATTAATTCTACCGGCTTTTCTGAGGTTGAAAAGTGGTTGCTGAGCTTTGCAGCGATAAGATGCCAATCAGATGACTTCTCAGGCCTGGCTGCATCCACTTCTATAGCAAGATCAATGTCGTTCTGAACTAACGGCTATCTGAACGGCGCCATTGTCTACAAGATGCAAATCAACATGAATTCTAACTATGTTTGCTTACATCTTAATTTAACTGTGAACAGTTCGAAGGTATTATCTATTGGCTAAATGTGTCACAAATATCTTCTCATCAATGCAGCTTTAGTGGAAGCAAGAACCACTCGTGGCTAGGCCGCTGAGCATTGGTCGAAACTGAAAAAAGCGGTCGCGATTCACAACATCAATTGCAGCTCACAAGATGCACTTCTGCGCTAAAACCATATTGAATGAAAATTTCAGATGTATATCAACTAATCTACGCTCCCCTTACGCGAAAAGTTTAAAAATAAAAGCAAAGAAACCTTGAAGTAAATGTCTTACCTGAAAACTGCCTTCTTCACGTCCAAACACGAACTTCAAACCGCAA
>BLFN01000265.1:234808-242308 GCA_014634225.1 Acropora yongei | reverse complement strand
TACTGTTTAGTCTCTGTCAAATTCATTTTAGGGTGGAGATGTTACATAATCTAAGCTTGCGCAATAGTCTTCCGCACGCGTAGTCGAGGAGTTCGGAACACGTGTTTTGTTATGTTGTTGTTTCCCGTGTCTTGAACCTCAAATCTTGAAAACCCACCACGTACTCTTACAGAGGCACTTGACTTTCATTAAACGCCAAGAGGGAATACAGATCTTTTGAACTTTGTGTGGGAAAAAAATACATGTCATACAAAAAAAAATCTGAAAAGCACATAAGAAACCCTGTGCGTTCATTATTATTTGTTACAAGATTTTCAAGAAATGATTTGCTATCAATTGAATCAGACAATATTCCTTCACTCCAATCACTTTTATGAGCTAAACTTACACCAGTTCCACGAAGATCAACAGTTTTTGGCAAATCATCTGATGATAAGTACTTTTTTAAAGATGATAGACTTTCATATAATATTTGACCATACTGAATAACATTAGATAGTGTGTGTTTGAATTCCTATAACTACATGATTTCATTACAGAGTAGCAGAGCGAAAAGATAGTCACAACACAATTCACATTGAACTTTCTGGTTTCACAAGCATGACTCTGAATACGGGTTCTAGTTTAAACTCTATTAATTTTCCCCCCTTTCAACTCAAATATATAATTGTTATGTATACTCTGAAAATAATGTACTACGCTATTCAGTGATAACACTTCAAGCAGCACACATGTACCTTGAGGATGGCGTCTTCCATAATAATACCCTTGCATGAGAATGGAATATTTTCAAGCCCACATTACGTTTAAAATAGGTAGCAACTGCAGTACATGCTATTGCCAAGGCAAGACTGTTAAAATTTTCAGATATAAGTAATTGAATAGCTCTATCTAAGGAGGTACAGTACTGATATCCTTCTATTGCAGTTTCTTGATGAATGGTACCAATTAATGTAGCTTCACTGTATTATATGAAGGTCACAGTCAGTCCTGAACACATTTATAGCGGTAATTCTGTATGCATTAAAAATGATCGTCTGGTAACTGAGACAAACTTGAATACAATTGATTTCCAATATTTATCAGTGACTTGAGATCATTAGCAGAGTAATTGATTCCTTGTTTGCTATTGTAAATCAAAGACCATATAGGATCATTGCAACACATTGCTGAATTTTGTCTAAATAACAACTCATTAGCTTGGCTATATGGTACCGTTACTGTTTTGCCAGGGTTTTTCTCTATATCTGCACTGGGTTTCAGGCGGTCTCACCGCCTCCACTATCTTCACACATGCACGCAAGTGACTTTTCCAGAAGTCAGTTATTTGTCTTCACCAAAAAGGTGACCCGACTCCATTCGTATGTATTGGACAACCCTCTAATGTGATACTTCCCAGAGAGACACCCAAGTCCTTAGAGTACTTCAGCGAACTCATCTAGAATTCTGTTATATTAAATGGAATTTATGCGCTGGATAAGATGCATCTTCTCACATTTTTCCCTACCCAAAGGGGGCACATAGTTTTCATCAACAACTTGAAAACAAACTTGATACTCTTGCCCACGCGCCCAACATGGCAACTCACACTTTCCAACAGGTCTTATTCGCGTTTTGGTGTAACTCTCTAACTTTGTGAGGAGGATTGCAAAGGTTTTGTCGTGATCTTGTCGTATGAAGCTCTAGGTAAGACACTACACTGGGCCCCAGTTTCTAATTTGTACAACTCTTCGACGTTTCCGAAACTGAAGGTTTCAACCCAGTCCTTGTTTTTCTTGTTTTCTGTTTTGGAAAATGGTTCATTTTTCTTCACTTGTGACAGCGCCCTCCTGCCGCAGGAAGCTGGTGTATGCCGAATACCACAATTCCCACAAAGCGTTCCCCATTGGGACTTCTGACCTTTTCCGCCACTACATCCACAGTCTCAAGTCTGCTGTTCTCTTCTTTTAAGCTCTTCGTGTGCTGTTTGCTTGTTTCGGCAATACTAGAAGCTTGTAACGTTTTCTCTAAACTCTGCTCTCTCTCCATCAGCCTTTCCTTTGAATGTGGATCTTTGAGTCCCAGCACGAACATAGACGTAATCCACGAATCTTCTATAGCTCCAAGGTCGCAGTTCTTAGCTAGAGTTTTCAAGTTGTTACAAAATTCGTCGACTGTTTCTCCCTTGTGTTGTTTTCGCTTGATGAGCAGAAAGCGGTTGAAGTGCCTTGATGTCAACGGAGCGCAATGAGCGTTAAACTTCTCTTCTCCAGCCTCAATTTTATCCCGATATCCCTCGGAAGTCCAAACAAAATTTTAAAAAATCGCCCACATTTTTTTCCTAGCAGATGAAGCAGCGTGGCAACTTGAATCGCAACTTTATAGAGCTTCCAGGACATTTTCCAGCGTCTCCATGCTTGGGCTTTATTTGTCGCCGCACTCAATTGCAATAGCGGAGGCTCAGTCGGTTTAAGGGTGTTCCATCCCACTTCTGACACCATGAAGTGTTATTGAAAAGGAACAACACACACAAGATGGCGTATCTACAGATTACTGCTTTATTCCCCACACCACGTTCCCGGTGCAACCGCTGGCCTGCTGTTACACCCAGTGTCAATCTGAGTTAGTTCCTCTTTAACACACACTCAACAATATCAACATGTCATTAAATTAATAAGCGATAACCTATATTTGGTGCAACAATAACAAAAAAAAAATGTTTGTATGTTTTTTTTTTAGCATCCTTTCAAACCCAACTTCTAACATGATCAAAGTCATATTACCATCTACCTCAGAAGAAATGTTTATATCAGAATAAAGTATTCTTTGAACAGGATACACAAGATATACCGATGGATTTTTCTTAGCGGTATGACCAAATAATAATCTTACAAAATAGAGAGAACTACCAGCAACTATTACGAATTTGTTTTGTTGTAGTGCTAATCATCACTTGGGCTTTACCGGTTACAGTAGTTATGGGTCTAAGACTCTTGCCGCAGCAAGAGGCAACCTCTCCATCGAATCATCATATTGTGAATCACTTCCAGTGGTTTGAGCATTTAGTTGAGACAACGTATAAGAGTTGCGGATCCAGACCCTGAGCGAAGGGGGTGGGGGCGTTAGATTATCGCTTGCCCTTCCTTTATCGCTATATTGTCTTTATCGCTTTTCTTCATTCTGTGTTTTCTTCTTTTCACGAAAATAAGAGGAGGGAGGCTCCCCTTGATCCGCCACAGCAGAAGAAAGCGAAATCTTGGGAAGTCCACGGATGCTTTCCAGCCCTGATATCATGAGAGGCATCCTTTCCTTTGGAAGGGTAAGATCACTGCGACACAGTGGACATATCTCAATTTTGTGAAAGCATATGAAGGAACACAAATGTCTCCCACAGCCTTAAACATCAAATGCATGATTTCATTAGGTTAGTGCATGTTTCCAAATATAAAAAACACTTAAACATTTCTTTCAGCACTCTTATGACTTGATGAACTTTCTTCTCCAAACTGCTTAAACTAGTGCAAGTGCTTGGAAACAGAATTGCTGGTACTTGGTACTGCTGAGTCTTCACTCTCAAACAAGTCATCTTCATTGACATCACAGACAAAGCTGTTTAATTGGCTGTCCGACATGCGTCTTTATACATGACACGGAAAATTTTATAGCTGTTCCAATAGACATGATTTAAGATATGAAAATTAATCAAGTTAGTTACCATATATTTTTGAAATCGTTATTTGCATTGTCATCAATTAGTGTTTATGTAACCTTTGAAGATAGATTTCTGCCCATGACCCTTGTCAATACTTGTGCAGTTTGAGGTGTGATGAAATCTCTGGTTAAGTGCGACCTACTTGGTGAATCTAAGCTTGAACTAGACTAGACTACATTGCTTGTACGTTACATCTCCATTATAAATTAGAATCCGTGTAACCCTACCCAATCCCAGAAAAAAGTCCCTTCCCCCCCCAAAAAAGCACAAGACTTCGAGAAACTTTTGCCATAAAAAGGAAACAAACAATCGAACAGGTGAAACTTGTGGAATATTTTGCGAGACGGTTACTTTTGGCATAGACCGAAGCGCCATAATACTTAAATCATATAGAAAAACGTGAGCTTACTTGTTTGCAAGTTATTAGATCCTATGGGAAATATTCTGATTGCAATCCACTTGATGAAAACGCAAAAGAAACATCTCACCTGTTGTTGAGGGCATATCTCTGATCTCCTTTCTTTTAATATCGGTCTGTCTGCCGTCTACTGCCAATGTGTATCTTATAGTTTTGGTCGATTGGGTTCTCCCACATGTCTTCAAAATTCTCAACAAAGGTTAGCTTGAAAGATTTACTTTCAGTTCTGACTAAATATACATTTATCGTATATCCCCGCTTTTTCTCTCGACCAATCGATTTCCACGGTTCTGTCTCTGGTGACGTTGATGTCACCATTGCGCTGAAAAAAGCGAAACGAAAAGGCGAAAAACCAAAATGCGAAAATTCAAAAAGTCACGTTGTGTCTAGTTTGCCCTATCAAATTAAAAGGGACACCTAGCAAATACGACGACTGAATTTATTTGTTGAACTTAAGTTGAATTGTGTGAGAAACACCTGTAAAATCATAAAAAGGAAAATGGAAAGAAGGACACGAAACTGAATTTAAAAAAAAAACAGCACGAATTAATTTTCTAATTTTGACTTGGCAGTAAAGATCCACTGATCCTCACAGCTGTGCAAAAGTAATTATGGTGTATTTTGTTTTTTCATGCTTCTGTCTTGATAAAGTTGTGTCAAATGTTTACTTTAAGTACATATTCGCTGTAAAGACGTGTGAAATTGTGTGTTGACTTGGCGGAAGTTTGCCCAGCTAGAGCCTATATGTTTTGTTTTCTTGGCTTTTGAGCGTGAGAAAAACAAAACAAAACAAAACCCTCTGGTTGCAGGGTAGTGAAATTTCGAAACGTTGATGGAAAGTTCTCTTCGAGAAGAGTGCACCAAATTTGCACCTGTAAGAGGTAGAAAATCTTAAGCAACTATATATACATATATATATATATATATATATATATATATATATATATATATATATATATAGTTTTGCTCGTTTGCACCTTGTTCCATTAATAGTTTTAGAAAAAAAGTATGTCAGATTTGTGCAGAAATTAGAGCTTGGAGAATAAAGTAACTGAGCGGTTTTCGAGTCTCTAGGATTTTGATGTTTAAGACATATGCAAGGAGTCAAAACTTAAGAAAATAATACTATTCTACAGAGAAATAAAGGGCTAAGTAGTATATTTTCTACTGAAAGAACTGAAGATAGCCTTGAGAGTATCGTTCAGACAGTAAATGAAGTTTTAATATTTTGGAAAGGTTGAAGTGGCTTAGATCATTTAGATCGGTGGGGATATTGTCCCAAAAAAGAGTATTGGTAAACGCTATTGGTTGTGTTCCATAATTGGAACGAACGTTTTGCTTATATAGGTTTTGTTTGGAGACGCACCCATTGTTATGATCGTGGCCATTGCTAGCATATTGAAAAAATATATTGGAACGGAGTTGGCAGGAGGCCTTCATGCTAAAGGTGTGTGAACTTTAGGGCATGGAAACGATAAACGTTATTTGCTGCCAAAACATAAAAAGATCTAATAGAGGAAGGGCTCTATCTGTTTTGACTCAAAAGCCAAAAGTACTTGCAAAGAACATACGCTTTATAGCATGATTTTGCTTGGTTTGTATTTGTTTAATGTGTGTTCGATACCCACTCTCCCGTGTTAAAATAGCATAAGAAATGAAAGGGAAACCTTTGCTATAGTGTAACTGTTTTAATTGAGAAAGTGTTAGGTTAAGTGTACGTTTAGCTATGACTCCATTTTTGCAAGAAGTTCTTGTGCAAATGTAAGAGATATGGTATTTAAATAAAATTGTTTCATCAAGCAAACCCCGACGACTTTGATGTGGTCTTTTCGCTCTAGAACATGACAACTACCATCTTCGTTCTAAATCTTTGAAAATATTTCGTTACACTTTTTGCTAGATGACTTTGTAGTCATGAAATTTGTTTTAGCAAAGTAGCTCTTTTGTATCGCACCAAGCTTTTTCTTTTTTAAGTTCAGAGTTAGAGAACTTGCTAATATATTAGTATCATCCGCAAATATTCTAAACAGAAGGGCCCGGTTGTTCAAAACACGATTAACACTAATCTGAGATTAAAAATTTGCCAAGGAGTTATTTCTCTTCTCCCAAATGCTGTTCAACGCTGATATTTGGCAAAACTTTACATTAGAAGACGAAGTCAATCTTGAAAGACAAAAATATGCAAAATAATTTTCACCAAAAAATTAAAAACTTGAATCTGAAGCTTACTCTAACCCTGGATTGAGTTAATCTGCTTTTGAACAAGTAATCGAAGACTCCACAGGAATATATAAACTATTGTTAAGGGATTTCCCTAAGTCATCTGCAATCTCTGCTATGGCCTGTGCAGTGCCGCTGGGAATTATATGCAGCGACAGCAAATTTTCAAATTAAAATGCTTAATTCGGAAATCGATCAGTCTGCCATCAGCGAGATTTCAGCGATTAAAATATTAAGTTACACAACCCAGCTAAATCGATTTATGGAGATAAATAGAGTTACCTTGTTTCGACCGCAGGGAATAATGATGTTAAACAAAGATTACATTTTTTTTCTAGAAATTAGAGGTCACCGTGAATAAATCGGTTTAGTTGTTGATCCATTGGGACCATTTGTCCGAAAAATTATTGGAAGCAGTAACTAACGAATTGTTGCAGCAGTAAAGTTGTCAGCTTTCCAGTCGCGTAGATATCCGGTCTATGGTATAATGCACATAACAGAAAAAGAAATAACCTATTTTGGCAATCAGCTCAGAGTAAAGGCAAGGGTATGTCAATCTGTTTAACAGAAGGGCTGTAGTACCTTGTTGGCAAACAAATGTTTCGGAGACACCCAACACTTCAGTAACCGGTGAAATTTCAGGTTTTCAGAAGAGAGAGCCAGCTTTGTGCTCGTTTTCATCCATGACGTCTTAGTCTAAGCCGGCCTCGTATCTGGAAGTCTCTGGGAACCGATATTCTCCTTTAGGACAAGCTGTACCGATGAGGATTTTGCTGGATTGGCAACTCAACTGTCCACTCAAATGTCCGTGAAATGTCGAAACTTCTGCGACCATGCAGTTAAGGGCCGCGAAGCTGAAGAAAGGGGATATTTTGGACACATCATAATATCGGTCAACACCGGGAGGAATATGAGTCTCTTTGTCTATTAACTTGAGAATCTATTTGATCACTTTGAAGATACGTGATTAATCTTGCAGTTTGCAAGATTTTTTTGGACTTCTTAATACCTGGATCTTGCTATTTTTGTTTTCGCTTTTTAGAGCAGGTTCTCCAGATGTTGTTGCTTTTTTTTTTTTTCTGTTTGGCAACACGGTTTTCAAGAAAATAGGACCACCAGTCCGTCATAGATTATATGATCATATCAAAGCAATGAATTTACTTTTCATTAT
>BLFN01000265.1:192635-197635 GCA_014634225.1 Acropora yongei | reverse complement strand
GAAGAATGGGCCTCGCTGGTCACTGTGTTCGTCACCCTGAGCTCATTGCATCAAATTTCATCCTCTGGGAACCAAAACACGGCACTCGCAGCGGGGAAAGACCAGCAAACACTTACATAAATACCATAAGAAGAGACACTGGTCTCGGTAACACTGGCGAAACTCGCGCCCTTAAGAACAACAGTGACCTGTGGAGAGCAGCCATCCGTGATTCCCGAGTTGGTGTTGGCTATTACCCTGGGGTACCCCCGAAACATACAAATGTATGGGTTGGCTAATGCCCAGTCCCCGGGTCACACTGAATTACCACTCCCTGGTATGACAAGACGGGCAAGTGTCCCGCACTTACCCGCGGTTGGAGGAAGGGTGGCAGGTTGCAGCTGGAATTGACTGATGCATAAATCACGCAAAAAGCAGCAAAGAAGTCATAGAAAGGAAGGCACAAGAAACCTAGTATTTCCTAACAGAAATATATGTACAAAATATTAATTTGGACTTTGAGAAGAAGTTAAGAGGTCATAATGACAACGTTGGGAGAAAGTCTAGCGTCTCTTGATAATTCTTCACACCACAACCGGAACATTTTCGTAAAGAGGAGCACGTCAGGCAAGTCAAGGCCGCATGACAATCCTCTATTTGATCAGAAAGATAAATATTGTAAGCAAAATGCCTTGCATGTAACTGAACGAATTGTTCATTTATTCTTCAAAAGTTATTAGTCAAGCGTGACTTCCTGTTGGAAATCAAGAACAATTTTTTTTTTATTGACCTCTGTCGCCAGCCCATATAAACAAGTACAAAGGTCAACAGGGTCAGATGTTCTTTTTGGTCAGAGGTTTGGTGGATTCTACAAATCTCCTGACCTAGAATAATGTTTTTCAAATTCCATACAATTCAGAAAAAAGACCTTATGTTTGGTTGATGACCACCATTCCTTCTGCTGGAATGATTTGGCCGGCAAAGATGGAATAGACAGAGGTAGGTTTGGGTCTGTTATCTTGGGAAAGTGCACTGCGATTGGCGCTGGCCACACTGTTGGCATTAAAAAGCTCTTGTGTGCTGAAGAAGATGTAAAACGCCTGTTCTTCAAGGAGGCAAAAATCCGTCACCAGATCCAACATCCAAATATAAAGTGCAGTTAAAGGGAATTACAGCCATCACGATGGATTTGCCTTCTTTCCACCCACCTCAGTCACACTTTGTCGATCCAACATGGCGGCCAAATCCTTGCAATCAGCAGAAATAATAAACGCTCGAGCACACGGAAATACACCTAAAAAGCAGCCTGCAGACTTAATCCGCGCACCATTTTAGATAAGCAAAAAAAAATAGCCTGAGCCCGCGAGAGGGAAAACAATGGCCATTGAAAAGATGAGAAAACATTGACAATGAGGTTATGGCATATGTTGTGTCATGTCCTGTATGATAAAGGAACCTCAGTTGTATGGTGCCATGGCATTTGCCATACTTAATTCAAATCTACCAAACCAAACTGATTCATATGCTCTGGCTTTTTTATGTGCTTTGTTGGTGGCTCTTATTAAAAACGTCAACTGGTGATTTCCATGGTTACAGTGAATTTGAATTTAGAGGACATGTACTTTTTGCTTTCACCCTCTGTATGCTTTAACAGCTGAATGAAAGCATTAAATCGATATAATCATTGAGTGATTATCTAACAGTGGAAGGTTTTTTTAATCTCACAGGGCAGGGGAAAAAGTTTGAAACCCAGTTGTCCAGTGGGCCAGTACATTTCAGTTTTTAGTTGCCCACTCCAAATAATTATTATTAGTTAACCAGTAGGCAGGTAATGTTTCATGCCTTAACAACTACATCATTTACCAGGTAGTGTCTCCATCTATAATCAACTATGTATTTATTAATAGTATACTTGGACTTTAACTTATAATGTAATTCATGCTTTCAACTCATTATTTTGCTCATCTTGGTTTTGATTGGCAATTATCACTAATAAAACTACTGAGGCTAATTTTACTTGCCCACTGGACAACCAAACTTCCATTTTCACTTGCTCAAAAGCAAAAATTACTTTTCCTGGGCAACTGGACCTTTGTTTTTGCCTGCCCTGTCTCAGTGCATAAGCTATTGGTTCAATATACCTTTAAATAGAACACAGGTTGGACAATTTTAGCAAGATATTTATTAAGGCAACACCTCAATTTATTTAAAATCTTAGCTGTTTCATTTTTAACTCAGAATTTATTGATAACAGCATAGAGAGAAGGCGTATGTTGAACAAATGGCAGGCATTCATAGCTTGATATTTATTAAGACAACAGCTTTTTTAAAATCTTAGCTGTTTAATTTTTAATTCAGAATTTATTAATAACAGCATACAGTGAAAGTGTATGTTGTAGGTCAAAATGAAATTCCTTTCTCTTAACCCTAGTTATTCATGGTCATGAATAACTAGGGCTAGTAAGAATCAAACTAGATAAAAATCATTTTAAGCTGAATTTCATTTTGACCTACAACATGTAGGTGTTGAACAGTTACACAGATCAGACATTTGTAGCTTGATTTTTATTAAGGCAACCGCACTAATTAAAATCTTGGCTGTTCTTTGAATTTTTAACATATCATTTATCAACAACAGCAAACGTGTAAGCTGTTGATTATTGTATATAATTATGCCTTGATGGTCAACACAATTCAGAGATTTTAAGCTTGATGTTTATTGTTAGATAATTTGTCAACAATACAGTGAGGTGTGAAAGGTATTATTGTTAGCCAAAAGGTGTTTTAGCTCTAGGAAAAGGGTAAATAAAAATTGGTTGGCATTTTATTTTATTTTGTCTCAGTTTGATTATCTTATATCTAATAAGAGAAAAAGAAGTTCAAATATATTTTCTGGGCAAGACGTCTGTTAATGGCCTCCAGCCATAACCTGGACTCCGACCTCATGATTGTACCCACTTGAATTTGGGTGTTAAGGATCTGGGAGTCTTCTACAGCTAAACCTGCTACTCTTCGCCGACTTAGATCGTACAGTGGCACAAGCATTGACACGCCAGCGTCGACAAAAAAATCGACGTCTACGCTAGCATCTCCAACCCCCTTTAGGCACTCTGTAATTCTTTCGGTCAAAGTGACCTCTTCACCCGCTTCTTCTTGGAAATGAACGTCCATTTCTTCGTCCCTTGTAAGTATTTCGACCACTTCTTCTATTGAAAAATTAGCCGCCATATTGAAATTAGGCGCCAATGCCGCGAATAACCGCTGAACAAAATAAATGGCGAACTTGAGCGATTTTGAGTTACTCTGTGCCGACAGAGCTGAATAACGAAACAACGACGTCACTGGCTTGCGGAAAAGAACGAGGGCTCAAGCGCACGAGACTCAAAAATGCATTTGATTCCCGGGAAAACCAATACAGGGTATTTAAAACCAAAACATTTTTCTATTCAAGACATATTCTAGTTTTGAACGTTTCCAGGGAGAAAACTAATTTTTGAAGGGACTAGGCCTGTGTAGAAAGTTTGTCAAATTTGTTTTCAAGGAGAAAAGCGGCCTCGCGTTCACACATTAGAGATCGTAGAAGTCATCCTTTCGCGTAGGATGTTTACATTTTTATCTTGCTTTATGTTTGTGACTGTGGCCTTTTCCTTGGCATGCAATGACGACAGCTGGTTTCAGAAGAAATCAAGAGGAGTTAAGGACCTCTGTTATGGCGATTTAAGGCCTCCTACAACCCTGCTGGCCCGAGTTTTGGGCGTTGCGCCGCGGGTGGGATATGCGTGCCTGAAACATTGGAGGCCTCGTGAAAAAGAGGATGAGCAATGCTTATCGGTCTTGTCTGGCAGCCATTCCAAAACTCTTAGGAGTATCCCACGGAAACTTTACCAGTTTCATGATGAACGGGGTAAAACTATAGAGGGTTACCTCCCAGGAGGCAAGTGGTGCAACAAGTGCCGAGCATGCTACTACAGAAAAATTAAGAACAACAAAAGGGTGAGTTTATTGGCTTTTTTGCAGGATGATGAATATGTAGCTACAGTGTATTGCCATCAGTGGCGGGTTATAAGACTTAAACATAATTAATAATTAATCAGCATAGCTTGGTCGAAATTTAGAAGGTGCTAGAACTTCTTTGAGATTTTTGGTTCGACGGTACGCAGGAAAAACAGATTTCGCTGGAAAAATTAAAGTTAATCAGACGGACAATGAAGGTGGTTGTTTTAAATGTGATAAAAATAGGTGTGACTTGTGTAAGAATTTCCTGCTTCAAATTTCCAAATTCCAAAGCTCGGCCACGGGGAGACATTATTTTATCCGACAAAAATTGTCCTGCTCATCCAAAAATGTAATTTATCTCGCAAGGCGCTGCAAATGCAATTTACAATACGTCGGTTCTACATCGACTGAGTTCAAGATTAGATTCCGAAATCACAAATCGAATATGCTTAACAATAGAAGAACTTGTGAATTATCGGTCCATTATAATAGTTCTCAACACGACATTTCTCAAATAAATTTTATCATCATTGAGCAAATTACATCTTTCCAAAATCCATTACATTTAGATCAGTTACTGCTTACTAGAGAAGCTTATTGGATGACGCAATTGTTCACACTTAATCCGCATGGCCTTAATAAAAGGCGGGAATTTCACTCCAAAAATCGCATTAATTACAGCAACTAGCTATACCTTTCCACATGCTCTTGCTTTGATAATGAATTGTGACTTGTCCAGCTCCTATTTTATTCATTAGTCCTTTGTAAATAGTTTCAATTGTCTTCAAATTTATTATTGTTATTTATCTTGTAATTTATTCTTTTTTGTATCCCCTAATTAGGTTGTTTATATAAGAATGCACAACCATTGTAATTAGTTTTTAGTTTTTAGATTTTATCTGAAGAAGGCTGAATAGCCGAAACGTTATTAAATTGCGTCGGACCAGTTAGAAGTTGGCCCCACTGTCTTACCTCAAGTACTTGTTTATATATATATATATATATATATATATATATATATATAT
>BLFN01000264.1:281968-286968 GCA_014634225.1 Acropora yongei | reverse complement strand
ATTGACATAACCATGACTTGCCCAACAACTTTGAAGGAGCCATTCTCTACCGCCTCAACATGGGGTCCCGATGACAGACCACTAAGTTCAGTGCCCTCGAATAGGTTCATCTAAATTGCAGTTATAAATGCTGCAGAAAACAATGTTTAAAAAAAATTGAGGGAAATGGATATCAAATCCTGGGAATTTTATGCAATATAATTCTTTCTGTCTTTATGGTAACTCAGTTGTGGCCACTCAAAAGTAGTTTTCTCAGATGTCACACTGACCAGAAAACCATCTTTGTTGGTCTGTCATTGTCAGTGCCAAGAATAATAAATTTGCATGTATGATTACAATAATGCTGTTCATGGTAAAGCACTTTCAGCCAGTCACTTCCCATTCAAGCAGGAGCAGTAAATGATCATTAGTAGATCATTAGCATTGAAAAAGTTAGGAAGGGCTTTTGGATAGCCTATTTCATACAAGTGTCGTGGAGGCAGCATGGCCGAGTGGTTTAGGGCGCAGGAGTTCAAATCTGGAGGTCCCTGGTTTAACTCCTTGACTGCTTTGTGTAAATAGCCGCCAACTTGTCAGCCTCCCACCAGTTGGGATTAACAGTTTATGTTCTATTTGCAATGTTTGTTTACTAATTTACAGTGTCCCCAGTTAACTCAACAGTGCTAAATACATTCGTCACTTAAAGTTATTATTACTTTATTAACTTTTTGATGCTTTTATAATTGTTATTAGTAGTGATCTTAGATAGTCTTTGGTACACAAGAAGAATGTACATAGGGTATACATTTTAATATTCGTATTCTTGAATCTGTAAATAGTCTATTTTTATCATTATTATTATTATTATTGTTGTTACACAGTTTATGTTACGTGTTCGAATGTTTTTAGTGGTAGGTAGTTTGTAGTCTAGTAGAACACAGGGATGTCGGAAACAACAACAAGGATATTTATTCCACCGAACGCAATGACTCCACACAAGTCTTCTCAACAGCACACGCTAGGCTTGTAACTATACTTAAACTGCGTCACTCTGGTATAATTCCACGGCCTCTGCCTCGATATCTACGTAACTTCTCTGTTACACTTTAACAAACACGACCTCCGTCACACTTCAAAGCTTTGACGTGACCTCTGTCACACTTGAGTAAACACTACTAAAAAAAAACCTCTCTTCTCTAAATATTACAGCGATTGGCTTATATACTTCACGACAAAAGGTTCTAGAACTTTCCGGCTATACTAAATAAAGTAATATTACAATGACAAACTATTTGTAGCAACATTCGCAAACGGCTTAAAATAGAATTACTGCAGCAATTAAATATGCTAGAAGACTCGAGACGAAATTAGCATATTCGCGAATCTTCACATGAGTCACGCAACACTTTTTCGTAACAGTTTACGAAAAGATTGTAGGGGTTCGCACCCTCCCTAAAGTTTTAAATGCTCACATTTCAGATCCTGGTTTAGAATCTGATATCTTACCAGATAAGAACTCTTTTCGGAGCCCTCCAGTGTCTATCCCTGACTCTCCAAAGAACTGTACTCTCAAGAGGCCCAACAAACTTTTTTTCCGTCGTAGCTGCCTGATACCATCCACCAAAAGATCCTGCCTTCTCACTCTAACTTCAATTTGTCATGCTGTTTTACTCTCAGGTATAGCATGCTTAAGATATCATCAAGGCTGAGTTAAAAAAAGATGCTATTTTGATATAACATTTACTCAGATCAGTATCACTTACAGGGTAATCAAGCTGATAAAAATAATTTATATCTCAAAAAGAAGTAAGGGAATGTCTTAATTCATAGACTTTGAGAAAACCTAGCTGTAATAAGTATTTGACATGTAATTTGCAATGGATGTCTTTCCTCTACTTTGCAGAGTAAGGGGAAAAGAAAAGTAGCTTATGGCATGAAAATAAATGATCGAAAGTTTCAACCCATTAGTAGAGTGGGGAACTTAGTCAGCAGGTGGATTCAATAATAATTATTGAATGTCCAAGCTTTAATATCTTTGTTTTCACAGGTGAGGTGGCATCTCAACTCTCCTCCCTTTCTCCCGGTTTGGATTACATACATACAAATGCCATCAATTTGTTCACTGCTTGAGTCAGCAGCTTCATTCCTTGAACTGGTATTTTCAAGGGCTTGGGCAATTTCCTCCTCAGGGTTACTTGGGAAGGTTTCTCTCAAAGCTTCGATATCACTTGCTTCTGTATGTAGTCAAATGTAATTAGCATTGTCACACCAAATTGAGGCTGCATGTTTGATAAGTACGGATTGACCAGTCTTTTCAAAGAGGTGGGAAAGGGGGTGGGGAGAGAGAGAAAAGAAATCATACAAATTTTAAACCCTGGCTGGTACCATAGATTTATCTGAGTTCCTTTAGCTAGTCTTACATCAAAGATTAACAAAATGAAACAACAGTTAAAAATGAGAGTTGCCTACCAGTTCTTTCATCTGAGGTACCAGGCTCACTTGCATCCCAAGGACACCTTTCCATTTCCTTTTCGTCATTATTATCATCTGAGCTCCCAGTTAAGTCTCTTTTCGACTCTCTTTTCGGAGAAGCACCAGACAAATGCGATTCTTTGGCAGGCTTGGCAGTGACTTTCATCCGACATGTCTGTGAAGTCGTTGACAGGGATTAACTAAAAAGTCAAACGCTTAAACTCTTTCCTGATTTCTTGCTTATATGTGGAAAGTTGAAACTTATCGCTTGTCCCAGGAATATTAACCACTTCTCGGAAGTCGGGATATAGCAAAGAGTACTAACGCATATCGTCGAACGACTGATCGAAGCTTGCATGTTTGGCTTTTGCTTTCTGCAGTATCTCCTCTTTGTTGGCTAGGGAGTTGACGGTGATAATCTAAGGTCCTGCCAGTCTTTAATTACTCCATCTGTTTGCGCTGCTAACCGAACTTTAATTTCAACATTTGTCGATTGCTTGCCCTTGGAATGGCCTGGATGGTTCCCCCTCATTTTCTTCCTGGGGGGGCTTAAAACCACTCTGACGATCCTCCTCTTGCTTTGCATAAAATTCTTCAAACGATAGAGTACATTCAGAGGGCTGCAGGTGCACCACACTTGAAGATGGACTTGTGGCTTGACTGATCTCGCGCTCTGTTCGGGACACCTCTTCACAGACTGCTGCACGAATTTCGTCGCGAACATAATAAGACTCCATCTTGACTGTAATCCCAAGGAAAAAAGCGCGCAAATTTGGGCTTACTACTTGGCCTCAGGCCTTCACGTGCAATTGCGCACGCATAGATTATGTCCCTTTCATTTGCGGCGTGCCTTAGCTTTTGTTTGTAGTGAAATTTTTCCCACGTGTTTAGGTTTGCTTTCATTTGCAGTGTGCGGTTAAAGTTTTTTATTTGTGAGGTGCCGAAGAATTTTGTTTGCAGTGAATTCAACTGGAACTTTTCTTTTATTTGGCATGTTGTGTTATGCTTTATTGGGTAGGAGTGCATTCGATTTTTCATTGGCGGTGTTGGTTTAATTTGTGTTCTTTTAGGTTTGTAGCGCTGTCCCTAATGGGCTACCGTACTAGTTGGACCACCGTTGCGGCTCTATAGGTGACAAGCTTTGGCAAGTAACACAGAAACAATGTGCACACAGACCTCACACATGGTGACGTTATTTACAAAATCTTGCATGTGTCCTCGTTCTTGGCTTTTTTCATTGGTCGTTGTTTTACTGGTTGTTGCCTGACAAATCATTGATCATTTATTATGAAATCAAACCATACGAGTTTTCCAAGTTTCCAGTTACATGACGTCTTTTATTTTGTAAATACAACATTTTGAAATTTCGAATTGCTGATGCTCTTGAGTGCGTCATGGGTAATCATGGCAAGATGGAAAGCTCGAGAAATTCAAAGGTCTGTAAGGAAGTCTGAAACGATGAAAAGTATCAGATTCATGATATGCAATTTTGGGTTTTTTTGTTTTCCAAAGCAGGAGATATGCGCTCGAAGTTGCAGCAGAATACATTTGGAGAGAATGGCTACTGTAAAAATTATTTTATTAAGAAGAGTTTCTGCCATACATTTCCTGTAATTCCAAAGGCACAAAATTGCAGGAATTCCAAAGAACGGATACCAAGTCTAGTTCATCTCAGTTGTGAACATGAAAGTCTATAATGTAGAGTTATGTACAGTATATTTTGCTTCGAATTTCCAGACATGTTGCGCTGTTTACCCACAATGCAATCAATATCGTGAACTCGTCTATTGGTAGATGTGTTCATACGCAAATATTTTATCTATTTATAGCGAAAAGGAGGGGCTTTCATAGCATAGTGTTTTGTTTATTTTCGGCCTCCCTATAATCCACCAACATAGCGTCTACAAATAACTGTTCTGT
The DNA here is from genome assembly GCA_014634225.1 of Acropora yongei. Classification (NCBI taxonomy): domain Eukaryota; kingdom Metazoa; phylum Cnidaria; class Anthozoa; order Scleractinia; family Acroporidae; genus Acropora; species Acropora yongei. The sequence continues at coordinate 282,597 of BLFN01000264.1, read as the reverse complement.
GCCTGCCTGATACGGCCGTGAAAAAAATAGTAGAATGGTACTTAACCGTAGTCGTTGGCCGAAAAGCTAGCCTTAGCGAAGAAGTCGAGAAGCGATCAATACACAGAATACTTACCTAAAAGAAATTCCGGGGGGGGGGGAGATATGGAATATTTTTAAAAATAGGCATACATTGCATATGTGTGGTAGTGCAGTAACATGACAGTGTTTCATTTCCATACCTGTAAACTGAGCTGCGTTTTGTTTTTCAGGAGATTCAAGTTGTCCTTGCATGACATGTTGCTGTAATAGTATGCGATATTGTTTTGATATCGCAAATCATTACAGTGCCATGGCAGATGTTTTCGCTAAATAACCCCTGAGAATACATGTGATTCAGTAAAATATTATTTTGTTTGGCCGTTGAAGACTATTTTCTTATTTTCTTTAAATGGAAGATGAAAATAAAGATTTTCAAACGACTTTTCAGTAAAATTTTTGTTGTAACCTAATTACTTCTCTGTGAACAATTTGCATAACCTCCGACAGAGGAAAACATCACGCACACAGTAAATTTTATCGCATTTCCTCTCGCTGAATTACTATGCGAAACACTGGAACGTTTGGTTTCCCTATTCGTTAGCAATAAT
>BLFN01000264.1:238084-240584 GCA_014634225.1 Acropora yongei | reverse complement strand
TCGCATCTTCATTTCTTTTACACGAATATTGGAATTATTTGGTACTACGTTCCAATATTCACGTAAAAGGAGACAAGATGAAGAGGGAAAACAATCCAATAAGGCTGCCATTCCACAGTTGGTGCTCACTTTCTGCCCCACAATGCGCTGCTGCCTAAAGAGAAAACTGAAACTCTTGATGCCTGTATTCGGTGCAACACTCTTTTATACACAATTTTTGCTGAACCAATCTGACTGGTTTCAGTTGTCTCACTGGGTTTTCTTCCCACTTTCCATTTCTTTATTTCTGAGCCACGATTACTTGTAAACGATCTATGTTTCGATACACAGGATATCCGATGAAACGACTTGTTTTCGTTTGGACTGTAGTTGTAAACAACACTTCTTTGAGTAAATCGATGTTTTAAACTGGTGAAAAAGCGATTTGATCAGTGCCAAAATTGAACAAGGGTCGCTTTGTAATTAGTGACAAGCTTGACGATTTTGGAGCACTTTTCTTAGCAAGACCGTAAAGTGTTTACAAACTTTCCTCTTCCGCAGCTTTTGCATAATTTTGTTAACCTGTACGTACTCTAGAACATCCCTGCCACAACAGCCTTTGCGTCTCAAATTGTTTGGGCTGAAACGTATCCCAATACCATCCAGCCAACAATTAAATAGGCAATACGTTTTACGTGTGAACATAAATCGATGCGATACTTCCTGCTGTAAGAAAGCCTGGCAAAGATTTGTCTTTCGAAGCGGTCCGTGACTTGAGCGCGGCGGCGACTGTTGGGTGAAATCGGCTCGCAATGGAGGTGTTGACACTACTTTTCGTTCAGAACTTCGAAAGCAACTTTCTCAGCTGTCTACCATGTAAAAACTTCGAAAGCTGTGATAACTTAAACATGCAAACTTTACACCTACTGATTTTCCTTTACCAAAGAACCGCGCAGATCATAGTCCAGTCCCTGAACGCTCCTTTCTTCCCGCCTCATATAGGGGCTGAACCCAGGTGGACGAAAAGAAGAGTCCCAGATAACTTGCATGTGCATGCTCGGAACACCGCCATTTTTTCCCCCCCAAATCAGGGGAAAAACCATATTTGGAAGCACGTTTCAGATTCGGCTTGTAGCGTGATTTTCTGAATAATGATATGCAAGCAAAAATTTTTGCATTCTGAGTGGTAAAAGAACATGTCAGTTAATGCATAATCTCAAATCAGTGGAATTTCACCAGTGCTATGCTAAACGACATTCGATTTGTTTTTCACCACAATATCAAAGATAACGAAAGAAATCTCTGTCAAGTTTTGTTGACAACTGAAAGCACCAACTGAGACTTGAAAGTGCACGCGCTGCACTATGCAAATGAGCTACTTGTACGCGTCAGACTTTCCTTTCAAAAGCTTTTGCAAACTCGCTCAAAATGCAGAAACAATACAAAAAAATGTTTGGGAAAAGAGTAATGACGCGTAGTCGTCGTCGATAAGAGCAGAGATCACGATAAAACACATATTAATTTGTTTTTTACCACAATATCAACACAAAAGAAAATATTTTTTTCAGAGCGCGAGCTGAAAAAGGTATTGCGTGACACATTGACGCGAGCAGGTATGGACTCTTATCGACAACGGCCTAGTAATTTTTGGTTGGTTCGTTTCAAGCATGCGCATGCAAGTTATCCTGGACTCTTCTTTTCGCTCACCCGGGTTCAGCACCTATATGGGGCGGGAAGAAAGGAGAGTTCAGGGACTGGACTACGCAGATCATGAAAAGGCCGAAAACATGTTCAGTGGCGAAGTATTTCGTCATTTCTAGTTGAAGCCAACGACAGCACGCCAAATAAGTTGCACATCTCAAAGAGATCACCATGAAGCCAATGAAATTGTACAACATAACAAATGTCCCATGGGAATACCATTTCTTACACTGATGAACGACCGAATTTTAAACTGGGCTTCCCCACTAGGGTTGGCCAAGTAATTAACATTTATGCTTCGAACACGAATGCGGAACGGTATATATATTTTCACTCAATTTCAACTTTTACTTCTTTGACGGAAGACAATATTTCAGGTGGCGATTTCAACTGTATTACAGATAAGAAACTAGACAAACTAGGAGGGAATCCCTTCGAACGACAATCAGCAATAACAATTTTAAATACAATTATTCAACAACACAGTTTGAAATACATATGGCGTGACAGAAACCGAGACGTTAAAAATTTACATGGACTGGAAGAAAACACGTTTTTCATTATATTGCATTATTTTACTCACACTTGCATTGATAAATTCTTCATTTCCTCATCACTTACCCCCTTTGTCATAATAATAATAATAATAATAATGATAATAAGTCAATATTTATACAGGAATGTCCAGTTTAACAGAGCTAGTTTAAATGGAGTCCTGTTTTTATGAGTCAATTTTGAGGAGGGAGGAAACCGGAGTGCCTGGAGGAAACTGGAGTGCCCGGAGGAAACCCTCGAAGTCAGGTTGAGTTCGACTGAAACT
>BLFN01000264.1:218084-220584 GCA_014634225.1 Acropora yongei | reverse complement strand
CAAACGAGGCCTTGCATTGAGATGATGTATCAACTAGCCCACCATCTTGGACATAGGAGAGAGTGAGTACTGGACCGAGTTCCCATTCTCCTACCGTTTCGGGGTATGTTTTGTCAGGTGTAAGAAATTCGAAGGTAATTTCACAATGGCACTTTGTTCCTTTGGAGGGGTAAGTGATCAGTTCGGTGCCATGTCATGGGCTGCGCATGAAACAGGAATGGTTCCTTTGTTGTCCTGCGAGATAGACATGACTGAATGGTTGAAGGAAAAGTACAAGGGGTCAGGTGCGTCCAGGGCAAGAGGAAGACCTGGTCATACCAAAGCTGCAGGTGATTCAAAAAATCATACACACAGACAAATGGCTTTTATCGCGATCCAGTGGACTCTTTTTATACATTGAACATAGCCAGCGATATTTTTCGATTTTGTCGTCTCAAATTGTTTGTTTGTAACGAAGATTTCCCGAGGTAATCTATTTGGTTCTTCAACAAATTGTTCATAGAAAGGGCAAAAGGGTTGACTAAAATCCTTGAAAGTGCAGCTATTTTATAGCAGCAATCTCGTGAACCCAAAGCAACGATAAGAATAACTTAAAGCCTCTTCTTCGTCTGCACGCTCTGTTTGTTTACATTCAGCTTTACCTGTGCAAACGCTTATCACGCAATCACAATTCGAGCTTGAAACTCTACCGTTTTCCGATATTTGCCGGTTTTGTTGAAGAAAAATCTTCTTCATTGAAGCTTTTCGATGTTGACATTTAAGCGAGAAAATCTCTTGTTTGACGGATAACATTCTTGGTTACAAAAATTATTTGCACACATTTTTTTAATTACTTATAATTAGCTATTTTATTATGCAAAAAGAGATGGCATAATTTAGGAACCTAAAACCGAGTTTGAAACCTATCTCAGATTTATCGTTGTATTCTGAAGCTAGATTAATTGATTAAAATAGATGGCTCGCGATAAAAAATACATTCAATTTTGAGACGGTGTTACGACTTCATAATGACACCAAGGTAGAGAATGTTTTCCCGCATATGGACTCTCTGCTTCGCATCACTATGAAGTCCAAAAATTGTCTCAAAATGTACCGAATAAGTTTGTGTTACCGGATTTGCTCAGAAGATTTAAACTAATTAGACTGGGTGCTATTACATAGGCAATGAATCCACATGTGTCCGTGAATGGGAACTGATTCTCAATCGTTCTGGAAAAGGAATTGACCAGGTAGATGTTGGAAGGTTGACCGTGTGCCCAAAGCATTGGTTTCAATTTACTACGCTTTATAAAGCAAAGGTAATGGATACAGATTTTTTAATGGATGATCGATGCACTAGTGTTATCTAGCAGTATAAAATACCACAGGAGACCCACCTTTTTAGGAAAGCCCTTTCAAGGTTCAGTTCATAGAAAAACAGCTTACAACCCCAGGTTACAACAGTGTTATTTTCCGAGCAGAGCTGATTGTTCTTTAACAAGCAAAATAGGCTTGGTTGGTGTTGATTTTTTGTTTTTTACTTGCGGGCGCCAATTAATTTCATCTCTTCCCTAGTGATGCTAGTACATTACTCACCAAACACTTTCTTCACTCAAACTTTTCCCTAGAAAGTAGATTTCTGGTTTTCTTCGTGTGTATACGTGACAGGAACGGGATGGCGTGGGGAAAGACATGCTAGTGAACTCGTTACACCCCTTAATCCTAAATTACTTACATTAGACATGGTATGTTGGTAACTTGCACAATTTGCTGTAGGATAAATGTTGTCATCCATGCCATGAAGAAAAAAACACCATCACGTGTAAAAAAGGTGACTAAAGCATTCACCCGCAAAAGAAGTGTGAGCAAATCCATGGCGGAGGGAATCTACAGGAACACTGGTGTTGTCGTTGCTATAGGCTCTGGTAAATATGTACTGTAGCTATGTTTCTTATTTCTGCCATGATACCCAGGGATGGCACTGTTCTTCCAATCAGATTCTCATACTTTCCCCTTTTTAAACAAAAAAAAAACTCTAATTGGTAAGAACTGGCAATCAAAACTCAAAGCCAGGCGGATGTACCTTGCATTCATTACCCCAATTAACGCACTTGCTAAAACACTATTTATTGTGAAACAACCAGCTCTTTCTCCTAGAAAATAAAGTTGCTTTTTGCATTGTTTCCAAGCTCGAAAACCTTGTAATTTGCAAGCGCCCGAGAAGGTTTTCTGTAATGCAACCTGATGGACTGTTTGCTTGAAGGTGTCCCATTCGCTTCATCGCGTGTGTTCTGATCATCTTTTTCCTTGTACCCTTTCAGCCATTTGCAGCTCATGCTGAACTCTAATTGTTGATGCTCCAGCCACCCAAGCTATTGAGAGACATGAAGATCAAGTGACGAAACTAGCTGCATTCGTTTCAGCACCAAAGTCTTTAGTCAGGCAATTGCATCCACCACGCATTCTGGCAAACTATCGTCTATCCATTGGATCAGCTTTCTCTGTCCCTAGCAGCTCTTCG
>BLFN01000264.1:203084-208084 GCA_014634225.1 Acropora yongei | reverse complement strand
AAGTACTTAATAGCCTCTCTAACCCGGTCAATACTACCCTCAAACAGGAACAAATACACCAAAACAAAAGTAATAGAGGTCGGACAGACCACCTGACAAGTAACATCTTCAAAAGAAATGGAGCTGGCCTCCTCATAGGTCTTTTTAGACTGGGCTCCTAAAAACTAATACGAATAATAACTCCCGGGCAGACCTGAATGGAGTCAATCTGACTCACCAAAGACTTAACAATGATGTCAGCCACACCTGCGTGGGAAGTACCTGCAGGGAAGGCTGACTTGACGATCAAAGTGCGTGTATTCCGTGCACTTTGATTTTAATTAAATTGAAGACAGTGTGTCTGCGATTTGAATTTCGCAGACCTTGTAAAGTAATGCTAATAAAAGTGAAAACGTAAACAACAAGGAAAAAAAATAACATACGATTGAATGTTCTATCTTAAGATTTGTGTGTTTGATCCTTGTGTTTCTTCGGTCGCTTGGCTGCATTCACGTTTGGAGTTGGTTTCACTTTTTGCACGGAGGTAATGGAGCAGGATCCGAGGCAGTTTCCGTTTGATGTAGTCTTTTAATGTTGGAGGCGTTATTTTCTTTTGATTGCAAAGTGGTATTTTCAAGGGCTGTTTTGTAAGCTTCTTCTATAGTTGATTCTGGTTCATTGTTAACTTTGTTTGTGTCCATCGCGATTTCTTGTTCGTTGTGGTTCTCAGGATTTTCCAGTGGCGTGAGATCATTCATTGTGTTAGAGTTCTTGTCAACTGTTTCAGTATGGTGTAAGACATTGGTCGGACAATGAATTGTTGAAACATGCCGCAGTTGGTGGCACTTTCTGCACTCAATGGTTGATTGTTGTGAATGATCCTACACCATTTGCCGTCGATCTCCAAAGAGTATGGAATCCACGGCAAAGTAAGAACCGTCCTTGCTAATCTATTGCCGTTTTCCAGGCACTTGTCCTTTAATTTCGCCGTATTGTTGGAGCTTCTCACAGATATCTTCGTCACTGATATAAGCTTTGAGTCTCCAAAGAGTATGGAATCGACGGCGAAGTAAGAACCATCCTTGCTAATCTATTGCTGTTTTCCAGGCACTTGTCCTTTAATTTCGCCGTATTGTTGGAGCTTCTCACAGATATCTTCGTCACTGATATAAGCTTTGAGTCCAAGTATACTATCATTGAGGTAGAAATCGTGAGGCAGGTGACATCTTATATCTGACATCTAGCGTTTAAATCGTGTGCCTTGTCTTGCCAACGTTTTAGAGGCCTTATTGGAAAAGTTTTATATCTGACTATTTTTACAGAACTTGTTTCGATTACGTGGTCACCCCAATATGGGGGACCGCAAATCAATATTTAGTGGAATTAACAAGCTCAAATCAAGCACAAGAAATCATCGAAAATGGCTTTGATACTGGCAATAATCATATCAGATGTCACCTGCCTCACGGTCTCTACCTAAATGATAGTATACTTGGACTCAAAGCTTATATCAGTGACGAAGATGTCTGTGAGAAGCTCCAACAATACGGCGAAATTAAAGGACAAGTGCCTGGAAAACGGCAATAGATTAGCAAGGATGGTTCTTACTTCGCCGTTGATTCCATACTCTTTGGAGATCGACGGCAAATGGTGTAGGATCATTCACGACAATCAACCATTGAGTGCAGAAAGTGCCACCAACTGGGTGATGTTTCATTTCATTGTCCGACCGTTTCAAACTGAAACAGTCAACAAGAATGCTAACGCAACAAACGATCTCACGCCAATGGAAACTCCTGAGAACCACAAGGAACCAGAAATCAGGGGGGACACCAACGAAGTTAACAATGAACAAGAACCAACTATAGAAGAAATGCATGTAACAGCCCTTGAAAATACCCCTTCGCATTTACAAGAAAATGACGCCTTCCAACGTCACTGACACCGACCCTTCTCCACTGTCGCGACACAAAAAAGTGAAACCAACTAACGTGAATGGAGCCAAGCGATCGAAGAAACACAAAGATCAAACACACAAATCGTAAGAACCAAACATTCGACATGCTACTTAACGTATTTTATTTCTTACCCTTTGTTTACATTTTCAACCTCATTATCATTAGTACGCCAGGTCTGCGGAATGTAAACAGCAGACGGACTGTTTTCAATTTAATTAAGCAACAAAAATATGATATTTCTTTCTTACAGGAAACACATTGGACCGATTACCTAAGACCAGAAATTTTGAGGGAATGGGGTGGTGATATAATTTTCAATAATTTTGAACCTAATGCAAGAGGTACTTCCATTTTTTTTCATCTGCTTTTTGATTATCGAAACCATCATAATGTGCGTGACTTGCAAGGGCGAACATTTAATGCTGTTAACAAAGTAAATTTGATTAACATCTACGCTCCGACGACAGATCTTGAATGTAGACATTATTTTGCTACGATTTCGAATTTCCCTTCCATCACGGACGACAACATTTTGGGTGGAGATTTCAACTGCATTTTGGATAACAAAATAGACAAATTTGGAGGAAATCCGTATGCGCGACAAACTGCCACGACCTTTCTACACACTATAATGCAACAATATAATATGACTGATATATGGCGTGACAGAAACCGCAACACACGAAAATTTACATGGACAGGCAAAACCTCTCATGACAACAGATACATCCATACACGTATCAACAGATTCTATATCTCTTCTACTCTTTCAAACCATGTCACTAACAAACACATAATACCTTTTTCCTTCTCCGATCATGACCTTATCAGCCTCACCTTTGATTTTAACACTCAACCACGTGGCGAGGGATATCGACTTTTTAACAATAATTTGTTGGAGGACGATAGATTTAACGCGAGGGTAAATCATTTCTGGTTCAAATGGCTTTCTAAGAAAAACGAATTTACTACACCTCTCCATTGGTGGGATGCCGCAAAATACAGATTTTAAATTATTGCCATTAAGAGAAGCTCCCAACTGCGAAAAACGGAACGCCACGAACGTAGACAGCTACAACAGAAAGTTCAACATCTCAAACAGGAATTAACAGCTGGTGACCAAACTATTTCAGAACAATACCTCGAAGCGAAAACAGAATTCCAACAATATCTCCTCCGAGAGTCGGCTACTTCGACATTTAAAATGAAAATTCAATAAACTGAAGAAGGCAAGAAAAGCTCGCGTTATTCTTTAGAGCGACACCAACAAACCAAACATCATCATCACTCAAACTTACAACTTTTATAAAACTAGACCCTCCATAAGGGTTAACTGGGTTGCCTGTTTGCACGTGTTACACAACACTAATTTAGGTGGTATAGAGAGTTTCATTTTAAATTTGCAGATAGTTGGTCACTGGTCCTGCCCCATGTAACCAGTTGCAAAGAATGATTCACTAAATGCGAAGACCAGTAAAGCATCGGAATTAAAGAAGCCCATACAAGCGTAAGGCTAGAGACAGGATTTTAGTACGTTCGCATGGTATTTCTTTCGTATAAATGGTCTAAATTTGTGTCTAGCTCTTGAAATACAAAATGGCTAAAAAATCTGTCATTCTAGGGAACAGTATTTAATCAACCCCCCACAGTTTTGGATTTTCTTGATGACGCAATTACATTGTGTGACAATGTCGACAATTTTAAAGGACGTAAGAGCATGAATGTCACAAGAACCTGGACGTTACATCATATTTACGAGCACTGCTTGCATAGCAAATTTTAACCCACATATGCAAATTTATTAAGCTCGAATATCACACATCGTGACATGGTTCGAACATTATGATGAATCCGCAAAACCTCCGAAACACCTTTTCCATCCTTTCCTCATCGAAACAAACAGCATATTTACTGTCAGTGACAAAAACAAACTTTCCTGTATCATTGCATCGGTGCAAACAAGCAACACACTTTGTGTTAAAAACATACGCAACGAAATAAATTTTGATTCATAAAGTTCAGGATCAAACCCTTTTCTTTAGAAAGTTTTCGAACAATAATAAAGCATAAAATGGACAACAAGCTTTCTGCATGTCACTTCTTCACCAACATGAATTCAGTACTCACTTTTCAAATAATTTTGAAATACTTTTTAATACTACTTTCATCTCTATTGGATGCAGTCTGCACCAGGGTTGTGCATTATCAATGCTCCTATAAGTGCTGACAGCAGAGCTCTTAGCCACTCACATCAGAGCTCATCGGGTTATCAAAGGACTGCAACACCCAAACGTGACCCCAAAAATATCACAATACGTGTACGCCGACGACCTCTCCATCACAAATGCCCTTGAAATCTTTAAAGCCTACGAAAATGCCTCAGGTGCAAAAATCAACCTACAAAAATGCAAGGGTCTTTGGAGTTGCTCATACAAGACTAGATCTGATGCCCCCATGCTGTTTGAATGGACAAACACATATCTACCTGATAAACTACTTGGCCTATACGTCGGATACACCAACTGTACCGACAAAAACCTAGAAGCAAAAATCCATAAACTCCGTAATATTACAGCTGCCTGGAGACATCGTTATCTTAGCCTGAGAGGTAAGATAAATGGACTCCTAACATCAACCCTCTGGTATATTGCAACTAACGTTCACTTTCTATCCTGGGCTGCAAAGGAAATTTTTTTATGGCACAACAAACGACCACTACTAAACCGTGACGTTTTAGCGCTACCGATCAAAAAAGGTGTTTTGAATATACCATGTATTTATGATAAAATCCAAGCACTTCGCCTTAATAAGATCAAACGTCTCCTCACTCATGAACAAGCAGACTGGAAATTTCTTACAAGCCATCTTTTACACTTAACTAATATGCCAAATGGAAAATATACATTAGTCCTTGACAACATTATACAGCACATCGACCACCATCTACCAGCCTTTCTCAGGGACCTACTCACTGCTTGGCACGCTCATGCTAACAAACACGCAAGAACTAATCTACCAATTACCTTACGTGATGTTATGAAGGAACCACTTTTTAGCAATCCA
>BLFN01000264.1:175584-178084 GCA_014634225.1 Acropora yongei | reverse complement strand
AGCTATCTGCTATGAAGTAATTCCTGCCCTTGCATCCCATCCATGAGATCCTTACCGGAAACGATGGGCAGCCTGATCGTCCACTTCGCCTGACTGCTCGTGAATTCAGTATTGAACGCCGTCCCCCATCTGTGGAAGATTCAATTAATGCAAATACAGGAGGAGAAACGATACTTGTTACAACCGCGCTTCAGCTCCATTCCTAGTGCTGCAGGAAATTGTCTGATTGACCTTGGTGACAATACCCCCGCCATGTTTTATTGTCAGCCCCTTGACACTTCAATCGTTCCCCCAGAGCTTGAATTCTGGTGACACATGCTCCAGCCTTAACCATCGTTCAACTCTGCCTTTTGGGCCAATGTATATCCACCTCTCGTGCCCAACATGCTAGGTGATGTGAACTGGAAGTTAGCCCACCGAGTTCTTCCGACTGCCCTCTCTGTCTACCGGATGGGTGTATATGCCACCCCAAGATGCCACAGGTGCGGACAAATAGAGAATATTAACCACGTATTAACCGACTGTGCTTCAACAAACCCTCTCTGGAACCAAGTAAAATCCTACGTGGACAGAATCACTAACAGTTGTCTGAGGATTACAAATGACATCAAGTTGCTGGGATGGGTTCCGAGTAACCAGATACACATGCCTCGGAGAGCTATTCATCCAGTTAATTGTGTTCTGTGTGTAGCACGCTTCGCCATCCACAAATCAGCTGTTAACTATAGAGCCCGAAACCAAACAACACCAACCAGTCTTGATCTTTCGGGCCTTTGTTAAAAGCCATCTCAACTTCCAGTTCAAGCTTCACATGATGCTTGATAAAATGACTGAATTCCAGGAACTTTGGTGCTTGAATTCGACATTAGCACGTGTAAAGACTCAAAAACTAATGTTTACATTAATTTGATCTTTTCTGGCCGAGATTATAAATAATAGACCAGTTACTGAAATTATCCAAATATCATGTTAACATCCCGGTAAAAACTGTAAACAATAGCCTAGCATCAATGTATAAGTAATTGGAATTTTTGGAGCAAAGGTAACACTTTGACCATAACTGAGACAATAGCCTAATATTCAACTTGTAAGTAACTAGTTTTATTGAAATGCAACGTGGACACTTTTGTCAAACCTGTACATGAGCCTAGCCTTAAATCTAAGGAGTGTTATTGTAATTAATAAGAAGCAATATGGAGTTATTAACCCATTTTAACTGTAAATGAAAGAGCTCTTTTTGAGCCTTTATAGAAAAAAAAGAATTTTTATGTTGTACAACATGATTGAATTGCTTTGGCTGTTCTAGAAGATCAGCTGTGTTTTGTCAAGCAAGCCTAAAAATTCAAATTGTCGTCACTATCAGCACATTGCTACAACATATTGATGTTGATATCTAAATAACAACGCCTTGCTTCCTTTACACAGTGTCGGTTTCGTACTTTTTAGAGATAGGAGAACAAGTCTATAGACCATCCACGAAGGTAAGACCTGTTGAGCGACGATAGCAATTGGATGGTTGACTGCCTGGGAATACCTCATATTATTAAAGATTGTTTTTTTCTTTCTTTTTTACCTTTTACAACATGACTGAATTTCTCTGGCTGTTTTAAAAGATGCGTTGTGTTTTGTTAAGCGAGGCTAAAAATTCTAATTGACATCACTGTGAGTACATTGCTACAACATATTGATGTTGAGTTCTAAATAAAAATGCCTTGCTTGCTTTGTACAGTGTCTGTTTTGTACTTTTTAGAGATACAAAGGTAAAATGAAAGAAAGAAAATGCCATGAAAAGCCATAGCAGCACACAAACTTAAAAACCATGAGTAGTAAGAAACCAAGAGTTGCAAACGCTTCTTTTCTACAATCACTCCACAGGGAAAAGACGGGGACTTGCTCGGATGTTCTCTATGTCATCCATGGATTTCTTGCCTTTTTTAAGTCACTGAGGTCTAGGTTTACCTTACAGTGTTTGCTGAGAAGTTTGCCTGTTAGTCTGTTGCAGTATTTTGTGAAAAATTGAACATGATTTATATTTGAAGATTACCGTGTTCCTTTAGGAACAGCAATAATGCAAAGATTTACAAACGTGTCTAGTCTACGAGCATACCACAGCAAAAGGACATGAACTCGTGCGATCCGTGATAATCTGCGAAATCCTCTCTGAGGCTTGTACATCGGGCTCTTTCGTTTACATATTTGTGCTTTTAAGGACAGAGTACTTTATATTTTGGTGTTTTTATTGCAAGTGGAGTTAGAGAAGAGTGTTATAAGTAGGAAGTTTCTTCGAGTGTTAGGTTGGCTAATATGGCCGACCGAAAGGGAAGGAGAGTAACATTCAAGATTGCCTTTCAAATCAATGTTGGAGATGGGAATTGGCGTTTCACTTCAGAAGAGATTACAGTTTTTTAAAATATCGGGAATGATGAATTTTTGGTCGAACGAAAATCAAAGAATGCGGTCGAAGCTCTGATTGAAGAAGATTTTGATGTGGAGGAACTTC
>BLFN01000264.1:163084-165584 GCA_014634225.1 Acropora yongei | reverse complement strand
CAAACTTGCAAAAAAAATAGGTTAATATATTAAGAAACAAAATTATGCAAAACGGGAAAAAATTAAAGGAGTATTTTACAAGCAAAATAAAACGGACTTGCGAAAACTTACAAAATGGAAACAAGACGCGCTAACGAGCAGGCTACGAGAAAAGCTAACGAGCAGGCTACCAGAAAAGCTAACGAGCAGGCTACGAAAAAAATTGACGAGCAGGCTTCGAAAAAAGCTAATGAGGTGTAGAAACAAACTAATTTTACATAAACAGAACAATAATAAAGAAAACATGCTAAGATCATACAGTTTCCGGCCCCTAACTGCCAACAAAGCACTTATACTAATGCTAACACTTTAAGATCTGAGCGAAAAATAGTTAATCAAATATGGGCAACTAAATTGCGATAGAAACTCTGAAACTGACTACAAGTTAATAATCTAGCGCAAAGTCTCTGAAACTCATTCAAAAGTCACTCAAACTATTTTCCTTCTTCTAACAAAACGAGTTTGTCCATGGGACGCTCTAGAATGGCAGATTTCATATTGATTCTTCCTCTGCGCACGAATCCTTTCTTGTCTGGAAAAACTTGCTCGATCCTACCCAGGGGCCAAGGATTCCTTAAAGTGTTCTCTGCAACGACTAATACAACATCTCCAACTGTGAGATTACCGCGTGGAAACAGCCGTTTTTGGCGACTTTGAAGCAATGGAAGGTATTCACGTGCCCACCTTTTCCAAATAAATATCTGAAAGATATTGAATTTGCTGCCATCTACGCTAGGAAAGAAGGTCTTCTTTCTGGAAAACACCTGGTGGCATCATAGTATCTGACTTCAGCAATAGAAGATTTGGCGTTAAAGGCTTTAAGTCTCTTGAGTCTTCAGAGACCACTGTTATAGAGCGGCTGTTCAAGATGCTCTCTACCTCACACATGAGAGTACCAGTGAGCTGACGGCCTTCTGCTGGAAAGGCTGTCTGTTGAACGTTCTGCAGTACCTCAGCCCTTTCCAGCTCTTCAACAGAAATTAATGATGGTTTTTCGACGGGGTTCCTTACATGATCACTTTGCACCTGGGATTTGCTTGCCATAAGAAGATTGCTTCGATAATGCAGGATCCAAGCGACTACCTTTTTGAGTGGTACCAGCTGGAGATTCTTTGGAAAAGATCTGACAAGGTCGTTATCGGAGAATTAGATGACGTCGCTAAGGACGTTGCGTGGGCTTTAACTTCCGGGTCACCATTTGGGATTGTTATTGAGGAATCGGTTAACTTAGGCCATTTAAGCTCGCACTTCCACAGGAACTCTGGCCCCAATAACCATTCTGTGCAGTTAAGGAATGCGTCAGCTGAAAGTCCTCTGAATGTATGTTCACCTGGATTCATAGCACCCTCTAAGGCATATGTTGAAGGCAAAGGTAGCTGATTCCACAAACCACTGCAAGCCAAGCACTCGTTGGGAAAACAACTCGTTCTTGTAGAAGTAAAGCTTCTTTAACTCTGCACAACGCTCGTGTGCAGGGATGGCTTCTATGACTTTTCTGCTGTTGTTTATCCATTTGGTGAGCTTGAAACCACCTCTAAAGAGCAAGGCCTGTAAATCGTGTAAATGCGTAATGGCAGCGCCTTCTGGAGACAGAAACTTCAGGCAATCATCCACATAAAAGTTGCTTTTCACTGTGTTAATAACGTCTCCAGGAAAACAATGCTTGTTGTCAGTTGCAGTTCTTTGCAGGGCAAAGTTTGCAGAAGCTGGAGATGAGATTGCACAAGACAAATGAACAAGCATCTGATACTCCAGCACTTCTTTCGCCAAGTTGCCATCATCCCACTACAAAAATCTCTGAAACGAACTCTCATGCTCCAGAACTCGAACCTGGTGAAACATAGATTCGATATCCGCCATAACTGCAACTCTGTCTCCATGCAACCTGATCAGCACTACAATAAGAGAATTGGTCAAGTCAGGACCCTTATGCAGCATACTGATGAGTGATATTCCCCTGAATTTTGCTGAGCAATCAAATACTACTCTGATTTTGCCAGGTTTGTACGGGTAGTATACTCCATGGTGGTGTGTATACCAGGCGCTGCCCTCCATGAGATTCAACTGATCGGGAGGTACCTTACGTGCGTAGCCTTTATCCAACAGTTCTTTCATAAAGACATGGTAATCGTCACACAACTTGGAGTCCCTTTCAAGCTTTCTCTTCAACCATTCGACTCCCACCAGTGCATGTGACTTGTTGTTGGGAATCGAGGATACGTGGTTCTTGAATGGCGAGGGAATTTCATAATGGCCTTCTTTAAATTGCATCTTCTCAGCATTTAGCCTAAAATGATGTTCATCTTGGGACATCTCTTTAGTATCATCAGCAAAGAGGTCAACAAACTCACGGTTATAAATGCTCACCACCATTTGCTGAAGCTGGGGGTCAACTTTAAGAAAAAAGCTTGACGTGTGTGATCTACCCCGAAAATGCCCCAAAGGATCATTTACAGCCCAG
>BLFN01000264.1:115768-118268 GCA_014634225.1 Acropora yongei | reverse complement strand
ATTTCAAGTCCGGAGCCCTTACCACCTGGCCACGCTGCCTCTCTACTAAGCATGTACAAAGATGTATTCAAAGGCTTAGGACACATCACACAGGTGAGTTTTCTGATAGATGACAAATGTGCGCCCATTCAACATGCACCACAACACGAGGTGAAAGAAAAGATGGCTGACCTTGAGGAAAAAGGCATCATCGAGGAAGAAACAGAGCCAACTGACTGGATCAGCAGCATGATGGTTGTGGCAAATCCCAACAAAATACGAATTTGCCTTGACCGTAAAGATCTAAATAAAGCACTCAAGCGGCCCAACTATCAGATGGCAACACTAGATGAGCTACTTCTGAAGCTCAACAACCAAAAAGTGTTTACGGTCGAAGCTCTCTTAATGGACCCTCTCATAAGCAGACAGCTCTACTTACGGCCGCTTTATTTGAGAGCCCGTTTTAAGGTTACTTCCCACCTTCTGAGCCCAAAACAACCTTTTTTTTTAATAAGGCAAAATTTAAATCAGTCATTTTATATTGCGGTTACAAAAGAAAAATATAGAAATCTCAAAAGGTGGCCGAGTTACTTAGAAAAAGCGTATTTTCAAATAAAGTTAATAGAGTCTATAAAAGTTAATAATCTTGTCAACGGGCAAGACTCCAGGGGAAATTTTCGCGGCGAACGCTTATCACTCATCACGTATTTCATGTACTTGACAAAATCTCCCCGTGGAAGCTCTGCACACTAACTTCTAAAATCAAAAACAGGAAAACGTCCTTGGGTGAAGAAGACGAAAAAACTTGGCTGAGCAAGATAGAAAACGTGTTGCAATGCGATGCTTTTCCCGGGAAATCTTGATCTATTGGCACAGACACTTAGAGGTCCTGTTGTTCCACTGGTTTGCGGTTTTATCAGGCATGGCGCGAATTGATTAGGAACCTTTACAAGCAAAAATCTCCCATATGATTTTAGGAGGAATACATCCACTTTGAGCGAATTTATAGGGTATGCAGATTCAACGGATTTTCATGAAATTTCGCCAGAATATTCCAGGGATAATAATAAGCCAAATTTTTTTTGTCGGAAAATTTTGATATTTAACATATTTTTGGCGTGGTGTCCATTTACGCAACACGTCTCGCACATTTTTAGCTACTACAACTTTAGATGTGGATATCTAGACAACCAATCAAAATATTGAAAAAGCCCGACAGACTTTTGCTGATTGATGCCTTGTGAATAAGACTGCGTACCCATTTTGCTCGTACTGTGGAGTCCGATTGCCAATAAATTTAAAAGAAGAACCATCCGTCGTTTCACGCCTTACAGGCTCCTGGCACATCCTGAAAGAAAACATATCTCAAATTGTATTTTTTGTCCTAAAGGGCATTTATTAAGCTTTCTAATTATATATAGTTTGTTAGATTTTTTTGCCAAAGGGCACCCGCAAGGGTGGGAAGGAACCTTAACTCCCATACGAAACCTGTATTTTTACATTCTCGTAAGCGGACATTTCCGTAAGCGGACACCCGAAAGAAAATCAACAACCTCTGTATACTATCATGTTTATATCAATCAATCATTTTACATTGCTGTTCGGCACAATCATTTTTCAGTAATAACAGTACCATATTTCAATGTTTGTTTCATCATAATCGATGTCCGGTTCCATTTCAAAACGCCACTTAATGCATATGCGCTTGTGACTGGAATTACAACGTTGTCAGCATATTGTAACCAAGGCATTCAATTTTAGTCAAGGCAGAGACATTTTAGTGTCACCATAAAAAAATATACTCGTAAGGAATTTCTAAGCCATTTCCGGATCCTCTGTTTACTCACTCTCCCCTTACAACAGTATTCCCTTTGTTTGTTCTCCACTTTAAAAACTTGCTAACAAACAGCGACATCCTCAAAGGAATGTGGAAGTATTTCATCGTTCTTGTTTATGGTGTTTGGGTGTTCTTGAGTCGACAGTTCTTGATGATACGCTTGTTCACGAGATCTTACTACAGCCACTGCATTTGTGTCCTTCACAATGTTTGGCTCATGCTTCAAGATCTTTTCCTCATTCAGTTGTGGTCCCTGACTGACTCATCTTTGTACATATGGTATCCACGAATTTACGATTCCACCGTTAACAAGGATCCTTTGAAGTATGTCACTTTACATCTGCAATAGTACTGTGCTGCCTCTGGATGCGGGAATAATAAAGATGTGGAAGATGTACTATAAGCAAAAGCTACTGCAACACGTTGCAAGTGACATTAGGGAGCTTACGCAACAGGACAGCTGGAACACTCAGGATGGCAGAATGACGCAAGACTGTGCATTTCCAATCTTAAGCCACTTTTTTTCGTCATTCTGCCGTCCTGAGTGTTCCAGCCGTCCTGTTGCGTAAGCTCCCTATTGACAGCCAGAGGATGGATGGTGGGCGTTTGGGAGGAGGTACCATCAGAAATAATCTCAAACTGCTTTAACCCCTTCCCGTCCAAATGAGTGCTCAGGGCACTTAT
>BLFN01000264.1:98827-101327 GCA_014634225.1 Acropora yongei | reverse complement strand
AGCACCTGTAGTCATGAGGCGAGAAGTAAAGGGAGGTGAAGTAGTCGCAAACACCTTTCTTGCAATGTAGGGCTTCATTATTCGGGCTATAGTTAACGTCATTTGGGGCGAGAGTGAACGCCTCTTAGGCAAGAGTGGGTGCTATTTAGTCAGATGTAGACGCCACCTAGGCGAAAGCGGTCGCCATGAAGACCAGAGTGAAACCGATTTTGGCGTACCAGACGGCCATTTTCTGGTTTTCGGCAACAAGAGGAACAAAGGTCTCAAGAAACTCGATTTCGAAAAAACGATGCCAAAAGGCTTCTTCTGGACAGATCAAGTCAAGACCTGTAAAGGCATTAACCACGCCTGGGAAATTCTTGAAACTGAATTTGCAAATAAGCGAAAACTTATGGACAAACTGTTAGCTGAAATGAATAATCTCAAACATGTTAAACGGGACTCTAAGTCACTCACGCGTCACGCCACGACGATTTCTGTATTTGTCAATGATATGGAAGACAATGGCTGCACCGTAATGGAGGCGTCAGAGGCTCCGTTCTTCATGTCTCAGCTTTTATCAAAGCTCAATCCAAGAGACAACTCAAACTTTGGAAGAGAGATGCAAAGAGCAGGGAAAGAAGAAAATGTGTCAAACATCGTAACCAGGTTACATCAAGAGGCAACCCTTCGCTCCAGAGGCAAACCAGACAATGAAAACGCTGATGAAAAGGAACGTACCCGCCGAGGACCAACCTTTAGAAGAGCAGAGAGCCACGCTGCTTGCAATGAGAGAACTCCTGATCAAGAAGCGTGCCCACTCGATTGTGCGAGGAAACACCATTTGGCTGCCTGTCCGCTGTATCAAAATTCAACTGTAAATCAAAGATGGGAGGTAGTAAAACAGATGCCGCAAATGTCTTAGACCCCATCACACGAACGACTGTCAGAAGCCAGATGATACTACCTGCAATAAATGCAAAAGGAACCATCACTGTTCTCTGCACAATGAGAACATCAATTCAAATCTAAGCCCAAACTCAGTACCTTTCTGAGTGCAAGATGTTCCTCCAGAAGGCAATACCAACAGTGCCGCTGACCACAAGAAAGATTTCAAGGTCATCACTGGTTTATGTCCTGTTCAAAAGGTCAAAGTTATGGACTCAGGTGGAACGCTTGTTGAAATGCTTCAAGTCTGCTTTCTAAAAACGCAGCTGAAAGACTGGGAATAGCCGAGACAGCTACCCATCTTACTATGAACCTAGCAGGTGGAGAGAAGAGGTCTGAAACGTCAGAAGTCATTGAGATCACTCTTGCCTCGAGTACCGAAGAGGATATCAGAAAGACCCTGAAAGTATACACCATAAAGAGACCTTGTAGTGCCATGAAGACGATCTCAAAGGGAAGGATACGGTTGAGCGCCTCAAAGGCTGCACACGAAATGGACGAGCTCTCTAACATTTTCTGAATTTTGCCTTTTTGGCTCGAATCTTGCGTCCCTTCAACGATTTTTATTCAAATATGGGATATAGCTATACCAGAACAGCCTTGATATCGTTCATGCCGAATATCCGAGCTAGACTTCGCCCAGACTTATGGAAGCGTTTGTGTGTCTTTGGTATTTCGCGTTTAAAACCTACGCGTCGTGGTTGCCGTGGAGGAGTGAGGAAATGTGCTCGATTCTGGTCTTCCCCGTCCGTCGACCTTGCTAACATCGTCAAGGACCGTAACGACTCCAATTCACTCTATTCTGCGAGTTTTCCTACAACTTCTGTGAGTCAAGTATTGGAAGATAGTAATTTACATAACTCGCCATTGCTGCCATTAAATATTCAAGTTGACACCTTTGGTCCAAGCAACGATTGCAGCCGTTCCATCCCAGTGGTTTCATCTTGGAATTGCGCGCAGGCTTGTGTGCGCGCATCCAGAGCAGTGCGGAGTGCGAGTAACATCTTAAAAGTTCCTTGCCTGATACCTCCCGATCAACAGAACAGCGTATTTGGTATCTTACTGATGCTGGCCAACACTATGTCTCTTGCTCCTAAAATCGATGAGGTGAGGGACGTCGTTTTGGACTTCAAACCTGATTTAGGGTTTTTTACCGAGACCTGGCTTCGTGATACGATCAATGACAATCATATTGATATCCCTGGTTACCACTTCATCTCACGTAACCGAACCACGGACCTCCATGGTGGCGTCGGCCTTTATATTCACAATACCATCCAATTCAAAAGGCTCGATCAACTCCAAGATCCTAATTTCGAGTCTCTTTGGGCATGGCTCAGGCCAAGAAGATTACCGCAAGGGATTCCTTGTGTGATTGCGGGCACTGTTTACCATCCACAGACTGTGAAGGACTCTGACATGCTAGATCATTTAACAATGACTCTCACTCATATTGAGGGCTTGTACCCAGGCTGCGGGATTTTGTTGTGCGGTGACTTTAATCGCTTGAATGTCAAACGCCTCCTCAACCAATTCAAATTAAAGCAGATAGTTGACAAGCCAACTAGAGGCG
>BLFN01000264.1:88827-93827 GCA_014634225.1 Acropora yongei | reverse complement strand
AAACCCTAATTAAGTCAGTCACACAAGCATTTAACGCCACTTGCAAGAACCAAGCCTACTCCGAGGAACAATGGAGAACAATTTTGTCAGAAATCACCTACATGGTCAACAGACAACCGCTGTACTCCAGTTCCGACGATATCTGGGAGGCCCCACCGATCACTCCAAACAACCTACTTCTAGGCCATTACAATCCACCACCACAACCAGAACCAGAGAAAAGAACCAATCTGCGACAATTACTTAGGAGCACCCAAAACAGAGTTGCTGATTTCTGGAGGACCTGGATAAAGTATCTCGCCCCAAACTTGTTACCAAGGAACAAGTGGTTTCGTGTACGAGATAACATCCAGAGCGGTGATCTTGAATTGGAGCTGGATCCCAAACACCAAAGATGTGAATGGAAAATGGCGCGTATTGTAAGCACATATCCTGGAAAAGACAGACTTGTCCGAAAAGTGAGAATCAAGACAAGAGATGGAGAGTACGACAGACCTATTCACAAACTGTGTTTGATTGCGACAAAGGAAGAGCTCAATGCAGGGCTGCACTAGTTTAAATCAATTCAAGAACAATGAACACTTGCAAGACTTTCCGGTATTATAAGGCAAACCGTTGCTCAATTAGAACTACTGAAAGCTCTTAATTTCCGCACTCGGGTGGAGTGATTTGCACTTGTGTAGCTGTACCAATTTGGTGCCCAAAAATGCAGTCACGAAGGACCTGGCGACGAATTAGCATTTTGTATATAATAGGTGTAACGTATTTTGATTAGACTCGCCTTGCAATCAACCGGACACAACCGTTGAAAGATAATTATGTAAAGAGCCGTGTAAAGATGTGTGGATTACGCAACAGAATTGTAAGTAGCATTTCGCTGCCAATATTTCACCCTTTAAGTGCAATTTCATACTTAAAACGCAAATCTTTCATTTTTTTTTGCAGTTTGACTGTAGCCGATTGAGTTACCGTTGGCATCAAGTTCAGAAATAAAGTTGTTATCTGTACATCGTTGTAGCCTTCAAATTTTAGTAACGCTTCGCTTCGTAAGCGTGAATCAGTAATGTTATCGCATGACAACAACAATTACGACGATTTTCATTTAATTGATAAATGATAAGTAATTTCCCTTTATAGGTTATAGCCACATAACCGTTGGCGTGTAATAAACTGCATCATGGTTTCACCCTAGCGGACCATAATCAATATTCTCCATGAAATCCTTGTTTTGCTTTATTTCTTGTGTTAGTGCTGAAGGAGGGATGTAATGATTCTATTGCACATTCAAAAGTTGGTACTTCCGTTATTTCTAATTTCAGTGTTCATCCATGATGCTCAGCAAAGTTTGTATCACTTGCCATTTTATCAGGACATGTTGCTGTTGGAAATAGACACTCTAGCGAATTAACTTCTTCTTCTTCAATTTGTTAAATCTTCGTCGGTTGACTAGCGTTTTTGTAGTTCTTGTTAAGTTCACTGTTTTTGGAGTGATTAAAGCGGTTGCGTTCAAAAGGATTGTCTGGATCAATAGTTAAGGCCTAGTGAATTGTTCTGGATACAAGTTCAAGTCCAAAGAGTGGTTTTTCAACAGTTGCTGTATTAAAGAAACCCTTGCATATTACGACTCGCAATTATTGCACGCGGTACTTAGGCGTGTGCAATAACTTAGGTACTAGAGAGGTGGCAACACTGGTTTTGTGAAACAGGGATCACGAGGGAGAAGAACAGTGCTGGAGTCACATCAGGAAAGGAAGTAATTTAGTGATGCATGTACTGCAGTGACAGTTCCACAGACCATTCCCTCCCAGTAACTGAGAGCACACATCTCCGAAGAAACAGACAACTTTAAAATTCCTGAATCATTTCAGGACTCGATTTCACTAAATCCGGAAACAGGTATGGCCATTTTGGTAATTCAGGGAGATTGAATCTGGGGTGATTAAAAGACATTGAACTCATTACAAACTCACAAAATGACCAGCTCCTATTGGGCTAGATAGCTCAACTAGTCGAGCACTGCACCGCTATCCCAGAGGTTACGGGTTCAAATCCCATTCAAATCTGGATTTTTTCAGGCTTTCTTTCGTTACTGCTTAAGTAGCGTTAATAATAGCTACGGTGAACTTAAGTCCAGAGCCAGTAGAAAAACCAATCGAGATGTCATTGAAAGAGCCTGAGCCAATCACTTTCCATCTCGTTGAGGAAGGTTCACAGAGAAGAACAACCAAACTGGTGGACACGAAAATTTGATAATGTAAATTGACCACCATGCAGAGATTAAAAAAGCCGACGTTTCAAGCGTTTGCCCTTCGTCAGAGCGAAAATATGAAAGGTGGGTAGTGTGAGGTTTATATACAGAACAAGGAGCTGTCCTGTTGGTGGAAACTAGGTTAGGCGAAAAACATGAATAAATTAATTGAATGAAAAGCGTTCGTTGATGCCGTGGGGATTAAGGGTGCTGATTTAAAAAATGAATCTTTTGCTCTAGGTTTTTGCGGTCGTACCCTGATGTAGGGAAAGGCCGCAAATAGACATGTGTTCTTTAAAATGGTTAGGGAGATTAAAATGCCGCGCGACTGGTTTCGATGCAGTTTCGTTCTCAACGTCGCATACGTGTTCTCGAAATCGGTTGCCTAGTCGTCTTCCTGTTTCAAAATATCGGGCCCTAAGCAATCTGTTAAGATCACTGATCGTTTCACCTGTACCTCGAAAATGTCATCTATTGCATAAACTGCACATTATGCAAAAAGCTATACACTGGCGAAACACTCCTCCACCGACGCAGCACCACAGTTTCTTCAGAAACTAATCCCCTAAACTGGTGGACAGCCTAGGCTCTTGTCACAATGTTCATTCCAAGAGGCCTTTCAAAACCTACTGGCAGTGTACGGTGTGCCCAAAAGGAAACCAGTGCAAGCCCACTGTCATCAAGCGTGTTTGTGTGTTTACCACAGGTCAGGCCGTCGACAACCATACCCAGCCAGTTGTATAGGACTGTGGAAAAGTAATGATAGCGAATTTCGTTGACAATATTTTGAGAAGAACGAATTTTCGGCGAAATTTCGATTAAGGTGGCAAAGTTTCGTTAAGTGGGGGCTGAAATTTCGAACGAAAATTTAATCATTCTGTTTGTGGGAAAGAAATTTAGAACGAAAATTTCATTCACGGTTTGTGGTCATTACACAAGGGTCACAAAATGCAGAATGGAGAGTGAGAAAGAAGAAAAAAACAGTTCACTGATGGTAGTTCGTGTTGAAAGACATCAAAGTCACGCAGTCCTTTTCCCGTGGTTTTAACAAAAAGCAATTACTGTAAAAATGAGCGGGTGTCATTGCTGAGTATTACTTGTTTATTTTTCCTGCAAGACCCCTCGGGGAATTTTCGGTGTCATGTGCGAGGCAGTTCCCAGACAAGTTGATTATCTTATTAACGAGGCAAGCGACGATCAGTTATGTTCATCACTTTTTCCAAAACTACGGACTTGGAGAAACGCACGTTCACATCCATGCATCGCTGCTTTGGAATGATTAAAAAAGCTTACAAAGTTGACTTTCTGTCCTCTTAGTACGAACCTGTGGACATTGTAGATGCTTCAAGCATTAATGGTGTCAATACAGCACAGCTGGTTGGCACTCATGATGGAAGAATTATTGTGCCTGCATACAACTGGTCTTTGTTTCTGGGGAACTAGTTCATCAAACTGCTGAACATAAAAAGAGTACCACCATTTCAGATTTTTTAAAGACCAACCTGGCTTCCATAATACCAACCGTGTTGAACCCTGAAGGAAAAATAACCCTGTCGTAAAAAATAAGAATACCTCTTCAAAGAGATTCAAAAACTAACCCTGTCGTGAAAAATAAGAATACCTCTTCAAAGAGATTCGACAATTTTGCAAGTGCGGGACAGAAGGTCTTGTTGCTCCACCTCGCTGATCTGTGACAAAACAGTTCTTTTAAGAGGTCCCTCTCCCCATTGCACGGTCATGACTAACAAAACATGCCTTATTGCGGCACGAAATTCCATAGACACCCTAAGTTTTATTTGTTAAATAAAAACAACTTTATAAGAACATGCTTAGGCACAATAATTTTTCAGATCCCAAACTCTTCATGAGCCCAACTTAATTCGAATTTGGACCGACCCAAACTATAATAGGAATGTGCGCTTGTTCATTCTGACAAAGAACTTACTAGCCATTTGCAATACATTTGAGTGAATTTACACACTCATCTCGACACACGAAAATTTCGTGTTATAAATCAAAACCTACTCCCCACCGCGCTAAAGCCGAAATTCCCACATTGGCAAGGAGAAAAGAATGACTGAGCCATTAAAAAATTACAATCACCATCCTTAAATTGATTCAGATGCTGAATGATACGCATACTTAATTCAATGTGTTAAGTTTAATGCATGAAAAGCGTCTGAAACGGAGCCTTAGGCTTAGTTCCGGGTTAAACGCCGTTCTTGACATGAGCTGAACTTAATTACCCCGAACTTAACTACAAACACAGCCGCCGCACTTGACATGGGCCGAGTTAATTTCAGCTCATGTGAAGTGTGGCGTCTAACCTGGTCTTAAATGTCACTGTTCACATGTGCCAAATACAACTCGAGAATTATCTATATGTGAAATGTGAATTTTAAATCAACTAAATTTGACAGAATTGAATGAAATTCTATTTTTGCCGCATCTTCGATTGAAGTTTGAGAGTGATTTCAAACGTCACTGTGAATACACAATCCATCCAGTCGCGAGGGAAAGTTGTGAAAATTTAAAGGTTTTTGAAGTCTTTCGTTTTTCAAATGGGCCAAAACTATAGGCAAAAAATAAAACTAGCAATGCACAAAGCGTCGTAGTCAAATTCTATTCCAAAGCAGAGTTTTGTTAACAAAATAGAACAAGACCCACTTCTTGATTGTTGTGAAACTGTTTTAGCAGGTTCATTTCTCATTTTCTACATTGCATTCGAACCGGCTACATCAGATGCAATTTA
>BLFN01000264.1:54741-60364 GCA_014634225.1 Acropora yongei | reverse complement strand
CTCCTCATGCAGATGCTTTCCTTTGCACCCATGGAGTATTACTAATACCCAGAAACACAAAGGTTTGGTCTTGTGTCAATATGTCATGCTCAAAGGCAAAGGTAGTTGTGTTTAAATATGGCTTTTTACTTCACCCAGTGTTTTTCAAATTGATTTATTAATACAATCATGGACGAATTTTTGGGAATCCTCTAGTTGTAATTTGGATACGTTTCAACATATGAACTGCCTTCCCTGACAATAGGTTTCACATGACTATGTCAATCAGTCATGAACATGTTTTCAAAGAGTGGCTACTGAAACAACAAAGTTTGCTAAATGTTGGAGCTGAGAGTGGAATTTTATGGCAAATATGGACTTACATAAGAAATAGTAGATTCGATTACCATCAAACCCTCCATTTCAATGTCAATCAGTTAAATTTATTGTTGTGATTATTAAATATTGGTCTTTTGACCTTTTCGAGGATTTTTTTACCCTGCACAGGTTATTAAAACCCACATGTACAAAGAATTACTAACAACTTGTTTCTACAAATGTTATTTTATTGTGGTTATTGTGAAGTTAAATTTAAAAATGAGCATTGAATTATTTCATCTGGTTTTGCTCCCCTCAAACTGCAATGCAGCTGATGCAGCCTGTTTTAATACCTTCCCTATGGTGAGATTTGAATAGCTGCACATTTAAAGCATGTTATTAAATGTAAACGCATTATGATGGGGCTGTACTTAGTAGTGCCCATGTCCTCCTAGAGGGGTTCAGATACTTTGGGGTTTGTCTTTAGGCTTCTTGTAGGGGGTGGGGGTTTGGGGGTGGCAAACATTAACAAGAGTGTTCATTTGCACAGCAACGAGAGATCATGCGATTGATGCCAAATCACTAGGTTTATGCATTAATTGTTGTTGCTTCGTGCTACTGAAACCTTAGTTGTAAGTTGGTTTTGTTTTGCAAAATATTTTTTCCGCCTGATTTTGCAGCACCTTTTTCATATTCTGTTTGATGTAATAGAATTGCATTTAACTGATTGCTGTCTTTTCATTAGGCTTTCACCCTTCTTATCACTAACGGAACTGATAACTATTATCTCCGTATTATTATTGTAATGATATAAATCATGGCTTAATGCTTAATGCAGAGATCTGAACTTTTCCTCCTGGAATTTTGCTCATGTAAAATATTCCTCAAGTGAAGGTAGCTTTAAGTAGCTTGCTGTCGAATTCCCATAAAGGCAAGTCAACACATTCCTCAACAGGCACAAACAACATATAATTTCCCCATTGAGCTAGGGCCTATTTTAAGGTTTTCCTTGAAGTCCATAAACTTGAAATACTCTACAATGTCACCAAACAATCACTCAACAGACATTCAGACATTGGACATACATTTGTTGAAGGCTTCCACTTGTGCTGTCAGGGCAGCACCTCTAAATGGGGCCATGACATTTACTCTTAGAGGACAGGCAGGGTCCCCATAAATGCACATTGCCTGTCCGGTTGGGATACAGCATACTATTCCAGGGCGGTAAGGAGGTCAGAATCAGCAAGCATTACAGCATCATGCCTCTTTCCTTCTAAGAATAAAGACATAAGCTTATAAGGGAAGTTTAAAAACGATGAGCTGAAATCCTTCATTCCTAATTCTTACCTACAGGTCCAAAGAATTGTCAAATGAGGTCATTAGGGAGGGCAACAGCCTGCAATTTTAGAGCCTGAACTCTTTTGTACCCATTGTATACCCTCCTTTGATTCTCTCCCGGTCTACATATCGGAAGGACTGTTCCATCCACAAACCCAGACCAGTTGTAGAGGGCAGCTCCTTTGTCAGAAACAGCATCAGCATACTGTTATAGAGCAAACGGATTGAGAATAGCCTGATTCCACCAGGCTGTGATTTTCCCATGATCAAGATTGTAGATGTAATTAAACACGATGTTTGATATCAAACACAAAACGGGAACTTGTCTTGAAAACCTACTAACCATGTTGCTGTAGTGACATGGATAGGCAAGGTGGCGGAGAAGGATGCAAAGTCCCTCTATTCGGTCACAAACACTTCCTTGGGGGCACTCAAAACTGGGTGGCAATTGAAGCACATCAGCGAGACGCTCAATGTCTCCTCTCTCAAATAAAAACTTGACTTCGGCCTCGCTAATGTTTTCCTCTACGTTAAATTCTTTTTAGTCATAGTAAGGCAGCTCTAAATTAACTGGCTTATACAACTTTTGTCACGCTTCCGCCATATTTGATTCAAAACGAGGCTAGCCATGCTTCATTTCCAAGATGGTGGAGTGAGAGGATTTCAACAGCTAAACTTCAATAAAATGCACCTGATTATGTCTACTCTGCAACGCAAGTTTGATTTGTCAGTCTTTAAAGAACAATGGGAACAAGTGAAAGCAAAAACTAACACCAAGTGCCCAGGAAAACGAAGAACACCACTACAGAGGTCAAAACAAGAGAACATTATTTAAAACATCTACTTTTGTTGGGTATTTTTTAATGGATTTATGTATGTGGATTTAGGGTGAGTTTCTTGTTAAAAAGCATTTTCAACTTTCAATAACATTATCTATCTTTTTATAACCATAAGATAAGTGTTTTGTAGGTTTTACTGTATGACTTTCAGTTTGCATAAATAAGATTTCTTGCCGTTTCATTTAACGTATATCTAAATATCAATATTTTCATCAACTGTATTTTCAGTATTATTTCCCAGTTTTTGCGATATTAAAAAAGTCTCAACACTGAATGGTGGAATCTTTTTTTGCGCATAAGTAATAACACCTAATAAACTATAATTTTCACGTTTGTGGGGAGGAGTGTTGCGTGACAAGTTTGATGTCAAATTCTTCTCTGAATTTCGTTAATAAGTGCCGATTTTTTTTCGTTTAAAGCCTAACTGCACACCAGCAAATGAAACGATAGTACTTTTAGCTTTGCAAGAAATTAATTTTAGCCACAGCTGTTACTTTATTTGGTGAAGAAAGGCAGTCGCAACGCGATGGTGTGTTTGTCTAGAGGAAATCAGTCGGTTTCGGGATGTTAATTATTTTCAATTTCATTCAACTCCGGGAATTTTTATACCATAGATTAGAAATTGATAAATATGTTCAGTTGAATTACTCTGATACTAATGTAAATCTCTGGTACGGTTAAACATTTCTTTTTGAAATTCGATTTTCGAAAAGAAGAATGCCACGCAATGAAACACAAACCTGACAGCTACCTCTTGATTGCATCACGGATTGCAAGTACTTTTCAGAGGGCCTGTGAAAAACATTTGGCCAATTTAAAGGCGACTAAGGCAAATTTTTTTAGGCCATTTACTGGTTTGATTCCCTCCGTTCACGATAGAGTCGAGTCCTAAATATTCCATGAGGAAGTTGCGTGCCTTGGGTGTTTCTTCTGTCTGCGACGAAAACAGTTTTTCTCACTCATTTTCTTTGCATGGTGCAGAAAAAACTGCATGTGCTCGCACGGTAAGCAATTTGTAATTGACACAATAAACATGTAGTTTACCCGCAAGAAGGCTATTGTTTCTACAGTGTTGTCTAACGCAAAGGAAATTTTTAACGCGCAAAATCCTAACACGGTGGTTCCATGATGACTCCTCAATCTTTTGCCTTACCGTGTGAACGTGTTGTGTGTGTGCCATCACAAAAGTGGCTAAAATCCTGTGGAGCGTCACATATTACTAATTCGACAACTACAGTATCTTAATTGTACAGTTGTAGAATATCAAATCTGCTAGATAATCTTTTTTTATATATTTATTTGATAAGTGAGTTTAAGACTACGCAACTGTACAGCTGCTAAGAACCCACTATTAACTTTAAATAAGAGAGCCATACTTTAAATAAGAGAGCCATAAAATTACAATGCAATTGTAATATGAAAAATAACATATATTAATGGTAAAAAAGAGCGATCATATAATTTAAAATATCTAAATTCAGGGTTCTTTATATTGTAACCTACAGAGCATTCCTTTAAGAAGCTGATGTTTCTATCAACATGCAGGATTCTCAAGCTCTTTAATAGTGTCAAGAAAAGGGTTCACGGCAACTGAAGCTCTGTGTTAAACGAACGACGACTCTGTTTGGTTTTTGGCCCATGCAGATACAACAACATCTTACTACGCTTATTCATCTGTAGCTACTTGCTACAGTTGAACGAATGAATGAATGAAGATAAACTCAAGATGTGCTCACTGATGTATGTGTAGGGAAGATACCCGAACATCCTTTCTAAATCTTGTTCAGCTCTTTGTGAGACCTTACAGTGGTGATAACCACAACATTTCCAAGTCATCATCCTCGCTACAACTCAAATCATTGCTGTTTGTTTGCTAGCATTAGCTGCAAAATTTCGAGTTGCTACCGCCTGTAGCAGGATTAAAATTAAATTGATGAGATAGCATTTTCTAAGATGCCTTATCTCAAAATTTATGAATGCCTTGTGGTGGCTGGACATTTTGTTTACATAAATTTTGGACCTTTTTTCTTATTTTTGTTCGAAAAAACATATAAATAACCTGCTCTAAAACCACTTAATCCGGCCACAAGAGATTTAAAAAATGAACAAATCCGTCTCGCCAAGAGATACATCCATAATCATTTAACAGCAATATTATTTCAAATTCAGGAAGAAAAAAAAAGATAAACTTCTTATCTTAGCTTTGATGCCATATTGCAACAAAGAAAATTGTTCTCCCAACTCAAACACGTTTTCTGATTGGAGGCAAACATCTCACTTGTCAAAACCTTCGTAACTCCCTAAGGAAACAATATGCACTTTTTAAACCGAAGCAAATTTGTTTCCCAGCCGCGTCAGGCAAATAATAGAGAGCTTCAGGTGGAGACGCTTTCGGGGTGACGGCGACATGACAGCCCAGATGGACTACGCCCAAGGTTGCCGTTCTCGCACCAAAATTAATATGCTTTATTCTCATGACAGCATAAGAGACTTCATCAACTACAACGGCTATATTTTCTGAGGTTCAATCGCTTTTAGGACTTACCATGGCTTCATTTGAAGATTTTCGACAAGTTATCATTCTTTTATTTATTTTCTTTATTTATTAAACATTGCCTTCTAAATAAACTATCAACAAAACATGACGACGTACACAAAAAGTAAAATAATTACTGGGTTAAGGCAGGGTGTCCACAACAGCTGACGCCAATTACTGTGGGCCCAAGATTAACAAAATCTTCGAATAAAATAGTAAAATATAGTAAGCTAATAACAACATGAAATAACAACATGGAAAGGTTGTGTGGCATTTATTACATTTTAAGCAGACAGATTTCTGGGTTCTAGGGTCCTCAATATGAAAGCTGGACACGTTCGATGCGTCTCACGAGGTCTATTGTTTGCAGAGACCACACTTGAGTGGTATAGCCATGAGCAGGACGTACGATGGCTAAGTAGAGGTGTTCTGCGCATGCTTGTGCCTTGAACGTCCATCGCACATCTACGTATGACCCCCAGTAACTTGTTTATCTTGCGCACTGTTCGAGGATATGCTTTTTCCATGTTAAGTCGGAACTAACCTAGACTCCGAGGTCTTTCTCGTGATTGGTGACCTCTAGCGGCTTGTCATTTATTTTGTACTGGAACTC
>BLFN01000263.1:193004-194359 GCA_014634225.1 Acropora yongei | reverse complement strand
TGATTTGAATTTGTAGGCTCATATGTCAAGGTCGTGGAAGAGCATTACTCTTCTCCTGATTTGACGTCACAATCTACTTTGCATGCATGTTTACAAAGAGTTAATGCAATGTAACTCATTTTCTGACGTCAAATCAGTAATAGTCTCACTCCCCTTCTGACTCGGTTGTGAACAAAAGATGCCTGGTTTTCTGCAAGTTTTGCGCCCCCATACAATGGCACAATTTGTTAGAAGAAGGTAAAAATGGCCGCAGTCCGTTTCGAATAGGTGCAAAGATTCATTTTAGGGAAAAAAATATTTTGGGGTCAGGAGCACTTTAATTATAGGGGATGAATAATTATTGGCAAAGTAGTCAATTAGTCAAAAAAGAAGACAAAAAGAATGGTAAAAAATAAATAGAATAATGATTAAATAAATGAATAAATATATGCCAGTTGAAAACTCATGGACAGTAAGACTGTCAGACGTTACACTTGACTTTGTTTTTAAATGTTGCTTCCATCGAGGTGATTCCAAACTTTTACAGCTGCAAGGCAAAAGTCTAATTTACTATAGTTTGGTTTAAATTAAACCAAACTATACCATCGTGTTTTAAGAGTGTATGGATGCTTTTCTTTGAAAAAGGTTTTCAAAGGAAGATGGAAGGCGATTATAGTAATAGTGATACATGAGGAGTGCATTGTAAAAGGTAACAAGATCAGTTAATTTAAGAATCACTTATTCCTTAACAAGATGCTCAGAGTGTTCATCTGGTTGCGAAAATGTTATAGTACGTATTGCTCTCTTTTGAAGAATACCTTCGTAATATTGAAGGTCCGAGAGTAGAACTATAAGTATTTCCCCAAATTGATAAACTGCAGGTGAGGAAGGAGTAAATAAGTGAATAATATATTATGGAAGTAATATGTTTTCCCAAAACAAAGTCATGAATAAAGGCTCTCAATTAAATACTCTCAGATCACACAACAGAAATCTTATGTGACCTTTAGAAAGCTAGAAAATGCAGTAAAATGTTGAGTAAAGTTATTTCAGGTTTAGCTGCTCTCTGCTTGGTACATTGTGTGTTAAATCTTTTGGTTTTGAAAAAGAAAACTGAAGGGAGAATTAAGCTCTTCACATGTTTATCATACAGAAATGGTTTAGCAGAATGCATAATTGTCATAGAAGCAAGACCTCATCAGTGCTTAAACTTTATGATAATAGACAGGGTCTTTGTCTAACTGATGCAAATTAATGACTCAGAACTCTTAGTCACTCTTGAAATCGCATGTTTGATTTAGTTTTCCTTGATAATGGTGCCAAGATGTTGCTGAAACGTCGGAATCTTATTGTTAGTTTTTGCCAGTGTATGTTTA
>BLFN01000263.1:151822-154322 GCA_014634225.1 Acropora yongei | reverse complement strand
ACTCAATAAAGACTTCACACCACTTCTACTGAGTCCTTTCTTTCTGGTCGAGTTAAGAAAGGCTCTGCTGGCAGGGTGGTCGAGGACTGGTCTTCTCTACCTTTTCAGTTTTTTTTTTTTTTTGCGAGTTTTCGCAAAATTTGCAATATTATTGCGTGCAAATAAGGACATATCTCATGAATACGCACAAAGATCTCACCTTCCTTATCGAACTCACAAGCCGTGTCCCCTTTACAATATAGGAGATGATACATGACGCGTTCCTCCCAATCGCAATCATCGAATGTTCCTCGGTAGAACCAACCAACTTTGTCGTCCTTACACAAAGCCTTGTGACTGTCTTGATAAATTCCCTGGCTTACGCGGAGGTTGTTACAAATGCCCCTTCCGGGTCTACAAGGTCCCCGCAAACTAAAAATACCCTTCTCCTTGAAACTCCGGAGATCAGACCATGAAGAGTAAGTCAGTAGTTCTCGTTGAAACCAGGAGTCAAACCTCGACTTTTGAGCATTAAAAGTAAGCGATTTCCTCACTGAGCCATCTTTGTAAAAAGTCACTCGTGCCTAGTTGTTAAAAGGAAAAAAAAGACAGGTGATGATAGTTTTCAAAGACAACGAATCACTGCACATGATAACTGTTCAAAGCTATCTTTGAACAATTTAATTCAATGATTTCTCCTGTATTACATGAAGTAAGTGTTACTTCTCTGTACCTACAAGTTTCCTCAAGACCATGTGCTGGCCTTAGCTTTGATCTCAGCCCTTGCGTTGGCCCTTCGCATAAGGAACTGAGCTTAAGTAAGAGACGTATATTTGGGCCATGGACGGCAACCAGAAGTGATTTCCAAACTAAAAGTGACGTTGGGCCTCACAGACCTCAGGTAACTCACGCCAAAACTGGTTGAAACTGCAAAAGGGCAAGAAGCA
This sequence comes from Acropora yongei, assembly GCA_014634225.1. Lineage (NCBI taxonomy): Eukaryota > Metazoa > Cnidaria > Anthozoa > Scleractinia > Acroporidae > Acropora > Acropora yongei. Next base: position 153,396 of record BLFN01000263.1, on the reverse strand, counting down.
CTATATATCTTGTTGAATTATTTTCATAGTTTTCTTGCCTTTACCGCAAAGTCAACTATCCAATTCCTTTGATCTAAAAATATATTATCTTTTGTCAGTTGTTCAGGCGATGAAGAAGTGTGCTGCTGACAGCGAGACTCAAATCATGCAAAAAATATCCAGATTAAGATTAAGACGCCATATCGGTTTCTTTTTCTTATTTGAGATACCCTTCACATGTACAGTTTTATGCTTTTTCTCTTCTTGTCTCTGAGGACAGCGGAATATTTCATGGAGAAGCAGAGCTGCAGCCAACACCGGCAGATCAAGTTTTGCTTCTGCATACTGTTAAAACGCAGACTCAGACTGGATTACTAACATACTGATTGGACTTGTAAAACCAAAACTAGTGAAACGGGGACTTGTAATACTTTGTACAAAATAAAAGGGAGCTTAAGCAAATACGACGTCGACAATTGCAATTATTCCAGGTAATTATGTTTGAAAATGTATTATGACTATCATGTAATTACTGAATGGTTTCAGTGACTCCGAGATTTGAAGAGGAAATGAAAGATTTGTGTTCAAATGCTCACGCCGTTCGCACAACAGCAAAGCAGGTCATTTCACGACGCTCTGTTGTTTAAGCTCTCTATTAGCATTATAACTGTCACCTCAAGGACACACTTGCCTGTGCAGGATTAAAGCTCTCCCAAAACAACAATATTCGGCTTTTGTAGTGCTGTCGAAAGTCAGTATTTGTGACATCAAGGGCTTTTTTTTCAAGCTCATTAAAAGTGGATAATGAACTTAACACGCTCCAGGATGGTAAATGAAATCCACTCATTACTTTGAATACCATAGTCCAGCCTGAGCACGCATAATTGCGTGTATGGAAATACAAAGCAACGTTAAAACAAAGGTTACTCCGACATAACTTCGTGAGAGCTGTCATTGTTAGGGTTTCGCAATTATTAAGTCTTGTAAAAAGTTCTACAACGTAGATCGGAGGTATTCTATAACTGCATGTAGACACGAATGGTTTCGTGTACATCCAGTTGTAAATTACGGAAATTAAACAATTTGACCATCGTAGCTCATCAATGAGAACCTTCAAGAAGGAAGTTTGATACGCCTCTTGCACACCATTGTGTAGAAATGTATCTTATGTGGCACACGAAGCGTGAAGTTCGTCCAATATAAAATGTATAGAGCACTTTTCAAATGACTGTTGAAAGTAATCACTGGATTTTGATTAAAAATCTCGCACCGGGTTCTCAACCGATGTACGAGCGATTTTTCCCGCTCTTTGAGTAAGTTACATGGAATTGTAAAGAATTCTGATTGGTTTATCGGGCTGTCTGCCCCTGTTGTGAGTGGTCGGTGTAATTACTTTTGTATTGGCTTTTCGACCGTCATTTCAAAATCGCTCCATTACCCCTATTTCTATTCCATTTCTGATAAAGCAAAGCTGACCGAAGAGAATGAGTTTATCAAAAGACTTTTCCTTTTAAGGTCTTTATTCCGCTTAAAGGTCTTTATTAAGAATAAAGGCCTTAAAAGGAAAAGTCTTTTTATATTCCTATGTGCAAATA
>BLFN01000263.1:119538-122038 GCA_014634225.1 Acropora yongei | reverse complement strand
CAGATACCTTGTTGTTCTTGTTCATGATTCAAATAATCTTGGAAGTATCATAATCTGTGACACTCATTTTCTACTAAAATCAGCATTTTAATCACTATGTATCCTTGCAAACCTAAGGCACACTGTTCCGTCTAGCATTTTATTGAACAAAAATTGTGTCAATCTCATACAACCTTTATACTCGTCCTGTGGTAATATAGCTCAGACTCTCCGGGGGCCAAGCTGCATGGACAAATTTGGAAAAAATCTTGGTTCTGCAAAAACGACTGCCCCTCATGCACTTGATTTATTTCAAGCCACTTAGAGTCCATGTTGTACTAGTCCTTTGTTTAAATTATCGAATGTTCTTCCTCTTAATCTTCTTTATTTGAAAACAATATGCCTTAATTATTACGCACGATGTATTCAACAACGTAATGCCTCGATCCAAATGTTTTCAACTTATTTATACTTAATATTCTTCAAAAATACATCGATCATCATAATACCATTTTTCATGGCTTGCAATTTCTACCAACAGCATTCAAGAACAGACCATTTGAAAAATTCCTTTTCATTTTAAGTACCGGAATTGGTGCAAAGACTACAGGCAATGAAAGCTTAGGAAATCCATGTTCCAATTACCACGAAATTTCACACCTCTATTCCTAAGAATTCCTTGGAATTCCTAGGAATTCTTGATAATAAATTCCTAGGAATTCCTAGGAATTTCCCGCTTCATTCTGCAGGGTTGATAATAATGGAATAGACTAGTATTCCCAACAGTGATCGTGCTCGACCTAAAAATAAATCTTATAAGGACATTATTCCTACAGAATAGGCAACTGGATATTCTGACACAAGAAAAGACTTTAATAATGTTGCCGTGCACACTTTAGTTGGAATACTAATTGGTAAATATTAAATTTAAAGGTTTTAGCTTAACTTCAGTTATAATTACATTTGTACTTTGTAAATATGTTACTCATGACTGAGTACCCTGTCTTTTTAACCAAAGTTCCTTTCCTTTCCTTTAACCTAATTAATAGTTAATGTTTAGTGTATCTGTTCTCTTGTCTCAACCCCTATTATTGTCTTTTATTTTTCCTGTCTTGATTATAGCTAGGCTATTTTGCAGGTATATAAGGATCAAAAGAAAATGTAAAAAAGGTGAACGCATAATAAACTTGCACTTGAAACTTGAACTAGAGCTCCACAATAAATACGATAGTGTGCAAATGCGTGACAAATGGCAGAACAGTGGCCCCTTAGAGTGCTTGTTAATTTGTCTTGGCCAGATTTTTTAGCCCTTCTGCTAAAAAGTCGATTCCATGGCCGATTTTAGGTCTTAACTGGTTGAAAACAAAACTTAAGGTCTTGATCAGCATTCTTGGCAACCAAACAGAGAAATTATGAAATGACTTTTGCCACAAAAAGAAAATTAAAACATTTGGGGGGTTTTTGGAAGACATCTCAACCATTTACGTAAACTTGAAAACGTTGGCCAAATTATTTTTTTCATAAACTAGATTATAGCTCTCGCTAAGTGCCAACAAGCAACCATACAAAACAACTACTGTTTCATTTAGGAAATAGGCGTTGCCTTTTGATGACCGATTTATTTTGATTAGAAGACTTGTGATTGACACTTATTCCGTACATTGATCGAAAATGGTTCGCTTAATTTGAAACCAGTTGTCCAGAAGAATCAAAAGGAGAGAGAAGTCGGTTTCATAGCCTGTCTAAAATTCCGCCTTACCTGAATCTGCTAACCTGTGGAGAGAGACTGTTTTAACGACCCGCCACAGAAGTTTCCAATCACGTTTTCTGAATGTGCTACGAGATTAAGATTTTATTTGAGTTAATTGTTCTGATTTCGAATTATAAATCTGATCAGTTCTGAGTAAGGAAACAAATACTAATTCAGGTAACTTTAAGACACAGAGTCATGTTTTGTGCACGGCATTTTTTTGTAGTCAAGTATCCAAGACAGCTTGAAATGTCTTAAATTGTTATGTGACTTAACAAATAGATTCCAAAAATTGTTGCAGTGCGTCTGTTCATTAGTAGATCGACAAAGTGACGGTACGAACAAAAAAGTGCCGATCAGAACCATGCGGCGTTGACGTCACAATCTCTGCGAGCTGCGATTGGTCCATTGCAATTTTCACTACGTCATTGGAATCTTAGGAATCTTACCTTACACTCAGGAATGTTACCTTACAAATCACTCGAGATTTTTTCCGCCTATACAGTACTAATACACACGGCTCTATAATGCTGCCGCCTCACCAGCCTCGCGTCTTCGCTCAGCTGGCTCGTTGGCAATTATTACATTAAATCGTTTTCCATGCTCACCATTCTGACCTGTTGATCACAACATTAATTTTTTCATTCAGTGTAGTAACAAAGTTTAATTATAAAGATTTCACTTTAGCGTTGCTCCATTTAGTTTATAAAGCACTTTGACACCCCACTGCAGGTCTTATACTCCAATCCATGGCATGATATAACCCCTAAA
>BLFN01000263.1:102038-104538 GCA_014634225.1 Acropora yongei | reverse complement strand
TTTCATCTTTTGACATTTTGAAGACGTTCTCGTTCTTTCTACGACGTGAAATGACCTGTTTCGCAGTTGCGTGGACGACGTGAGCATATGATGACAAATGTTCAATTTTTGTCTTCTGATGTCCCACACACTGGTTCCAATTTTATTCCAGGATAGTCAGAACACATTTTTCAAGCATAATGACTTTGAATAATTGAAAAATTGTTGCAGAAACGCGACGTTACATTTTCAGATGAGGTTCTCGCTTCCGTCGACGTCGTGTTTGCTTAACCATAGGCTCCCTATTGTTTTTCAAATTTCAAATTTTGAGGAAAACATCGAAAATCTGCACATTGGACAACGAAGAACATCCGTTTTGCACGCTTTGGACCTGCATTTTTCATTTTTGCGCATTTGCAGTCATTCTGATCCTTTCCTTTACGTGAAATGACTTGTCTCGCAGTTGTGTGGTGGTCGTGAACAAGTGAAGCCAAATTTTCACTTTCGATTTCCATTTCCAAACCGCTCAAAGCAATTTAATGTCAGAATAGTAGAATAGCAAGTAAACATTTTCCAAGCCAATCGTCTTGGAATAATCTCTCATTATGAAGGGGGCCGGGTAGGGAACGAGAGCGCCCTATGAACGCTTCAGTATATATTACGTCCTCTTTCATTTTCTATTCAGTGTTCTTGTCACTTAATCACCAGGCAAGAGTAGCCTTGTTCCGTGGTGGAAATTTACAAAAGGAGTTGGTCCTCCAGGCATCAGACAAAGGTCGATATGGCTGGTTTTCAGACGCGGCACTGATCAACTCTTCCTGGTCCGATTTAAAGACAGGAACTACGAACGTCTTCTCCTTTGGGAGGGTTTGTGGCGGGTCAAAGGGAACAAGCTGTCGTTCCTTTGTCATAAACCGACAGGGATCTAACTGCCAGGACGCTGATGGATGGATTATGTTTCCTGAGGGACCGTAGTGTACATGGAATAGGACTTCGTTTCCGATCAATCACTTCATATCCCCTTCCCGTCCAAATGAGTGCTCAGGGCACTTATAGATTTTACTCTGTCTAACGCCAGACGATTTTACTCGTCAATGGGGAACCTCTTGGACAGGAAAGGGTTAACAACGTCAAAAACTATGTCCCTATTAACCCCTTCCCGTCCAAATGAGTGCTCAGGGCACTTATAGATTTTACTCTGTCTAACGCCAGACGATTTTACTCGTCAATGGGGAACCTCTTGGACAGGAAAGGGATATGCAGTAAAGAAGATACCTACGCCCAATGGTCAGACGAGAGTGAGTCTAAACTGAGCAAAATATTGTTGTATTTACCTGTGTTTTTCTATTCAAAAATTCTTAGATGTAAGGCCAAAGGGGTCCTCGATAACAGTTGTCTTCAACGTGGAAATTGCTGAGAATCGAAGTAGAACTAAGAAAAAGCGGACTTAGCTTGTTTCTGAAAACACACATTTCCAGTCTCTGATTATCACTAGTTTTAAAGTTTCTCTCTGTGGAAAGCGATCCAGTCACAGACATCTTTCTCACTCTTATCAGTAGAGAACCTACATAAAGTTTCTCGGTTGTAACGTCTTTTGTTTATCATTTCAGATAAAATAGGAGTAGCTGATGTGCTAACTGTTTTCTTGAGATAAGGTAAGTTAAATAGTTTACGTGGAAGCTGCATAACATTACTCGAATATTCTTCACGAAAAATCTTTTTCCATCAAGCCATCTTAGGATGCGTTTCTTAGGGGTGATCTGGATCGGGACCAACGATCGATCCAGGATCTTGCTGCATCAGAAGAACTGACGAATCCACTTGCATGGGAAAGGTTGATCACATTTGGGTTAGCATCTTTGGGTAATTTTATGGTAGGGTCAGGCACGGACTGCCACATTAGATGACGAAATTTTCCCGCCGGTCAACTCCTGAATAGCACTACAGTATCTATCCCATAATTAAACGCCAATGATCACCAGTCTCTATCGAGCTGTCAGAATAGTCGACGACTGCGAGAACATCATCTGAAAATGTGACTTCGCCTTAATTTCTGCCATCGCTTCTCGATTATTTTAAGTCATCATGCTTCCAAACTGTGTTTTAACTATCGTGGAATTAAAAGCGTTCAAAAAACCCATTTTTTTCAATCTTAAATGTACAAATTCATGACGTTCTTGTCACCGTCAACGTCATGGAGCTGAAGCTTTCGACGTTTTTGACCCAGGGCCGGCAACCAGAAGTGAGCTGTTTTCCTATTTGACTTGTCTTCACACTACCACACATCGTTAAGTATCTTTACACTCGCAAAGACAATTAATTTGGAAGAGACCACTGTCGTATAGCATGCGAAATTTGCTTCTCTACCTTAAAATCGTCGCTTACTTAAGCTCTCAGGTTTCTTATAAGCTACAACTGCTTCTGCAACGAATAGAACTTCTGCAACAAATAAAACTTTGCGCTGGGTTATATTCCTTGTTTGTCTCGTTGTAGAAGATCATACCTGTCCAATACTGCCACA
>BLFN01000258.1:197078-199578 GCA_014634225.1 Acropora yongei | reverse complement strand
TATTTAAAAAATGCAATTATAATCAATCATCACGATTGAAGCTTTTTGATTATCGATTATTATGGTAATAAGGTTTGAAGTTTTGGTTCGCCCCTCCTTCAAGTATCAGGACATTTGAATTACATAAGATTAAATAAAATTCTATGTTATCGTTTCCTGTGAGAGCAAAAGATTTTCGGGCCTTCATTCGCATTTTTTCGCCCTAGTCTTGATCTTGTCGGATTGATTTACGAGGGCAAAGACACTGCAATATGTAAATTCAACATCATAACGCCACAAATCTAAAACATTTTTGTTTGAACTGAGGAAAGATAATTGCATTGGCGAAGAGTGCCAGGTGGCAACGTCAAATATATTACAATCTTAAATGGAGAAGCTTTTAGCTGAAAACCATATAACTAAACTATTTACTCATGTGAGTCTATAAACGGCGAATTTATTTTGCAACACCGTTAACAACGAAACTATTAGTATGGTAGGTAACCAAGGGAATTTTTCATCAAGCAAAGAAATCACGGGGAGAGTTAATGCAAATTGAAGTTATGTCTACCCTTGATGTTGTATAAATACATAGTTGGTGGACAGATTAACGAAAAGAACGAAATTTTGAAACAAGTTGAGAATGTTGTGCCAATGGCTATCCCACATTTAGAATGACGATCCAAGAATACTTGAATCGAATACTCTTTAGTATCTTAATTACAATTTGATACCGTTTGAAAGCTATTTTCTAACCATACTTGGAAACTCGAACTACTACTATGGACGCTAGATCTGGAATAAATAATACTGACTAATGTTTGCCTGATACGCACCAATTTAAATTGGTGTCACTTGGTAACATGACATCAAAAATTACCACCTTAAAAAAGTTACGAAAAGAGTTACCTTTAGCCTTCTTCAAAACGCATATCAATTAGAAATAACACGACGTGCTATACGCGTGTAGTGCATTAATATTGTATTAATTAATTTAGTATTTGAAAAATCACTGAACCTAAACCTAATTAAAAGAACTTGACAAGGTGACAGACGTTATTCTGAAGTAAGGAAGAGCAATTGAAGTTTTACAAGATGGTAGTACTTCCAGTAGCTTTAACTTCGCCCAGCTTTTGCGCGTGTTCCCTTACAACGGGACATTACTACGGAACATTACAGTGTTTTCGGTTTCTTTTAATATTCTTTTCACACGCAAAAGTTTAATTCTTGAACAAAAACTATCCCTTAACGTCACACAAACGGCTATTGAACACCTTCAGCTCTGTCAGAAAGCGATATAATCTTAATAAAGGAAAGATTACAGATGCTTGTCTTCCCTTCTGCGAGCACGTGAACTTTCGGCGAAATCATGAAGGGAATGGGGCGACCGGAAACAGCGGGATTTCTCACCATTCTCGTCACCAGAGCCTCGGATCTTATGGCTGCGCATGACCCGTGGCTCTGGGAAACTCTGCAGGAGTTTAGCTAAAATCTGGCTATTTGGACCTTACAGCGCGTGCTCTTAGAGCAAACAGATAATTAGAAAATTTCTTGCAAATTTTCGTAGGTAGGACTTCTTCACAATCTGGAGTTACTTGGATTTCTCCAATTTGTTTCAGCTATTCAGCAAGGTTTTCCTTTCATCCCAGCTTTCCGAAAATAATTATCGCATCGTAGCAAGCCTGGAAATGAGAAGCGCAGAAACCGCAAACTCTTAAATCCACTTTACACGGTTTTTCGAGATCTTTTAATTCCTTTTAAATTAATAACCAAAATTTCCAACACCAAAAAGCTTTTCCTTCCTCGAATATTTGTTATAGGCGGTGCTCGTAGAGAAGAGCCCTGAGCCAACTTTTCATTTTCGCTCGAAATGCAATGAACCAATCATGTGCGTGTTCTCTGTTTTTTGCGAAAATCAGGGAGAAAGACGCCTGTTTTAGGGTTTCCCGGAGCTGTTCTTTGCCTCAGTCACGCGCAAAAGAGAAGAGCTCTGGGGTCGGGATTAATTTCTCACTTATCCGCACAAAATCACAGAACATGCGCAAGCAAAAACAAAAAACTGGAACCAGCAAGTAGTAGCTCTAGACGTGGCGCTAGAGCGGTATATGAAAAATATCCCCGAGATTCTGCTTTCCGGATCGCTTATACGGTGAGCCTGGTTTTAGATACCAGTAGGAGCCCAGCCCTGTGCCGGCCTCCAATCAGGCAGAGAGGGAGCGATGTGTTCCAGTTACTTAACCCATATAGTATAGTACAGCGTGTATTTGTCAATAACGCATGCGCACTCTTAAATAAACTTCCCTAAAGGTTCAAGGGCATTTTGAATCCACCTCGTCTTCCACACGGTTGTGTAGTACGAAATTGGTACAAACATGACATTTGCACATGCGCATAAACTAAGAAAGTTGTAATTTATCTCGTGCAGTGTAAATGTTTGCTTCAAGGAAAGCTTTTGAGCTAAACGAAGAAAAAAACCTAGGCAACTTGGTTGTTCTCGGCAAAGACAAGAGAATGAAGCACT
>BLFN01000258.1:189578-192078 GCA_014634225.1 Acropora yongei | reverse complement strand
CCTCAGAGCCAGCAAGACAAAGTCCAAAGGATCCCTTTTGCCAGCCAGCAAATTCATTATAGACCTTTATCCCAGCCAGGAATATTTTTTGTCATTGGTTTCTACCAGCAATGTAGGATAAAGTTACTTTGCCAGCCAGCAAAGAAACGAAGAGGAAAAAGCTCTAAAGCATTCAAGTGTAACTTTTCAATAGCAAGCTCAAAACGTCCGCAGCTTACTCTCCCTCTGACGTACCGGTCTATGCGCAAAGTGTATGAAACAGTTGATTTTACACTGATTGACAGCCAGTTGTCAGATATTGAATAGAGGGCGTAGAAGAGGTTTAATTCAAAGTTACAGATGTCTTCCGCACATTATATGATCAGCGCGGTACTGGGCATTAACTGCTTGGAGTGTTCTCCCAGCAAAGCGATAAAAAATGAGTTTGTGTAAGCCAGGAAGTGGGTGTTGCGTGTCATATCCCAGCCAAAATAGTTTAGGTAGAAAAATTCGCCAGCAAGCTAATATTCCTAAGTAATTCCCAGCCAATTTTTATCTAAGATGCGTTACGTCCCAGCCAGCATCACGATGCCTGAGGAACGGCTTTTTTGAATATCGGCTCCACTGAGCACTCTTGTTTAGCCGGCATTTTTTGCTCAATTTGTGTGAACCTGATAATTGCCTCCTTGATGACAAAAAACGCCTTTTACAAACAAGTAAAAAAACCTGTTATATTTAGAATTTAAAACAACAAAACCAACCGTAAAATATACAAATTAAAGGATAACAAGATTAACACTAAGCTGTTCAGCACCAAATTCGTGAACATTTTACTTTCTAAAGAAACTGTGGTGCTGCGTAGCTGGGGAAAAACTCGAAAACAGTCGGTCTGACAAAGGGGTGATGCTCGAAACGTCATCTTCGTAATGTGATCGGGAAGTTAGAACGGAAAAGGTTAGCTTTGACATCTGTTTGCCGTGGTAATTTTACCCTCATCATCTCGTTTAATAGTCCAGATTTTCGTACAGGAGCTTCTGCTTAAAGCGGGAGTTCGGAAAAAAAAAAAAGAAAAGAAAAAGAAAAAAAAAAGAACTGCCTTCGTCGGCAAGTATCGGTCATGCCATGCTGATAAGGCCTAACGAGGCTAAAACAGCTGTCCCTGGTTGCCTGTTACCTGCCTGGGTGATATGGTTCTGCGCATGTGTACGGCGATGGCCACACCACGGGATCGAGTGTTGTATCCTGTGTACACCCTCCTTTAGGCGTTTTCTCGACACTCAATTAGCCGCCTTTTATTAAAAGGAAGTCTCGTTCAAAAAAACACTGTGATTGGTGCAGCCTACGTCACATTGTATATCAACATATGCACGCCTACGGCTCGTGCTTCTCGCACTTGTCTCGCGTGTTCTTAAAATTTTCCGCGTGCTTATGTAACTCAACAATGCACTGGGCGTGTTTTTCATTCCTTTATTAGAGCTTTGATAAATACACGAGTAATTGATTTCTTATGTTATTATTCCAGCTTTAAATAATCAAGTTCCCCAGATAAATGCAAATAACTTGAATATGACTTAAAAATTGACTTTGACAGAGCAAACCTAGTCCTAGTCCTAGTTTTACTACATGCATGTGTTTCGAAGTGTTTTCTTTTTTCAAAAGGACGTAATCTTGCATTGGTTTCGTTTTCTCTCCGATGCTATGACTTATAATGTGGCAAATAAACATGCGGTGTTGATGCCGGTGAGGTGTTCTGCTTGCCGGTGAGTTGCTCTGCTAGCAGGTGCTGTGCAAGTTGAGCTTTCAGGGCAACTGGGAGCTGGTCATTATGTGGGTCGATTGTAACCCCGTAGATGATGGGTATAGCTCTACATATATGGTGATGACACATCAAAGTCACGTGTTTGAAAGTTAGAAGTGTGAGATCATTGCAGCCTTTTCACGCTACAGTTTTTTTTATGCTACTTATGTAGTCGGTGACTGACAAAAGTAGCGTTAAAAAACTGCGAGGTTCTCATAATAAGCTAGTTTCGAATTGTGCAGGAACAAAAGAACAGAGTCGAGGTTCAGGGGAATAATTAGCATTTTGTATTGTTCAAAACAAAGGAAAATGCAAATTATTCTCCTGAACCTCGACTCTGTTCTTTTGTTCCTGCACAATTCGAAACTAGCCTATTCAAACTTCGTTTAAACCCGCAGTTCGAATTATGACTTTCATATATCAAAATACATACTTGTAGTAAATAGCGTTAAAAAAATAGAGGATCTCATGCACAGTTCAAACTTCTTTTCATTCAACCCGCAGTTCAAATACACGACTTTCATGATTCAACATCATATATATAGATCTCTATCAGTAGTGGTAAGAATACAGCGACGCATATTGCCAGTCGGAGAATGCAATGTGCACAACAGATACGCCGATATCGTGACCCAAGAAACTGAGGGCTCTGCCTGGCACATTAACATTTTAATAATTACCATTTTAATAATTACTCTGGTCTTAGGAATTTAGAGATTTATT
>BLFN01000258.1:144578-147078 GCA_014634225.1 Acropora yongei | reverse complement strand
GTTCCCAAATGGAGCCTCGCTCCCAAGGTCTTGTCACTCAACCATGGGAACGAGGTGAAAAATGCTGGCGCGTGCAGTCCAGGCTGTGCAAAACAGGGTGCTTAAGAAACGATGACAGGAACCGCAACACAAAATTGCATTTTAATGTGACGTTTTCGTTGAAGCAGTCGTCGTAGATCTTAAACTCCCTAACAACAGGGACACCACGCAAGATGACGGCCGGGCGACCAAAACGACGACGTCACTCCAAAAAAAAAGTTCACATTATTTGAGACATTATTTGAGGAATACAGAATGGAAACTAAGTATCTAAGCATTTAACTGGAATGAAATTATAAGTTTTGAGTAAAAAAAGTAACTTTTATAGCGTCGTGGGCTGACGTGCTTCACATGCCATGACTTCAAATTTGGTCATTTCATGTCGTTGTTTCCAAGGACACGTCAAACAATTATGTCAAAATGAAAAAACGCACGTACGGAGCGTATAGAGCGCAGAAATCATACTTTCTCTCATTAAATATGCAAATGTTTATTAGGGAGCAGGGATGATGCAGTGGTGAGAGCACTCGTCTCCCACCTATGTGGCTCGGGATCGATTTCCGGACTAGACATAAGCTCTAAGAGTTAAAAATTAAATGAGTCCAACTCATTCATACAGTGTGAAGTGATATATGAAATAATTCATATATTGAACTGCGGATTTGAAATCAAGTAAGCTTACTTCATTCATACAGTCTTACCTGTTTCTTTGCCATCGATCTTGTGTTTCGCCGTAGAGCAACTGTCTCTGTCCAGTTTCTGAAACAGCCAGGGTAGCAAGAACATCGGCCACTAACAGAAGAGTGTTCTCCACTCCTGGTATCTCATTGCCGTCTACACCCTGCAGAAAAATAAAGAAGCGGTGTTGATATTTTCTTGAACTATGTCTTAGCTATGCCGGGAAAAAATTAAAAACTTTCCCTACATGGGAAACCTTCCAAGACCGTGTTAAAAAAAGGCTTACCGTTTATGTGTACAATAGCAAATACGAAGTTCTTATCGATATTTCAATCCGCTGCATGCATGAACGAAATGATAAAATTTTTAGCATTAGCGACGGCAGATATCCGGAGAGAGGATTTACTAACTTTGAAAGTGAGCTTTCTGTGAATTATTTTACTCAACTTACATCAAGCCAAGATTGTACTGGAGATAAAAGGCTTGTTGTGATAGTGTCCTACAGAAAAAAAAAGCATTTTTCATTGCAGAAATCAAATTCCAAAATTACTAAAAAACAATCAAGTAACAGTTAAACCTCACCTACCTTACAAAGGCATTCTTTACAAGAGTTAGTGCAGCATGCAATTTCCTTTAGCATATCACAGACCAACACTCCAGGATGAAATTCTTCTAACAAAATGAAACGACGTAAAGAAGACTTTATGAATATGAAATAATAAAATTTAACGAAACTTCCATTTCGTTGCGATGTCTTAAAATGAAAAGAAAAAATGCTCAAACTCTGTTACAAAGTACTCCAAGCTAACTATTTCTCAACGTGTAAAAGGACACTCTTTGACACTTATCGAGGCAAGCATTCATCTAAATGAGACTGTTTTCCAAATGCACATCACGTGGAGATACCCTGGGGAATAGTTTTTTTTTGCATATGACTTGCCATCGCAATTTGTTAAAACAAAACCCCCAAAATGGTTCATTGCCGGGTTAAAATGAGAGGGGAAAGAGGCATTGCATAAAATTTTATCTGTCTGAAAAAAAAGATCGCGCGAGAATTTATATAATTAGACAGTTATTGTAAACACATAGTTTGACGATAGTTTGGTTTAAAACAAAATTTAAAAACTCGCTTACGATTCAAGAAATTTGAATCGTCACCTTTTAAGTGCCATTTAATTCAAACCAGACAAGCGTCAAACCATGTCTGAATGCACCTTCCCCCCCGGTTGCTAAATGAACAGAAATCCTCATTACCATTATATTCACTTGAGGTTGGCAATGAGGTGCACATTATTCTGATTAAAGCAGCCAGTAGATCGGAAATAGCCACTTTTTCTGAGGAAACAAAAAAGATCATCATTGCATTAAGTGCTATTTTTCCCACTGTCCGAATTGTGCACACGCACAACCTGCTGCAAGCCCAGCCGCTGTCTCTCTCATGCGCACTCTCAAGCATTGTCATCTTACTTCTCTTTCGCTCTTTTTTTACAATACAACATGCTAAATATACAATTTATAATACATTAATTATGCAAAGTTCAGAACCTTGCTTACAACAAATTGAAAAAGAAAATTTAAAAAAAATTAGAAAAAACTTTTATGTTCCTTCTTATAAATATACTTTGAAAATATATATACTACTTTGAAAACCGGGCGAATATTTCAACTCGTTTTTCCCACTTTTTTGAAAGCTTATCTTTATCCCTGGCAATTTGAAACTCAATTCTATAATCCGGGCTAAAGCTGTGAACCGTCGGTGGTCTATTTTGACACTTTTTAGAGT
>BLFN01000258.1:137078-142078 GCA_014634225.1 Acropora yongei | reverse complement strand
GCAAGTGAGAGCCAAAGAAAACTGTTGTTAATAAATGTGAACATTTTCTGGAAACATACCATTCAGGATATCTGATCCAAAAAGATGAAACTTCATGTTGAAATTCATTCAGTAGTCTGAACTGCAAAGAGTGAAAAATCATTCGCATATTAGAACCAATAATTTTAATACAGGCCATGACTGCTTCTCATTATGCCTTTAATCTACTTTAAACTTCAAGTACAGTTTTGCAACAATATAAATTATGGAACAACAATAATATTGTTCACTCAGTTTAATAGCAAATTCAGTTAGTCAAATTGTCTCCACTTACCTATAAAATATACAAAAGATGGAATGGTTTTGAATAAACCCATGGATGAATGATGTAAAATAATGATGGTTGCTTGGCAATGGGTGAAGGAATTACTGAAAAGGTTTCAGAGTTCCTGGTAGGAATCAAACCCACGAACCCCATACTTTGTGTGAAGAAGAACTCAGTCAAGCAACCTGGCTGACCGCAGGAGTTCTTGTAGCTCAAGCGTCAGAACATCTCACCAGCATTACGGAGGTCCTGGGTTCAATTCCTACCTGAAACTCTGAAATCTTTTTTTATTTGTCTAGACAAATAAGATAAAATACCCTCTTCAGTAATCTCATGTTGCCTCTGGTGGATACATCAAAGCCATTTTCCATGTTGACTTGGTGGATATGAGAATCAGTGAAGCAATAACAAAGGTGTTCAGCTATAGGAACAAGATGTAAAAATTAAAGATTTGAGTAAAAAAATGAGAAAAAAATCACTCAATGGGCAATCAAAAGAATTCCAGGACCAGTCAAAGACGACACTGAGTGTCTTACCTAAGCAGGTGTATATCTCTTTTGTAACTTGAGCAGAGGAAGCCATAAACATTCTTGCATGGAATTTGAGGCTCTTGTCCTGAAAGAGAAAAACATTTACAAATTAAATCAAGGGTTGGATTTTTGCAAAATGTGCGAGTTGGAGTCCCTGGAGAAACAGACAAAACTTTCTCTTGCTTCTGTGCAGAAAATTAATCTTCCTGCTACTTGATTATCAAAAGTTCCGAAGTTTAAAGCAGATGAAGTTACTGGTTTACCGCAAGTTGTTCATCATCATCTGCTAATGCAGCCAACAATCCTTTCCTAATGCCTTCTGAATTTTTGCTTGTTAATTCATCAGACAAGGGAAACTGGTAAAGTGTGTTGAGGGCTTTGATGCGCACCTGCAAGAAATTAACAGATGACCTATTTAGTCAATATTGAAGGTCATAAATGCTGCTAATAATACTGTAATTGCTTGCCTCTTTCATATGGCAAAATCATGTGATTTATGCAAAGTTAATCTCGGGAATTACGCCAAGCTAGTCAGTGATTGGTGCAGCCATTACAAGCAGGCTTTCTCAAGGGAACAGTGTTGGGTAGGGTATATTAATAACTTCACTAACAATTCATGTGTGGATTGCTTTCATGATTGGAACTAAGAGCAGATTGGCCATAAGTGTACTCCTGATGCTAAGCGTCCATCTAACAAACTCAAATGCCAAAGCTAACATTTCATCAATGACAGCTTCTTTTTCAACACATCATTTTCGACAACTGTATTTTATATTATATTTTAATCCCCTAGTTGCTTACAAGCAGAGGCAAACAGACAGTTCAAGCTTTTTGTTTGTTTTATCTGATCACAACCAAAGATTACATAGTAATATAAAACTAACATAAATAATTTCATTTATTTACATTCAATGGCTTCACAGGATCCAGGTCTTCTGCAATTTCACTAAACTTTTCAGGTGCCATGTTAAACATGAAACCAACCTGGAAGAAAACACAACAAAAATAAATAATTAACATTACCGGTAGCTTTTAACATGCACCACTTAATCCATAAAAAAGTGAAAAAACATGTTACAAAAAAGCAAAAACAAACAGGTGTTAACAGATCCCGAGGTTCGTCCAATACGACAGCAGAATCAGATTCCTTCCTTGTTGTGTCAAATTGTCACAGGTGAAACTAAGGACCCAATCAAACGGAAGCATGTGAATTTTGTTGTCTCCTCATGATGCCTACACAAAGTACAGTAGCATGAATCTCATGCTAAAGAAGCATGGAAAATATCTCATGATACAGCTTTCTTGGATAGGCAGTATTCTTTTATTTTGAGTCTGCAGCTTTCTCCATTAGAGACATACAAATGGAAATTAGTCAAATTCTGACAAAACAACTGAAACCGATACAGTTATCATTTCAATTCTTTTTCACAAATTTCACTTAAAATATTTTGAAAATAATAATAATCATAATTTTATTAGTGTGTTTGGATAATTTAACCAATCCAGCATTCTTAGTCTGTATCACAAAACAAACTATTTCACATTTTCATTTCTGTCAATTTTTCTAAGTTATTCAAGTATAGTTTATTTATGGAGGTCGATTATTCATTAGCTTGAACTGAGAATGTTAACAAAGCCAAGCAAAGCAAAGGAGAAAAGTAAGATCTACTTATTTGAAGCAACTTAATTCTTGAGAGTAGTGACAAAAGTTCTTGGTGCTTTTAAATTTCCAAAAGCCCCTTAAATTTTGGAAGTCGGTTAGGAGGTTTTTCTTGGTCCTCTAACTGAGCAACATAGTGAGTTTACTTTTACCTGACCAAAAGAAGAGGACAGAGAT
Organism: Acropora yongei; assembly: GCA_014634225.1. Lineage (NCBI taxonomy): Eukaryota > Metazoa > Cnidaria > Anthozoa > Scleractinia > Acroporidae > Acropora > Acropora yongei. The sequence goes on along the minus strand of BLFN01000258.1, from coordinate 139,407 downwards.
GAATCTTCATCACTAGAATCCACCGAAATCCTGAATGGTGGCATTCCCTGCAGCCGACCTCTGTTTTCTGTGAGCTCATAGTCAGATAAACGTAATCGAGGATTCTGAGAATAAGTCTGAATCTGAAACAAAGTGGTAGATGTTAAAAAATAATGTTGCCACCGTTTATGTCACAATTTTGGGTTATGTCCCACTGGTTCAATGATCAGCTATGAAAATCAGTGTTTAATTGAAGTGGTGACAGCACTCATGTTCCTCCATAAAACATAATCCCAGGTTTAATTTCAGAGACTTGGTGTCATACAGGGTTGAGTCTTTTGTTTAGTTCACTTCTCTCTTCTAGAGGTTTTTTGCCAAATGAAGATGCTCCAATTTTCCGCTCTCAACAAAAAACCAACACTTTTAAAATCCAGTTTGATGTGGACACAATGAACTTATCAAGAGCCAACAAATGGCAATAATGTAAGAAGAAACCCTGGCCAAATTGCCCCTTTCCCCCAAGACCACAAAAGACACCATTAATTAATAGCAGTAGGGTTACGGTAATAGAAAAACACTATTCTTAGGGGACTGTGGAGAGTCAGTTTCATGTTCATGCTATGTGTACGCATTAAAGTTGCCTTGTCACTGTAGGTTGTGTGTTTGGCAACAGTTGGATAAAAGTATTGTTTATGGGTCCTCTACAATAATTCTTTTGTTTTCTGAACCCATGAGAGATTATCATGATTTTCACATACAATCAGTTTAAATTTTAGGCAGTTGATACCGTGGTGAATAAATCATAATAATTTAAACATGTCATTGTAAATTAATTACAAAGTGAATAATAATCATTAATAATATAAATACTCATCATACCAAGGCATTTACAGCATCTTTTGTATCTGCTAATATCGATTGCTGGAGATTAACAAACCTGAACAAAAAATAAGTTGATGTGTAATTTTACAGAAACCATAAGTCCAGCCTATATTTCTCTCAATCAAATGAATGCAATTCTAATGAGCATCACAGTGTCTGAATACCCAAGGTTCTCGTCAATTTGACCTTCACACAAGGCAAGAAATACGGACAAGAAAGATTCTAGGTCTGGTCCTACGTAACTCTCCCAATTTAAAAATAACTCCTTGAAAAATGCTTACCCTACATTTTTTACAGGTGGTTTACCCTTAGAATTAACAGGATAACATGGAGTTAGGGTTTAGGGTTAACCGGAGGAGGAATCTAACAATTTTAGGTACATGCATGTGCACCACTGTTTGGGTGTCATCCAGAAAAATAATACATTATTGACATTATTCAGTTTGTGGTTATTTTGAAATGTTCTTTTAGAATTTAATCAGGTTAAATCAGATGGCAAATGGACGCTCCATGTTTGGAACTACAAAGAACTAAGCCTCCCCATAATTAATGTGAGCTAATATCATCACAATCATTATCAATGTCATTAAGCTGTTTTAGCAAGGGAAAGACTATGTCATTTGCTGACACCATGAGCACAGTACAAATACCTAAATGTGGTAGATTTAGAACAGAATCCAAACTATTCTGCCTGCCTTCCCATTGTCATCTTACTTTTTCTCACCCTGTTGTTATATCAGCCTATTATTGTCACAACTCATCATCACTTTCTCCATAGACTTACTCAGGTGAAGCTATGATTTCTTCAGTGATAGCTGGTATTGAACTGTTTTGATCTCCTTCCCTTCCAGTGAGCCGCTCAAGCTTCTTGTCAATCACTGGCGTAAGAGTGGTGTCAATACGGCTTCTCAGCTGTCGCACAAAGTCGTACCTTAAATAAAAAATTAATTGGATATGGCAACAGATCCTAAATAACATTTCACCACATACTCACTACTCAACGAAACATTTTGTTTTTCATAAAGTGCTCTAGCGATCTTAAACACACTTTGGCGCTAAATAGCTGTAGATGGTGTAGAATGCTAGAAAGTGATAAATGTCACTAATAAATATCACTGACTATTATTTCCTGCATTTCAATATGTAAGTTTATTACATATAAAATAAAATGCTTAGACTTTTAGGTGGGATCACAGCCACAATCCCTTTTTTTCCAATTTATGATTGGATTTGCTGTTGCAATAATAATAATTTTTATTGGTAACCCCTGATGAAATTCATCTAAGGTATTTACCCGTGTATAAGTCTACCTTTTAATTTATGCACTAAAAATCAGCCCAAAAAATCGCCTTCGACTTATACACGGGTCATACACAAATAGTTGACCAGATAGTCCCAAAAATAATATGCATAACAATTGCCTAAAACATGACAAAGGAAGAATGGTAAACTTTGTTTGTCGAAAGCA
>BLFN01000258.1:64549-67049 GCA_014634225.1 Acropora yongei | reverse complement strand
GTTTTCCTAAGACTCGATTGCGCGCGCTACCATCGCCTGCTAAACGTCAGTATTAATCGCGCGTTCACAAATGACGCAAGTAACCCTAAGAAGAAAGGAAATCATCCGGCGCTTGAGAGGCGTTAAATCACTTTGGTATAAGTAGCAATAGTTTCACACTCCATTCAAACATGGTTTTAAGCCTACGGCTACGGCTCTAATTACTCTTGCTTTCTCGCATGCGATACATGGCGTCACATGAGCGCGCGCCCAAATGAAAACCCACGCGTGATACCACGCGTGTTTTTCTGATTTTTGTGACGTCACGTCAGAAAATAAATGCTAATTTTCTCGCGTTTCCTTCGGTGAATCTTTTTTAAATTTGGCTCAGTTGTAGCCACATACAATTCCTATTAAATGCCCTATTTTTGTTCAAATCTGTCAGAGCTAATTTCATATATTTAGAATAATGACATATTACAGAATACTGGAAAAACCGTCTGAACAACCTTGACTTTTTACCCCTTCAAAGTGTTAGGCAGTGTCATTTCCATGATGTGGCAGAGTATGAAAAAATTTCACCGAAGGAAAGTAAAAATATCAAGGAGTTTTGGTCAAAATGAGGAAAATATCTGCCTGTCATTACACGAGATGTTGCCATGGAAACGGCTTTAATCCAAATATTGACAATAACAAAATAAGCCTTATTGTAACAGTACCCATTGTGGTAAATCACCACCTGGAAAACTTTAAGAGGAATTAACTACGTTTCCTTTTCTAACTCGCGCTCTATAGGGAGGGTGTTTCACAATAACTCTAGGGAGCCACCTTAATCCATGTTACACGAGACAACTTTTAACACAACTTTGTTGCGGCAACGGTATGTTACACGAGACGATTTTTAACGCAACATTGCTCGCAACACTTGAACCCAGGCGCCTGCTCGACAAATATGGCGAAATATGAGTTAAGAAGACGGCGGCTGAAAATCATTCAGGTTCTGTTGTTAGTGGACGATTTGGAAGGACAACGCAGCTTTCTTCTCATAGAACTGTATGATCTTCCGGCATCATCTAATCGAGCCTCAGGTATGGTTAGTTCTACCGGTCCTTCATCTTCAACAAGCTCCGCCATCTTGTTAGTTTACTTCACGTCGATGTGACCAATTTTCGGTTCTCCGCGGTGCATTATGGGGCGATGTTGCGTTAAAAGTCAGCGGTGGGGGTGTTACACGCACCAACACCAACAAAATTCGGGCAACAATGTTGCAGGTTTTTGAATCGCTTTCAAAAACCTGCAACATGTTGCCGCAACAAAATGTTGTGTTAAAAATCGCCCTGTGCACCCTGTTACACGAGGCAACTTTTAACGCAACATTGTTGCGTTAAAAATCGGCGTTAAAAATCGGCTCGTGTAACATCACCTTAATAAGGCTGATAACGTAAATAGGCACTTCAAATAAAAATGAAATTAAAATTAAAGAAACAAAAATAAATCAAACATCGAAAAATAAGGCACGAAAATTGTAATCCGATGAGAAAAGGAGTACCCGAGAGGGTTCAACTAGTGAGAGATATGCCCACCAGGTGAGTTTGTGCACGTGTTGAGAAGTGACCACGACCAACAAATATTGCCGTAAATCAATGAAAGTTTAATTGACACACCGAATGCGCTTGTGGCAGCGTTTTTACATGACATCGCGGCGGCAATATTGGGTTCAGAAACAATGAAACAGTGACAGGTGTACCAAACTACTGTAATCCTATCGGGATTAAACTCTATCTTTACGGAAATTACAGTGACTCCCTCTTTCAGTCTACCAGTGGCGGTTCGGGGCGATTATCGACGGGCTTGGTTCTGACGAAGGGTTAAGGCTCGTTGCTTTGAAGCTTTGTATCTGTTACTGTGGTCATTCTACATTAAATTGTGTTGATCATATCAAATTTTGTTTTTGCTACTTTCTACGTCCAAGACTCTCCTCCCGATGGGTCTCAGTGATCTGCAATTAAAACAATACGATAGCACGTAAATGTCTCCCATTTGGATGTTGAGCTGAAGTTTGTTCAATGTTCAGCCAGCAAATGACTTTTGATGTATGATTTAACAACCACTGGTTACTGCGTTTGTATGGTAGAGGATAAATGCTACAAAACCCTACAATTTTCAAAATGGAGTACAGCGTCCGCTTTAGGACATAAGATTGACACCCAAACAAACTACTGACCCAGTCCCAAGCGAAGTGAACTACCTTAGGAATGAACTGAATTCCTCATCCACCCCGGCCCCCAAATGGATCAAGATGGCCTGTGTCTAGGCATAAAAATTTAATTTCTGGATGAAAAAGGCACAGGAGAATTGTCAGCTACTGGAAACTAGCGCTTGGGCATTAGTGAATAATTACAGCCTGCTAATTCATGCTTTGATGAAATTTGATCGCTTTGTTAAAAAAAGGTCGGACAGGTTTAATTTTAGCAACTAACGTTTGACAATCTGAGCAAGCGTGTGAAGATATTACACTCGA
>BLFN01000258.1:52416-54916 GCA_014634225.1 Acropora yongei | reverse complement strand
CATAAACCTTAGACAATACTTGGCATCAATTGTTTCACGACCGGCATGGGTCCGTTCCTGATTTGACGTTATAAACTGATTTGCCTCGCATTCAACTATTGTAATCATGAATGCAAAGTAGTTTGCAACATCAAAATGATCAGGAATAGACCCACGCCCCTTCTGACTGAGTCATGATACAGATGACGCTCAGTTTTTTCCCGTAAAAAAAAAAAGAAAAAGGAAAGGTGCAATGTGTTAAGAAAGAGCAAGGGAGCATTGCACTGAAAAAAATGTTTTGGGCCTTGGCGCATTTTAATTGATGACTCATCATCAAGGTTTTGTAAGGCTGATGATATAAATGAAAAAAAAAAAAATAAATATTCGAAAAATAAGGCACCGAAATTTTAATCAGATGAATAGAGGAGTACACGAGAGTCCAGCTGGTGAGATATATGCTGACCAGGTGACTGTGTGCAAGTGTTGAGAACTAGCTAAGACAAACAAATATTGCCATAAATCAATAAAATTTAATTCACACACCGCATGCGCTTGTGACAGCGTTTTTAAATGACATCGCGGCAGCAATGTTTGGGTTCAGAAACAATGAAAGAGTGACAGGTGTACAAAACTACTGTAATCCAATTCAATTTAAACACTATCTTTACGGAAATTGCAGTGACTTTTTCGTTCAGTCTACCAGTGGCACTTATGGGCGATTATCGACATGCTTGGTTCTGAATAAAGTTAAAGCTAATTGCGTCGGCGTTGTTTCTGTTACTGAGGCCATTTTATATTAAATTGTGTCGATAATATCAAATTTCGTTTTCTGCTACTTTCTACGTCCAAGACTCTTCTCTGTTGATACGACAACACGTAAATGTCTCCCAACTGGATGTTGAGTCTTTGTTTATTCAGTCATCAGCCATCAGATGACTTTGATATAAGACTAAACCACTAGTGGTTCCCCCGTTTGTATGATAAAGGATTCATGCTACAAAAGCCTATAATTTTCAAAATTATGCACAGTGTTCCCAGTAGAACATAAGATTGACACCCAGAAAAACTTATGCCCCAACCCTAGGCTAAGTGAAAGACCTTTGGAATGACCTTAACAGGCTATTTCTGACTTCACTTCACCCTTTATTTCAAAGCAAGGCTAATTCTTTGTTATGAATTATATCAGATTTCATTTTTTTTAAATTAACACTAGTTACCCAAATTTCGCTTTTAGACTCGCTGTCAAAGCTGAAAAACGTGAGCGAAAGAGTGTGAAGATGACTTCTACTCGAGTTTTGGAAACGACAGTCTGATAAAAATGGGAGATATCACTTCCTGACTCTTAACGTGTTAAACCTCCATGGCTTTCATCTTATTTTGCTTATTTCTGAGCAGATCTTTACAAACGTTACTATCAGCCGCTGCGCAAAACAAAAATTGCTGAATACCTCACCGAGGCCCAGGACTCGAATCAACCGCATTTTCCTCACTACCACTGCTTTCCTTGACTGATTGGGATGAAGTTTGAAATTGTAGAGATCGGCTAGAGTTTGAATGGGTACTAGAAACTTGATTTGGAGTTTGTGTTCCCTCTTGTGTACAGTCCTTTGATTCTTGGCCTTTTATTTACCTTCCCTTCAGAACAATTCTTGTAGCCCTTGTCATGAACTTTCTTGAAGCTCCCGGTGCTTTCAGATGAGGAATTTGTGACGCCAATTTCGCCAGCAGCTGTCCCAGAATACTGCGTTTCCGTTGTTACAGAGTCCTTCTGACTCGTGCTGCCATGTGTCACATGATTCGAGGGAGCGTCATCATGTTTGGGAGATTGACTTGGATTCCTCTCCTTTCCTTGAGCCCCATTAGACAATCCTAGGGTTGGGGGTTCTCCGTTGTCCTTCGCGTGACCATGTGATTCCAATGATTGGTCGAGATCTTGAGAGCTGGAGCCACTCGTTTTAGCTATGAAAAACAATACGATAACACGTAAATGCATCCCATTGGGATGTTGAGTCTGGTTACTGCGTTTGAATGATAAGAAGGATTGATGCTGCAAAAGCCTACAATTCTCAAAATACTGCACAGCCTTCTCAGCAGAACATAAGATTGACAACCAGAATAACTACTGCCCCAACCCTAAGCAAAGTGAAAGACCCTTGCAATGAACTTAATAAGCCATTTCCGAGTTCACTTCAGCATCTATTTCAAAGCGAGGCGAAGTCTTTGTTATGAATTATATTGAAATTAGAACTGATTATCATGTTTCGCACTTAGACCAAAATTTTGCAGGGCAACTCGGAAATGGCCTATTCCTTGGCCACCCGGCCCCCAAAATTATCGAGTTGGCCTTGGTCTTGGTCTTTGAAACTAGGGCTCGGGCATTAGTAAACAAGCAGAGCCTGGGTAAGAAAAGTCCTGACAGCTTTTAGCAACCGGACCTCTGTCAATCTGAACGAAAAGTATGAAGATGACTAATACTCGAGTTGTCGAAACGTCAGTCACTAATAAAAGCTGACTTTTATAC
>BLFN01000258.1:44916-47416 GCA_014634225.1 Acropora yongei | reverse complement strand
CAATTGAAACTGATTTGCCTCGCATTCAACTATTGTAATCATGAATGCAAAGCAGTTTGCAACGACAAATCAGGAATAGACCCACGCCCCTTCTGACTCATGAAACAGGTGATGCTTAGTTTTTTCCCGTAAAAAAAAAGAGAAAAAGGAAAGGTGCAATGTGTTTAGAAAGAGCAAGGGTGCATTGCACTGAAAAAATTGTTTTGGGGCTTGGCGCATTTAATTGATGACTCATCATCAAGGTTTTTTTGAAGGCTGATGATATAAATGAAAAAAAAAAAAAAAAGAATAAATATTCGAAAAATAAGGCACCGAAATTTTAATCAGATGAATAGAGGAGTACACGAGAGTCCAGCTGGTGAGATATATGCTGACCAGGTGACTGTGTGCAAGTGTTGAGAACTAGCTAAGACAAACAAATATTGCCATAAATCAATAAAATTTAATTCACACACCGCATGCGCTTGTGACAGCGTTTTTAAATGACATCGCGGCGGCAATGTTTGGGTTCAGAAACAATGAGTGACAGGTGCACGAAACTACGGTAATCCCATTCGATTTAAACACTATCTTGCAGTGACTTTTTCGTTCAGTCTACCAGTGGCACTTCTGGGCGATTAACGACAAGCTTGGTTCTGAATAAAGTTTAAAGTTAATTGCGTCGGCTTTGTTTCTGTTACTGTGGCCATTTTACATTAAATTGTGTTGATAATATCAAATTTCGTTTTCTGCTACTTTCTACGTCCAAGACTCTTCTCTCCATGGATCCGCTCTGCAATGAAAAAGTTACGACAACACGTAAATGTCTCCCAATTGGATGTTGAGTCTTTGTTTATTCAGTGATCAGCTATCCGATGACTTTGATATAAGACTAAACCACTACTGGTTACCCCGTTTGTATGCATGATAAAGGATTCATGCTACAAAAGCCTAAAACTTTCAAAATTATGCACAGCGTTCCCAGTAGAACATAAGATTGACATCCAGAAAACTGCCCCAACCCTAAGCGAAATGAAAGACCTTTGGAATGAACTTAACAGGCTATTTCTGAGTTCACTTCACCCTTTATTTCAAAGCAAGGCTAAATCTTTGTTATGAATATCAGTTTTCATTTTTTTTTAAATTAACACTAGTTACCAAAATTTCGCTTTTAGACTCGCTTTCAAAGCTGAAAAACGTGAGCGAAAGAGTGTGAAGATGACTTCTACTTGAATTTTGGAAACGTCAGTCTGATAAAAATGGGAGATATCACTTCCTGACTCTTAACGTGTTAAACCTCCATGGCTTTCATCTTATTTTGTTCATTTCTTAGCAGATCTTGAGAACAAATGGAAGCCAAGGCAATTTATCAGAACCTCTATCTGAAAAAACGTTACTATCAGCCGCCACGCAAAACAAAAATTGCTGAATACCTCACCGAGGCCCAGGACTCGAATCAACCGCATTTTCCTCACTACCACTGCTTTCATTGACTGACTGGGATGAAGTTTGAAATTGTAGAGAGTTTGAATGGGAAGAAACTTGATTTGGAGTTTGTGTTCCCTCTTGTGTACAGTCCTTTGATTCTTGGCCATTATTTACCTTCCCTTCAGAAGAATTCTTGGAGCCCTTGTCATGAACTTTCTTGAAGCTCCCGGTGCTTTCAGATGAGGAATTTGTGACGCCAATTTCGCCAGCAGCTGTCCCAGAATCTTGCGTTTCCGTTGTTACAGAGTCCTTCTGACTCGTGCTGCCATGTGTCACATGATTCGAGGGAGCGTCATCATGTTTGGGAGATTGACTTGGATTCCTCTCCTTTCCTTGAGCCCCATTCGACGACCCTAGGGTTGGGGGTTCTCCGTTGGCCTTCGCGTAACCATGTAATTCCAATGATTGGTCGAGATCTTGAGAGCTGGAGCCACTCGTTTTAGCTTTGAAAAACAATACGATAAAACGTAAATGCATCCCATTGGGATCTTGAGTCCAAGTTTGTTCGGCGATCAGCCAGCAGATAAATTTTAATATATAGCTAAACAACTACTGGTTACTGCGTTTGAATGATAAGAATGATTGATGCTGCAAAAGCCTACAATTTTCAAAATAGTGCACAGCCTTCCCAGCAGAACATAAGATTGACAACCAGAATAACTACTGCCCCAACCCTAAGCAAAGTGAAAGACCCTTGCAATGAACTTAATAAGCCATTTCCGAGTTCACTTCAGCCTCTATTTAAAAGCGAGGCGAAGTCTTTGTTATGAATTATATTGAAATTAGAACTGATTATTATGTTTCGCACTTACACCAAAATTTTGCAGGGCAACTCGGAAATGGCCTATTCCTTGGCCACCCGGCCCCCAAAATGATCGAGTTGGTCTTGGTCCAGGCATCGATATCAGGATCAAAAAACAAACAAAGGAGAATTGACAGCTCTTTGAAACTAGCGCTCGGGCATTAGTAAACAAGCAGAGCCTGGGTAAGAAAAGTCCTGACAGCCTTTAGCAACCGGACCTCTGTCAATCTG
>BLFN01000258.1:32416-34916 GCA_014634225.1 Acropora yongei | reverse complement strand
TTCTGTGGTATTAATTGGGGAAACAAAGGTTACAAGCAGAATAGGTGCTTGTATTGTTTGGAAATATGAATGCAATTTGTCTCATCCTGACGTACATTTCTTTGGTAGGGGGAGTAAAGTTGTCTGTTTATAAAGGAGATATAACCAATGAACTGGCCGATGTTATTGTTAGCCCTTCAGAAAAGCACGTTACTCATTCTGGAGGTATATCAAAAGCGATTGTTGACAAGGGAGGGAAAGCAATAGAGGATCAGTCTCGCAATCTCGTGCGAAAGCGCGGTGGATGTCTAAAAGGTGGTGAAGCAATATGGACAAGATCTGGAAAACTTCCTTGCAAATTTGTTGTTCATGTTGTTGGTCCAGATTGGGGCGCGCAGGGACTGACAAAGAGTCAAGAGATTCTTCATCGCGCTTGCCTCAACAGTCTCTATGAAGCTGACAAACTTAAAGCGACGTCCATCGTACTACCAGCCATTGGTTCCGGCTATCTCGGAATGCCAAAAGACGTCTGCGCAGAAGTCATGTGTCAAACTGTTCGCGAGTACATTGAAAATCGAAACACCTGGAAGAACACGATTGCTGACATCAGATTTGTGAACAACGATGCCGAGTCATTGCACGCTTTTAGCAAGAAAGCCAGAACTCTATTTGGATATAACTTATCAGGGGATTCTTGGAGGAGAGGTTCGACTGTTTCTGCTCCATGTCGTTCTGGAGGGGATGGTTACGAAGCTGATCTTGCGGGCTACGATCACAAGACGCGCGGTCCTCGTTATAGCAAAGCGAGTTCAAGCACGATTGGTGGTAACCACGCCAGTCAGACGGTTACTCAGCATCCCCTTGGTCTGGGTTCTTCAGATGATGCCAATAATCAGTCTCCCAGTTCCTCCAGCCGTTCCTCATCTCATGGCACTTCATACAGTAATGCCTTGAGGAGAAATACGTCTGGCAACGATGCCAGCCCGCTTAAAATACAGGAACCTGGATCCCCTAACGAGAGCAGAGACAAGAGGGACGAAGGTTAGTTAAATGTTTATACTTTCGTCATGAGGCCGTTGAGATGACAAAAGAACTTGCCTTAATACTAATCACGTATTGCCACCAAAAGGAAGCGCTAGGTTTAAACGAAAAACCATTCAGTTTGTCAAAAATGTAGCTGTTTGATTTTGATATCTGTAAACATAAAGCTGTTTAATTAGGTTGCAGTTGACAAGACTGTAACCAGCAGACAACGTGGTTAAAGCAAACATGACTTCATATGTTCATATGTTCAAATTTTTTTTCAAAGTGTGCGTGTGGGCATATGTTAATTTTGGTATTACCGCAATTCCACTGGTAACAATTATTCCCTCCCCCTAATAAAAACCAAATCCACTGGATAAGTTTAATTATGGGAAAACCAGCGACATGCCGAATAACTGTAATGTATATCAGGTGTTCAAAGGCAATCCTCATGGCTCATTGAAACAGTGGACTCTATCCTCCAAAGCTGTATCCCACGTACCGGATGAAACGAATTAAAAAAAAAACTCCCACAAAACCTCTCCGTGTAGCCGTGACAGCACATAATAGTATGTTATACTGAGATGATGCGTAAAGATGCACAATTTAGTGTCTCAAAGTTTGAAAACCGTAGAAAATTTTCTTGAGGTTATCACTTGATCTGAACTGCCACATGATTTAGAGTTTTCTAATTTAAAGGTAAATCTAACTTGAAGTTCCTCTTAAATTCCTCAGAATGCCCTATTTGTCTTAATTCCATTTCAAACCCTCGTTCATTGAAGTGTAAGCACACATTCTGTTCGCATTGTCTCCAACAAGCCTTGGATATCCGCAACAAGTGTCCAGTGTGCCAGGAATTTCAGGGTGCTCTAAAGGGAAACCAGCCTCCAGGAGAGATGACCACTGAAACTAGCCGAACGAGTCTTCCTGGTTATGAAGGTATTGCAGTCGTTTCCCTTTTCACAGAAGGGAATGAAAATTAGTCAATAAGAGAATGGTTTGAAACCAGGAGTAACATACCCTGATTGAAAAAGATCATCTGTGGGTGATCGGAGTTCTGAGAAGGACTCTTGTTTGTGACATCGTAAGGACTGTTGTTTGTGACATGATAAGAGTGTCGAGTAGATGTGTAGGCATAAGTTCCTTAAGTTTACTAAGACATAATAACAGTTTATCATAAAAGTATAGTTACGTCTTCTGACAATCGTTAATACGCGCTCGAATCAGTCGTCTACACGAAGCTTTGACGATGCAAATTGCTTCAGCGGGGACTTAATTCTAAGTCCCGCTGGAACAAGGCCAAGATCTTTGCAGCAGCAAGATCTCCGCACACGTCTTTACAGTCAATCACATTACGCATTTACAAACTGCTACTGTATCTATGGCCAATCAAGTCACTCACCAGGGTTTTCAAATTTTCGACTGACTAAGACTATCACTTGTCTCTGAAGATGGCTCCCGCACAGGTTGTCGAAACGTCAGTCACAAACAAAAGTCC
>BLFN01000257.1:12661-15161 GCA_014634225.1 Acropora yongei | reverse complement strand
CCCTGGTACTTTCAGTAACTAGCTTACTTGTCTTTCACACCTGCGGCACCCTCTTTTGTATCCCGATTACACTAACGTGCTGATTGGTTAATTTCTGCCATTTATTCTCCATGCACTATTTGAGCCTGAAAGAATGAGCTTCCGCAGCAAACCATTGTTTTAACGAAAACCGCTGGTCAGCGACCTGGTTCCGGTCATTGCTGTTTTTGAAGGTCTTTTCAATCAAACACGGGCAACTAGTGCGATGAATAAATCATAATTCTACAAGGCTGAAACTTGCTCAAAACGCGGAAACTTAGACAAGGTGCGTACTAGATGCGATATTGCTTGTTTTTTGCTTCTCATTGGTTGAAAAACTGGCGCGGGACTATCTAGAGGTATACCTGTATATTTTATACCTGTCAACTTTTTTCATTTATAGGTCTCACGTTTTTCTCTTGAGAGTACCAGGATTTTTCGTACGGCTCCGATGATATGTGATGATGTGCGAAGAAGAGGAGGCGTAGTTAGGACGTTTGGTTTGCATGTGGTTGCCCCGGGTTTCAAATCCCATTCTAACTTCTGGTCAGGATTTGTTTCCAGTTGTCCCAGATTCAACTCTGTCACGTTTTGTAAATAGCCAACTGGCTGCCTCCAGCCACTTGGGTTCTTAATCATGTTTCTGTTAAGTTGAAATTGTTTGAATAAAATTAGATTTAGTTAAACATCTAATGATAAAAACAAGCGCAAAGAAGTGGGCACAACGTTTCGATGACTCCATGTCATCGTTTTCAAGTGAAAAACAATAAAAATGCCCAGCAATGGTGGCCAATATCATACAGCTCCCAGTATCCAACTGCAGGAAAGCATTCTTATCATTTCTATATTGGTAGCCACTCAAAAAGAAACAAAACTTCTCTTCCCTCGACCAAACCGTGTTTTTGTATTCCTGGTGAATTTTTTTTTACCATTTATGAATAAAGAATAACATAAGAAAAAATACTATCCCTTAAATAAATAAGACTAAGTGGAGAAACAAAGCAATCCATGGGGCAACATTTATATCACATAAATGTATATGCGCTTTTGAACAAGTAGTTACATTGAAAACTGTCGATGCAATCAGCGATTAGGGAGCGTTCCTTTAGACGCGGTAGGTTGGTTCCCGGGGTTTCATTATTCTTCAACGCAACAAAGTGCTCGTTTTAACGTTCGCATGTTTGTATTTTGCTGGGTCTGTGGTCACTTCGCGTAATGGTTTCCCAGCCACATAATTGGGTCGCCAATTCTTTATTTGACCTCCCACTCTATGTAGACATGGTCGTTGGACCCAAAGGCCACCCAGCGTTTCTGAGCGTCAAAACTAGAAATGGTCATTCGGCCAAACTTCCCAGCAAAATTACTGGAATATAACTTTTGTTTTTCCAGACCACAAACATCAAAGAACTGAGCTTCAACCATAATCGGATTCTTCAAGTTCAGCTGAGCTCCGAAAAAGGAAATTACCTATATAGATCTCATCAATGTCAGCTTGCAAAGGACCGGAATAAGTTGGCAAACCGTTAATATAAAGAGGACTTGTACTACGTTCTGTTGAAAATTTTAGGAAAACCTCGATTCAGCCTGGGCGAGCGAAGGGTCTCAAAGACTGACGTTTGTATACACGAATCACTTTCACCATGTATGCACTAATTACCATGCCACTTATTTCCCTTTCCAGTTGTTGTCTGTCTGTCTAAAGATGCCTTTGCTTTATTGAGTTGAGTTTTGCAACTATTAAGACCTGCAATCATGTCGGGCGCGCTCAGTCACCATCTATTACCCTTGACGTGCTAGCTCTTTACATTTTGTAAAAGCAATCAGTATGATGCGCCGTGTTAACATTGAAAGGGAATCTTATTTTGCAATTTCATATTTTTTACAAACTTAAAGCGAACCTTTGTTTCAGAACAAGAAAACACAACTCTTAGGCCCAGTAAAAAAAGAAAGATGTTTCTCGTCCGGATTTCTGTAAAAAAAGAGGCGGGCGGGCGTTTTTTTTTTTTTTATTATTATTTATTATTTCCTATTGCATGTTTCTTTACATATCCTTACCATCCCCCAGGGATACGTTGGAGCTCATACGTCAAATTTTCATAAAACGAGACATCAGATATTGATTAAACACAAATTTGTTTAATTTTGATACACACAAAGGGTTAACAGTGAAAATTTACATTATTTTGGTGTGTACAGCAGCAATGGGCTTTACACATATTTGATGTTATAAGAACACATTCTTAATATTAAAAAAAGGTGCTCATAAAAAATAATAAAAAAAGAGAGGCAGCGCTAAAAATTGAAGCGGGCGGGGACGAGATCTTTTTTTTTTACTTGGTCCTTGGACATTTTTTTATTTTCAGCACAACAAACAAGAGCTCACGATCAGCATTTTATTTCCCTTCACCAGCTGAACTTCACTGTTCGTCAAAAGTTATTGGATAAGTGACAAGTCGTTTTTATTGTCTCAGTAAAGTAAAGC
>BLFN01000255.1:1249885-1254885 GCA_014634225.1 Acropora yongei | reverse complement strand
TCCCCTTCAAACACTAAAAAAAATGTTTTTTAAAGCTGAAGTTCTCACCTGAGCTCGTGAAATATTGCTGTAGAGAAAATCTCTCAAGTGAGGCAGCAAAACGTCCCTGCGACAAACGTAAATAAAAAGCAACGTAAACAAACGTAAGCAAAACGTGAATAAAAGCAACGTTTTGGTATCAACGCGAAAAAAGTAGATAAGAGTCAAATTTCGGGTTTACCTCGGTGTAAGAACCTGTGACATTTTTTCTTTGTTTTGTTAGCTCGTTCTGGGGTTTGGTTATTGTTTAATGGTCTCTGGGCTCTTTTGTTTTCTTTGTTTTACGTCATCCGTGAGTTTGACAAGTTCTTACACCGAGGATGAGCCCAAATTTCCACCGCAAAATGATAACGAAACTGACGTTTCGAGCGTTAGCCCATCGCTCTGACAAAGGTATAACGCTCGAAACGTCATCTTCGTAATCTGATCGGAAGGAGACGACGAAGTGATAACGCTCGAAACGTCAGCTTCGCTATCTTTTCAAGGTGGAAATTTGAACCTTATTTATTTGTTTGATACCACATTCATTTTTCGTATTTTACTAACCCACCGACACTGCACAAAAGTTTCATGAGAAACCAAAACCTTACAGAAAAACAACGATGAGCGAGTTTCTCTTGGTTATCACACAACCCAAAAAAAACGTCAGGCTCGCAAGATTGCTCTTCAGCACTACTGCTTAGTTCCAGTCTAAGAACTGGTCCTGACAAGTTTTTCTATCGGTCGTACAGTAATTTC
Source organism: Acropora yongei (assembly GCA_014634225.1). Lineage (NCBI taxonomy): Eukaryota > Metazoa > Cnidaria > Anthozoa > Scleractinia > Acroporidae > Acropora > Acropora yongei. Next base: position 1,254,108 of record BLFN01000255.1, on the reverse strand, counting down.
AAAGATTTATTTTTAACCAAAGTCTTCAAATCGACCACATTTTACCTTGAATTGATTTCAGTCTTACAAGCCCCAAGCATGATTTGCAAGATACTAGATGCTGACGAAAATAAAAGAAAGAAAAAGAAACGTTAGTCCAAGAAAAGCATCTTCATCAAAGAAAAGCCAAGAAAGCATCTTCATCGTTTGCGTCAAAGGCAATTATTTATAGAATTCATTCAACTCATCCTTATCTTTATTCTTTTGGTTTCAAACAACTCACAAAACGTCTTTAGTTATCCGAACTATCCATTTGAAACAGACGGGCACGGGAGACCACGAACTAGTATCAAAAAACCCTGGTGTCAATCATTGCGAACATTTTTTTAGCCAATCAAAACGAGAAATGAAGCATGATGCAAAGTCAATATTTGCAGTCGGCGCGTTAAGCGCGGGAAAACGAAGACTGGTTGATTCTTGCCTCTGATTGGCTGAAAAGTAGTGCGAGATTTATAAGCCAATCACCAAGAAAACTAATTCATGCAAAATCAGAGCATTCGTGAAAATCGCTGAGAACACTAAATTGAAAACAGCTCTCGCAGCTACATACCTTGTCGCCTGATGTTTGCGGGTTCATTCCCTGGTGTGAATTGGTTACACGCAAGCAAGCAACCAGTGATGGCTGTCAGCAACACTGGAGCGTTCCTATAACCAAAATAGGTTTTTGTTGTTTTTTTTCTCGTTTCTAAGTTGAAGCAACATATTTCAAAAGACACGTGATATTGACTTACAAATTGCTTCGTCCTCCAACTCCAAATTCAAATGAAACATACGGCGTATGACTTGTTTATAAAAGTCTTTTGTTCTCAAAAAAGGTATTACTGCGTTGATCGCTTGAGTTTATGCTTAAACCAGAATTTATGCTTCTTTCTTTCTTTTTTCAAGAGTGCTCCACAACTCAATCTACAAACGCTTAAGTGTGAAGCACTGAATTGTCAAGAGAACAAGTTACATTCGAAACTAGAGAGACAAAAGCGATATAAAATAACATCTCTCTAAATTTACATCCGGCCGCTGTTCTCCTAGAAAGGCAGACCAGATTTTTTTGACATTCACCTCGCTGTTTCAGAGGGGGAGAGTGTTTTCCTAAATAGCTGTTCCAAGAAGAATAGAGTCTAAAACAGAGACAAGAGAGGAAGAATTCATGTTAACGAGACAAATTCCAATACCTGTTACACAAACGAGAAAAAGCAAGAAGCAAAAAAAGTTCAATTACGGCCAAAAAAACAAAAGGAATTGTTCAAAATTAAACAAAGCAATAAGAAACGACACCTGGACGGTGCTTAGACTGAGAACTTTTTTTTTGACGCTGCAGACCAGCGGTCTTGTCAACAAGACATCCTGTCATGTAAGGTCCTTCAAAAGGTCCTCAAGAATAAAATCTGGTCACGACGAAATTTCGGGATTAAGGACCAGCACTTACCGGTGTCAGATTCGCGGGCGGCTGAGGCAAGTGAAGAAAAGACTCCCGGATGATCTCAATTGTAAACTGCCGGAATTCACTGGAAGAGGCCAAAGAAAGGAAGATGGGGTAAGAAACTAAAATAAAATAAAGCTTAACTGAGATAACACTGACAACAAAGGTAGTTAATTTTGAGATGAACAAACCTGTTCTCCGCAGACGGGCTGGAAACACAGGAACCTTTTAAAACAACCTATTACAGGCATGCAAATACTGTTAACAATATTTCAGTAAAACAAAAAACGTCCTCACTTCAATGTAATGCCATACTTTCGTGACTTACCATAAACGGGTTCTTGGTCGAAACAGTGGATACTTGCGAAGCCGATTGAAACATCTAAGACAAGAAAACATCGGAGTCGTTGAACTGAAACGTGTAAACAAATAAAAAAAATCCCCCACCCTCCCTCCCCCCGAAAAAGGAAAAGAAAACAAAAGACAAACCCAAGCGAAGCAGCTACACACCATTTCGCAAGGACACGGTAGAAAAATATGCAAGGCGCATTTGGCACTGGAGAAGAGGCCTCCGAGTTTTTGGAATAAATTAGCAAAAAATTAGGGGTTTGGTGACTAGCTTAGCTTCGAAGCTAGTCACCAAGCCCCTGATTTTTGACTGCAAGCCATTCAGCTGAAGAGTCTGGGTGAAGGCTACTCGAGCTCACGAGAGAGAAGTGAATATCTTTCCCGGTTGGGAAAGACGGTGACCTTCTGTCTGGTGAGGTTAGATGACATGAAGTTTTCTTACCAGTATCTCTTAAAAGATAGAGCGTTAAGATTTAAGCGTACCTGATTGAAAAGGCGAAAATACGTCGTAAATACTTGCTTGACCTTTCTCCGAATAAATTCGTCGCGTTTGAAGTCCAAGCAAGCTAGACCTTGAAGAAACTGCACACAAAACTAAAAATTGAGCCCTGTCGCGCTAAAAAACGCTTCCAGAGAGAATACCCCTAAGGTAGAGAGCACGTTGACATGATAGATATAAGGAGTTAATTCTCAATGAGAAAACGCCATGTGTTGTGACATGGGAGCAGTATGGAAAATGTACGCTCCTGCTCATGAACTCCAGTTTTGTGACCGGAAAACATTCTAAAAATAGCTCCGTCTGTGAAAACACATCGGACCAGTATAATGAAATTGGCTTAACTTAGATGACGCTTGTGATGAGGTATACAGACAAAGAAGGTCATGAAGTGTCATCCAAACTACACCTCATAAGAAGACAAAAGCAGTCACCTGACCCTAACCTGAGAAATAACCTAGACAGAAACGTTTGTCCTTCTACACCATCATGCAATGCACAGCTCCATCCAGACTACTCAGTAGTGAGAGGTTAGAGCACGTGGAATTAATTACCTGATGGAGATGGGTTTTGATGCATTGCATGACCAGTGGCGCCACAGGTCTCTTGCTGTTGGGCAGCGGTAAAGCGAATTGATCCAACAGTCGAGGGAAAAGACAGCGTGGTTGGGTCTGTATAAAGAAAACGAAATATATATTGCACTTTCAGGGAGATAAGATATTTCCTACACTCTATCAAAAGAAACAGCTTAAAATCCCAAGTTGAACTCGATCGTTTTGCATCAGTAAGTAAAGTGTCGCACAGCCTGCGTGATGAAGCCTCGACGGTCGACGACTCAACTCCGCCCGACCAAAAACCAGGGTTCCCGCCTGAAAACATTCAGGCTTTTATAATTACATCTGCCAACCGTTCGACTTGCAATCCTCTCGGACAATTAGAAAGTGCAAAGCTAACTTAGACTAAACATTTCGCTGTTATCTTGTCAATTACTAAAACGCTACAACCTCTGCTGGTTTGACGATAATATGGAACTCAATTTTTCTTTTTTCACAAAATAATAATTTCGTACCCTCTTTCAAGGATCAAGTTATCAAAACAAACTAAGGTTCTCTTTCCTAGAGAACGAGAACTTAACGATGCCTTCCTCTGGCACTCTTCGTCCAACACAAATTTTTCTTACCTTACTGTAAATAATTTTGTAGCAGTGCTTTGCTAAAAGTCCAGCAACGTGATACGCTAACCTAACAATCAATTGAGCTTGGTTTAGAAAGGCGAGGCAAATGTAAGGGCGTGTGCAAAAGACGATAGACATTAGGGATCTTAAAGCACCTGACGCTTTTGAGCCACGGACGGCAACCGAAAGTGAGCTGTTTTCCTAGGTAATTTGCTTGATAGCACCAGTACCACATTTAATACTATATTATTACTGGTTTTCACTCCCGTGATCAGCAAGTTTTTGCAATCTATTTGCATATGAATAGAACTCAATTCCCTAAGGATTAGTCAGGGGCACCAACATGGCCGCCGTGACGTTGCGCGCCAGGGGCCAGGGGCCAGGGTGGCCAAACGTATGCAACATGTTGTGCACAACAATGTTGCAAGATGTCGCGTTGAAATGTTGCAAGCGTTTGCCCAGGCCTTTAAAACCTGGGAGAGACCACTGTCCTGGCCAGCGAATCTTAAGTTTCAGTTTCCACCCGTGGCTCAAAAACAAGGCTTTGCTTAAGCTCTCTAATGTTCACAGTCACGAAGAAACGACATTATACTAACAACTACCTACAACAACAACCGACGCTAACGAAAACTGTAACAACCACGAAAACAACAACAACAATAGTAAGTGGACACAGATGCTCAAAATTGAGATAACACCAAACGAACGACTGGTCATGTTCATATCCTCGCAGTTGCATTAGAAACGAG
>BLFN01000255.1:1141281-1143781 GCA_014634225.1 Acropora yongei | reverse complement strand
CGTGAGGTCTGAGCGTAGAATGCCTGGTGGCAATTAGAAGTAGCGTTTAAGCTTGATTGTATTTCCTGCTTTTCCCTACACGAGAAGTATGTGGTTTAAATGATACTTTATGGCCTTATTACTTCATGTATGTATTCCTCGTGACAAGCACTAACTGAAGACGGACTCCAAATGTGAACACTTAGTGGCTCTTACTAATCTTGTCATGCACCTCATTTATTAGAATCCTGTTCAAACATGTCTGTCTTGTTTCTTATCTCGGATAAGACATAAAACGACGTCAAAGACTGCGACCTTCTCCTCAAGATCTTTTCGATTTTCAACAGGATGACTAGTCTGCTGAAAGTAGAGACTTGATACTCTTATTCAGTCGATGTTGAGTGTTTCATGCTACATAGCTAAAACCAATTTTCAAAATCCGAGGATGCAAGCACGGATCACCAAAGTAGAGTAACTAAAACAGAACAAGTTTGTGTCCCTTAGTATCTGTAGAAAAGAAACGTCTAACATGTTTTTTAATTATTTTCGTAACTGATTATCTTTCGCATGCCAATTAAGATTCTTAGCTAAGTTTTCCAGTTTTCTTTGCTCCCAAAAACGATGTTTCCTTTTATATCCCAGAAAAGATGCATTTTAAGAAACGAATGAGAACATTTAATATCGTAATTCAGATCATGTGTCTTCCCCTGCGAGAAAAAATTTAAAAAACATCGAACAGTTCGTTGTTTGTTTTCTAAATGTAACCACACATTGCTTCCCAGCCAAGGTGCCCCGCTTTTTTACGCTTGCAGTTTAATTTATCAGAGATGTTGAAACATCTTGCCAAACGATAAACTTAAAATGTTCGCTTTTAGGTTTACGGACACACAGAATGCAAACTCCCTAAAAAATGCCATAAAAGCGTTGCCTCACATTCGAGGTGGCACCAGGACAGACAGAGCCTTGGAACTTGCAGGCCAAGATTTTTTCGGCTGGATGGAAACTGGAGACAGGCCAGATGTACCTAACGTGCTACTCGTTCTAACTGATGGAGATACGAATGAAGGAAGCAAACCATTTCCACAAGTCTTGCCTCCTCTTAAGGTATTCACACACTCATGTGTATGCATACAATGGAAGAACTAAGTATCGCGTTTAACCTTAACGCCGTCAAAAGACAGACAGCTCAGTAGATCCTTTAGAAAAAAATCATCAATGAGCAAATGTTTATTTTCAAGTGACGTTTTAGCTGTCGTAGCTTCTTGAACTTCCTTATGAGTTAAAAGGATCAAATTTGAAATCCTGTTGACCCACGACATTACATTTTTCATTCAGTCTCTTTTAGCGTTCCATCAACTTAATCAACCAGTTGATTATTGCATCTAAGCCCTTCAGTTGTAAACTAATTCCCTTTATTTTCTACGTATTCAAGACTGCCAGGGTGCGAAGAATTGCCATTGGTATTGGAGAAGAGGTCCACAGTGATGAACTTCAAGAGATTGCCGGCAATAGCGATGATGTAATAAAAGTAATTTCATACAGCCACCTGGTCAGCAAATTGGAGAAGATCATGGATCTGGCATGCAAAAATCAGCATCCAGGTAAGTAAAACATAATCAAGACGTCTATGACAATTTTTTTAATAATGTAAATCTTTTTCCGAAGAAAAAAAATATGCTTGATTCTATTTTTGTTGGGGATGAACGAATGTTATTCCAGATCAGGCGAGATGGCCGAAATGAAGATTTTCCCGCATATCTTCATTATAACTCCGTGAGGATCGAAATTTAAGGCCCATTGTGCTTGCTTCAAATATCACACTGCACTCTCCCTCTTGCGAACCTTTTGTTACAACTTTTGGCTATTTTGCGTCAATTTTATTGCGACTGAAGGTCTCTCCTTGCATTTGCCAACTTTCATTTGGCGATGTTTGACTTCTTTGGACTTGCCTCCCTTCAGTTCACATAAGCTAAGTCAAATGCAAATCATTTTACAGAGGTAATTCCACAAACCATCGGACAGTGCTTACACTACGAACTATTTGAATAATTCGTTGAAACGTTCCCAGAAGTGTTACGGAACTTAAGCTGTCGATTATTCTTTCTGAAACGGTGCAACTTCCACTTCTCTCGCAACGATTTTGGTTATTGCAAAGGTTAGTGACCAACATCACATGCACCTCTTGCACACACCTTGTCTCGCCATAGCATTTCGAGACAACACGCACATGATGACGCAGTACAACAGCGTCTTCACGAATACGTTACATGGAATGGTTTTCCTGCAGGATCGTGTGGTTCCTGGGGTTCTTTTGAAAGCTGTAGCAAGACCTGTGGATCTGGTTTCAAGATTCGCCGAAGAAGTTGTCCAGGGAACAGCCTTCATTTGACTCTACAGAAAACAATCTGCAACACCAACCTGTGTCCAGGACAGCGTGAGTAAAACTTGCTAAGAGTAAATTCCTAAAAAAAAAAGCTAGGAGGCTGAGATAATGATTCAAATCTCGGTTTCACTTACACAT
>BLFN01000255.1:1128781-1131281 GCA_014634225.1 Acropora yongei | reverse complement strand
GGTTGTTATTCCTCCATTTAGCCACTAGTTAAAATTCCTGACCCTGGGGAAATGTGTAAATGTCAAAATCCCTGCCCAGGGGTGGGTTCTCTTAGACAGTTTCCCATGGGTAGCCCCCCTGCTGCCACCCTGGAGCATAACATTGTTAGGCACATTTATGCTAGAATGAGTCACAGAAACAAAGAGCACAAAATGGGCAATAAAATACAATCGATACAATTAAAAAACAAATAATTAGCAAGGTATAATATTGTTATTTTTGTGATGATTGCACTATCAATAACCATGGTTATTGCCAATTACACAATCACCAGCAATTTGGCACATAAAGTAAAAAATAACTTGCTGCCAAATTTATCCCATTGATTGAGCAATATTTTGCAAACCCATGAAACTACAACCCAAGTAATGTTTAACTCTGAACTCAAGACTGTTACCATGAGCAAAAGCTTGATTTAAACCACAGACATTATGCAACTTCTGGTACTAGAATGCATGAACTGTGATTGTTCTAAAGTTAGTTACTACAAACTTTTATCATGATAGCTTTTACTGTGCTAGGGCAAACATGTAGATAATTAATTATTATTACTGATACAACGTACCAGGAATGGTATGTATGAACAAGAAAGCAACGTAATTTACCTGGGATGAATTAGCTACAAGAATAAATTCATCAAATTAAATATTCTGGATACATGTGCTCAAAGAATGTGCTAAACATGGAACTGTAGTAGATATAAACCATATTGCATTTCTGACTTATAGTACCGGTATTAACTGTTCCTACCTCAAAGGACACTTTCTCATTTTCCACTAACCATAATTTAAAAACCATTCCAATGGCTGTTATTTCCAGGTGGAATCTTTACAAGTTCAACTTCTGCTACATAGCTACATGAACTTCTAAATATTTTTTCATTGAAATCTGTAGTCACAAGCAACCAACCAGAAGAATCCTTGAACACTGTGTGGTGGAATACCATTTTTAACAACAACACAATCTGAAGTCCAGTATGTGATGCATGTACAGGTTTATTATGACGTTTTAGGTGTTATTGAGAGTAACCATGATGCAGTATGCATCAAGCATACACACATAATACCATGAGGTATTTTGAGTAAGAGTTTTGTTGGGCTAAGGCAATAGGAGCCTTTGATTATTTTGGTGGCTTCCTGTCAGTAGTGCACTCTTAAAAAAGTTTATGAAAGGAATTTTATGAGAGGATCTGCTTTGTTAACAAGAGCCAGATGCATACTGTGGGCATTAATTCTTGGACCTTTTTCCACAACCTTGTTTCTTTTCCATACAGAGAGAACCTTGAACAATAAGGTACTATTCATGGCTTAAGTAAGGGAGTGATTTGACCAGACAATTGTACAAGGTTACTTCATGTACTGTTTCATTTCTTGACTCCCTTTTATATTTTCATGAGTTTTGAACTTCTTCTCTTGCTGCATTTATTGTGCCATGTGACCAAAACGTGACCTCCACTCAAATTCTCCTGAGATAGATCATTAGGGACCTTAAGCATCCACAACGAAATGGCACAAAGACGACAGACAGAACCAAAATTTTCCTGTTCGGGCATTCTGCGCACGTGCAATGTTGTCCAGCCTTCGTCGACGACTGAATCTGAGCAGGTTTTCCGTTGTGGTGAAAGGTAAGTAAACAACTAACTTTTACAAGGCGATAATCATCCATTTCCATCTTTTGATGTAGTGATTGTTTGATGTATTATTTGCGGACCAGCGAATTAGTCAAATGTTTTACAGTTAAGAGATTTTTAACAAACTAAAATAACTTTTCTTTCAGAGGCATCCGAAACCATGGTCTGCAAGATTCCTACAACCAAGCAAGAACCAGTTCAAAACAAATGTAAGTTTCTCTGTATCAATTCAAGAAGAACTTTGGTGTATTTGAAGCCATCCTCTTCTTATTTTAGACCTACATATCATTTTGCTAATTTTAAGTTGTCCTCAGTTCAACTTATAAATCTTCAGTTTTAGAACTAAAAAAAAATTTCGTGTTGTTTTGACAGCAAGCAAATCCAGGTATTTTTTTTGGACGGATGACCATGATGTCTTGATGCTTCGCGAAGCTGAAACGAACAAACCTTACAATTTTAAACTGAAAAGCAGTGAGAGCGGGAAAGTATGGGAAAGCATCGCAGCCTTAGTTTGAATTCGCTGAAGACTCCAGAGTTCAGAGTTACAGAAAGGGCATTGAGGGATCGTTATGCACTGCTGATCTCCCCACACAAACTTAAGCAAAGCGGATGTCTCCAAGCCCACAGAGCTCGATACCTTGCTGGAGGATATTTAGGAGCGAGAAAAGAGCACAGAAGAAAAGAGTGACGCCCTGAGAAACGAGAAGAAGGCAAAAGATGAGAAAGAAAAAGCTGCAGCAGAGGAAATCAGACAGATGGCTGTTCAGACAGTGGCAAAAAGAAAGAGTGAAGATAGCGGCGAGAAACCAACAGAAGCTAAATTGAAGAGG
>BLFN01000255.1:1117234-1118836 GCA_014634225.1 Acropora yongei | reverse complement strand
AGGGGGTCTACTTCCGCTAAAGAAGACGTTAAAGGCTAATCAGGTCCGGAGAATGGCTTGTTTTGGTTGAGACGGCTGGATGGACACCCAACCATAAGTGTCCATTCTTAATTTCCAGTGCGAAACCGCAAGGGAGGGTCCTTTAAAGGAGTTGAGAAGCGTGCAGGATCTAGACCCCCAATCCTGGCAAAAGAAATTCCGTACAAATTATATAATTACCAAAAAAAAATTATACTTGAAGCGCAAAAGTCAATCCTTTTAATATTTTTACCATAGATTGCTCAGATCTGTTGAACTCAGGTCAAACCCAAAGTGGAGTTTACCCAATTGACCCAGACGGTAAGGGATCCTTTGATGTTTATTGTGACATGCGCACTGACGGTGGAGGATGGACCGTGTTTCAGAGAAGACAAGACGGCTCGGTAGACTTCTATCGGGGATGGTACGATTACAAATCAGGCTTTGGTCAGCTGACGACTGAGTTCTGGTTAGGAAACGACAAGATCCACAGGTTGACGGCCTCTAGAGCCAGCTCTCTGCGAGTGGAGCTGGAGGATTGGAACGGAGTCAGAGTGTATGCCAAATATGGTCGGTTTAACATCGGTGACGAACAGGCGCAGTATCGACTTGAAGTGAGTTCATATTCAGGGACAGCAGGAGATTCGTTAGCTTATCATAATTACAGGGCATTTAGCACAAAAGATAGAGATAATGATGGAGACAGTAGTAGAAAGTGTGCTGTGATGTATGCTGGTGCCTGGTGGTTCAATGATTGCTACGACTCTGATCTAAACGGCAAATACCTGATAAATAAACAAGATAACCGAGGAATCAGGTGGCATCACTTTAGAGGCATTCTTTCGTTGAAATTCAGTGAAATGAAATTGAGGTCATCATCTTAGAAGGAAGAGCAACTGGAAATCAAATCTACCATGATGAGGAGAGCCGCTCTCAACATCAATAAAACGTAGCATAAAGAAAATAATAATAACTCAAATAGAATATGAAATCTTGGCAAATCCTCAATATAGATGGATTGTTTAAAGAATAGCAGCTGGTCTCTAGCAGCAGCTCTGCTAACGTTTCACCTTCAGAAACTAGTTTCAAGTTTAAAATTCATTAACTTTTTATTTTACTATTACAATGGTAAAGGCTACACTATCCCGCAAATAGCAATTGCTTATCAAGATGGGTGGTGTTTTATCTAAATATATACGAAGAAGTGTTAAACAGTAATTTACTAAACTAATTTTAAATTCGTTGATTAATACCCCCTCCCCCCCTCCAAAGAAAAGTAAAATGAAGTAAAATAAGCAACCAAAACCAGACGATGAATTCATTGGAACGGCAGGTAAGTCTCAACAGACTTAATTACTGTTATGATGAGAAAATTTACAAATTAGACTGTAGAATATTTCTACTCAGCTAGAAGACACTTTGCGACTACTCTTCGATTCACTAGTTTTCGCGTTACTCAGTACCTCTTCAGCCCTAGGGGGTTTGCTCCAATGCATAGGCTCGGGTAATGTTAGCCAGTTTAGCAAGGGGTGTCTGGTTTTTATGATCCACCACTGTAATTTTTTTGGGTGTGGTTGCAAGTTG
>BLFN01000255.1:1084734-1087234 GCA_014634225.1 Acropora yongei | reverse complement strand
GCATAGTAGCGTCAGATCGTGGCTCAGTCCCGGTAATTTCTACAATCGCTACGCTTTGTACCAAGCATATTAGGAGCTAGACCAAAGTAATTCAATTATGTTGTTTCATGCTCTGTTAAGTTCATTGTCTCTCTCATTAGTTAGTTTCATGAATTTGATCTCTTTATAGTCGTTTCATTTCGAGCCATCAGCTCTACATTTAAGTACTGTATTATTCTTAGTTTCGTCTCATTTCCACTTCTTTTTTAGTTCGAACCTCAAGAATCACAAGCCACGCAGTATATAATCAAACCGCTACCAATCGCTACCGTTCCATTAAAACGAACAGTGTTTGTATGAATTCATCTCATTGCATTTCGATTCTACATGAGATACTTGCGCGTTCTTCCACGCTCCATAATTTTTGCTACGCAACCCTGTGACCCTTTGGAGGTCACAAGTGTTAGAAGATTTAATCACGGACTTTGGCCCATAAAGAGGCCTGACTCTTGAAAACCATAAATGGCCAAAACGCCTGGATCAAGCCTCCATCATCGGCTTCCTTATTGTTGCTGCACAATAAACCGCCAGTAATAATCCGTTCAAAGTATTCCGATAATGAACAAGGAGATTTGTACAACAAAGCTCGACAAGTTTAATGCACATCACGACGATTATTTCAAATCAACAACTGAACAGTTTTTTGAGAAAAGCAAATTGAGAGGCGTTAAGCTCATTTCAAAAGCCATTAGTAAGAAGGCGAACTCATTAAATGGTCTTAAATTTGGTTATCTAATATAGACCACGTGCTGATACTAAAACTAGTTTCGTTGAAATGTCATTTTCTGTACGCCCAGATATGTGCATAAATTATGAAAATACGAAAGAAAGGTTCCCATGAGAACATCCCAATATTCCAATGTTAATGATCGTCGCAGCCATGTTATACTACTTGAGCAGTCCTGACGAACTCTGACCTCTGCGATGCCAGTGCAGTGCTCGACCGCATCAGCTATCCCGTTTAGGGCTGAATATTTCAGGCCTTTCTTTCGTTACTGCTGAAGTAGCATAACAAAACTGCGAAGATCATTTACATTGAAAATGTTATCTTAATTTATGCGCCAGTCATTTGAAACCCCCGCACCCCCCTCCCCTTTCGGGCCTTAGCGGGGGATTGCGGGGACTTTCACCTCACATACACTTCATTTTGGTTCCCCCGTAGGCAGGGAATTCGCTTGAAATCACGGTCTTCGTATCCTCCTACCGGGTTATTTGCTGGCCGCTCAAAGATCAATCTGTTTATTTCATGGCTGCCAACAGTGTATTTTTTAACCAGTGTGTTACGCTTGGCAATAACAAGTTGTTTTACAAAGGGAGTACCATGTGTTGAAAAGTAGGGGCGGGGGAATGCACCACTCACTTTTGTCCCCGGGAACAGGGGACTTCACTCACTTTCACTTGCATAAAAAGTGAATGCCCCGCTCAAGCCCGAATGGGGGGTTCGGGGGTTTCAAATGGCTGGTGCATTAACCATTGCAGAAAGCCGGGTCCTAACCTCCACAACGACATTACAATGAGTTTTTGAAATATTTCTTTGTGCAACTTTTGTCACGACCATTTTTTGCGTCAGCCTATAAATCAGTAGCACAACTCCAACTTCCTAGGACTCCAAGCAAGGGGATGTGACCTCCGTGGAACCTCAAAAGTCAAGTCTCCTTATATAATGGTGTCCATAGAATCGCCCCCGATCGCTCGCAGTGGTTTAATTTAAGCACTGTGATAATGGTGATTTGGCCCGTGTCGTGCTGAACTAATGCAAGACAGAGTTTGCTGCGAGTGCAATCATCGACTTCGTTGGTCAAGCTACTCTTTTGGTTTTTCTTTACATATTATATTTCTGATCTCAAACCACGCCAGCCAACTCCACGTGATTGCTGTCACCCGAGAACATTGAATCCTAATCCAATTGTGTGCACGTATCAAGTTGCAAGCTGATTCGTCTGGCGTTTTTCAAGTCGTAATAATGGCCTCAAACCAGCAGAATTTCCCTTCCTTCGCTTCTGTCGTTTGTGCTATGTCAATAGTGTTTTATTGCATGGGATTTCTACGGGTTGAATTGGAATTGAACAAGTTCAAGAAGAGAATTCATTCCCTTGAGAGCGCTTCTTGCAATCTGCAGCGGACAAGCGAAGCCAGCTATGCACCGACAACAACGAATTTTCCTGATAGAGGTTTGTCTTTTCAAAATTGAATAGTGCTATAATAAGGTATCATTGTGACCTAAGGAACTTTTTTCTGGCGGGACTGAGTTGAGTTTGTGAACACCGAAGTTAAATCCAGGCAGATTGCGATCTTAACCAAGGACATCTTCACGAAAACCCAGCGCCGTGTCCTATGACTCGCATCGCCTCTTTGTCGAGCAATTTCTAACATTGTAAGCGCTTGAGTGTCGGGGGACAGCATTTCTTCATCCGCCCCGTCGTCAAGCACAGCTCTCTTTTGCATGAGTAGTTAAGTCAAT
>BLFN01000255.1:970315-972815 GCA_014634225.1 Acropora yongei | reverse complement strand
TACTGAAAGGAAAAATAAGAGTTTCCCCTTGAAATTAACATTTTCATGAGGAAAGATATTCCAAAAAGTGGAAGAGTTAACATCTTTACAGTGCACACCAAACCTGAGAAACAAGAACTTAAAATTAAAAAACTGAATCTAAAACGAAGTTCAGCATATGGGCATTGTTAATGATGATAATATAATAATTGTACAACCCAAATGGAATAGAGGTATTCTACTTAATTCAAGCACCAGGTCAATTTGATAAAGTTTATGGTTCCATGTTCAAAGAAAAAAGACAAGCAGTATAGTTTTGTCTCAACATAGTTAATTACTTTTTACTTGCATTATATAGTGCAGTTTTCAAATGACTCCTTGAAGCAAATGATTGCTTTTGCCATACTCAGTTTTTCAACCAATGAAAATTAAAGCCAAAAGCAATCAAACCTTATACAAGTGATTGTCCTTGCACTTTGAGCAAGTTGCAGGTAATTACTAAGAATCTGATAGATTCATCTGGCAGTTTGCACCTGATGTGATTGGTCAGAGTAATAACATTGGTATTATATCTTTTGACAGTCATTTGAAAACTGCCTTATCATATATGAAAGACTATGGAGAACAATATTATACCCAGCATCAGCACATGACCCCTATACCATATCCAGTGTACACAGAGTAAAAAATTTTGATTTGGTACAACAAAAACCAGCTAAAGCTGTTTGAAACTGTTACAGCCAAACTGTTAGCGAAATGTTGAAGATTTGGGTTGGGAATCTCTAGTACCAAGAATGAAGGCATTGCAGGTTTCATTTAATGTTCAAAATCTATCACTGACTTGTTTGCCATGGATGGTTTGAAGTATGTATAACATTTGACCAGGATGAGCCAACATCTAAACTCCTTGAGCTATGACTATGAACTAATTATCATATGCATTAATTTTTTTTTTACATAATATATTAGAATGGTTTACCTGAGTAGGTAATGCTTGCACCCAGGCTTGCTGCTTTGAAACATTGACTTTGTTTTACTAATTGGCATGTAAATATACTCTTAGTTTACATAATATATCTTAGTTCCTTTCAATAATCTTCATTTGTGAAGGATTAGAGAGTTCACCTAAAAAAGGAAAAAGATTCACCGAAGAATAATAAACTAACTATTATTGTGACAAACATTTTTTGGCATTATGAGCCAGATTCTGAGTTCACACAAGATGTAGAGATGCTCGCAAACATGATGCCCCTCGTTGTATAAATATGAATCCCTTCATTCATTAAATTCCCTTGTCCAAATATTATTTTCAAACTAACGTCCTTCTCATTTAGCTCGTAAAATGGTCATACTTGCCACTTGTTCATGAAATATATACATATAATATATGTATATACTTTTAGACCTGCTACCAAAGAAACAGTAAAGTGTGAATAGTTAGGAAATGATGTTTGGTCGACTGAAGATTTGACTTGGCATTTTATTCCTATTTAGTTTCGCACAGCATAACTTGTGTGATGTTCTTCAGATAGATAATATTTGACGATAGATAATATGTGAACAACACTTCAAAATTTGTGCAGCGCGAAACTTTATTAATTTAAAAAAACCCTAAGCCATACATTACACTATGATAATACACAATGGACATTTCAAAACCTCAAGGAAATATAGAAAACATGAGACGCAGGTGAGTGTTTTCTACAGTTCTCGAGTGTTCTCAAATTAAATGTTCGGAGTGTTTTATCACTGTGTAATGCACAGCTTAGGCTTCTTCATTTGCTTCATGATGTAGAGGTAAGGTGGCAAAAATAATAACACACACTTGATCTGTGTTTTATACTCTAACAAAACATAGGTTTTTGATCAATCAGAGCATTGCACCAGGTCCTATCTGTATTATAAGTAATAATAAAATACACCTTATTCCAAAGTGGTGACCCAAAAATTATTCTTCTGTTTGCATGTTAATTAGCCCTCTTCGCCTCGGAAACATGTATAACAAGAAGGCTTATTGGCGTTTACTGGGCTACCCGCGTAAAGCAAGTGGAAAGGTAATGTTGTACACATATCACACTTAAGGTTGCTTTCCGACTGTGGGAGATCTGAGTTCGAGATAGTGAGAATAGTTAGACCGCGCTCTTGTCTGTGCACGGGGGATTGAGGGAGAAATGTGGATAATCTGAGAATATATAAATTCTGGGAAGAATGGCGTATCAAGTCAAGTTAGAAATAATCAGCATACTTATGAATTTTCTTCACATTGTTCAAGGCGTGCTTTCATTCATGTTTGCGTGAGGAGTAACAAGCAACGCGTGCTCTGTGAAACGCAAGGGAAGAAAAGTTTTTCCCAATTAATTTGGTAATTGACCAAACACCAGACAGAACATATATAATCTGGCCCTTCCTTTACTTTTTTTTTTGAAAAGATGTGATACAGGAATATAAGTCTTTGCAGTCTTTCTTTTTGTTGTTTTTGTTTCTTTTTTATTGTAATAATGACAAAACCTCTCCAAACAGA
>BLFN01000255.1:908375-909433 GCA_014634225.1 Acropora yongei | reverse complement strand
ACCTATGAAACCATGAAACCCATGAAACCCCTGAAGCCATGAAACCACGCAACGTATGACACCACGAAAGCGCGAAACCAAGACACAAAGCATGGGACCTATGACATCATCTGATTCATTTACATATATTCGTGATCCGTTAATTTGCATATATTTGTGCTCCGTAACACTAGGTAATAACCGAAATGTGGACCTCCCTCTTCAAACGAGTTGGCTAAAGTGGAAATTGACTTCAATAAGATCGCACAAAGCGAACTAAAGCAACAGGGAAACTACCTACAACTTGGCCGCAAGTTTGGTCTGTCTGAAGAGAGTAAAGGAGTGTTGAGATGTACGGGACGGATGGATTAATCTAATCTGCCACAGAGGCGAAAGAACCAGTTATTTTACCAAGAGAACACTAGTTGACCTACTTGCAAATTCAAAGATGTCACAAGAACGTCTTGCATTGTGAAGTGAAGAATACTCTCGCGGAATTACGCACCAAATTCTGGGTTCCTATGGGTAGGCAGGTGGGGAAGAAAATCCTGAATCAGTGCATGACGTGCAAGAAACTTGCTTGGCGTCGTTCGCCTAGTCTACAACTTCAAATTTACCAGAATTCAGATTTAACCCAGCACCACCGTTCTCTAAAGTCGGAGTAGATTTTGCAGGACCATTCCTTTTCAAAAGGGCGAGGAAGGCAAATGGAAGAGGTTTATGTTACGCTGTTCTCATGCTGACTTTGTGTGTTACAAGGGGACTACACCTGGATCCAGTAGAAGATCTCTCGACACCTAACTTTCTTAGATGCCTTAGGAAGTTCACAGCGCGAAGAGGGACCCGACTTTGATGGTGTCTTCTAATACTAGAACATTTAAAGCAACAGAAAGGGAACTGTGTACAACCCGAGGTCAGAGCAGATTTTGCGAATAAAGGAGTCGACTGGCGTTCTAACTTGACAAGGGCGCGGTTTCTTTGAACCGATGGTACAAAGCGTTAAACGGTGCTTGAGAAAAGTTCTTGGAAATACCAGACTTTAATTCGATGAGATGCTCACAGTTCTTGTAAAGGTTGAA
>BLFN01000255.1:885875-888375 GCA_014634225.1 Acropora yongei | reverse complement strand
CCTTCATTGAAGATTTCTCATGGAAGACAATACCAGGCAATATGAAGAATTTTTGTATCATATTGTTTCATGAAGAAACAGCGTATCATTCAACAACACTGGAGACAGAAGAGCATCTCTAAGCAAAAGGTAGTGCACTGAATGCATTTCCAACCTTTGAATCCAAAATGTGTGATTGAAGAATCCTTGCTGGAGGAATTTTGAAATGTTTTGGCCATAATAGGGGAAAGAGCACTGTCAGATCAGGCATTCATGATATTGCATGTACAGGTAATATGGTCAGTGGAGACATTTAAGCAGGCGAACTTCAACCGACTAGAAGCACCACAGAAAAGAAATAAAGAAATGATTCTAGTTTTACCATAAGGACCATAAGGAATAATAAAGTCCTTCAATGTTTTTACATGCTTATGTGACCTGAATCAGCTCCAGCCCACTTGACAGGTGTAAAGTTATTAATAAAACATGCAATACGCCATGTCGCAATACTTTTCATTGTAGTGTCTAAAACTTGCCAATTCAACTTTTAAAATGTCAAGGGCAAATTCTTTTGCATTCAGAGCGGGAAAACTGAAAAGCAATTTCATCAGGCCCTACCATGCTTATGCTTGAAGAACAGGTAAGTCACGAAGCCATTCCTTCTATAGCCAGTTTGGCAGCTTGGGAGTCAAAACAAATTTTGATGACAGGTTTTGAAATTTGACTTGCTCTACATTTTGTTAGAGCAGCGTGGAAAAGCAATTACCGATCAGCTGAAAGAAACTAAAACGTCGAACAGCCTTGTAGATATCTTTAGCACAAACTTGTAAGGCAGAAAAACATCTACTGAAGTATTGTTGTAATTATTTTACTATGGAGAATAAAGCAAGTTTTAGAGACTGTTTTGTTGGGTGAAAATGACATGTTTGCAGGATCACATATCCTTATCAGATAAATGTGATACCCAGAATTAATTAATTTTTATCTGGCTCCAATTGAATCCATACAGTTTTTAACATTATCCGAAACAGCAACGAGTGCAAACAGTTCAGTACCGATTCCGATCCATTGGAAAAATGATCAGGTCAGTTTCCGTTGATCAGGTTGCCAACCCATATTTAGACACGTTCCCTTAGCAAGGCCCACTTGATTTGGTCCAATTTTGAGAGGTATTTTAACCTTCAAATAGTTAAAAGTTTCAAGTTAATTCATCTAATTGTTTTTGTCCTTTTAATGATCAGAGTTGATCTGACTTGATCCGACCTGGACTGGCAGTGCGAGTGGCACGTACTACAACCTGACCCACCAAAACGAAACCACTGGAACCACCAGAACACCAAAACCAAACCACCGAAACAGCTTACAATCTGAACAAAACCCATGTAAACAACATCAAAAGATTAGAAAGGTGCTGACGTGTCCCCCCTCCCTGGTCATAAAATGAGCTGTCTTTCTCGCCAGTTCCCATCTTTTTCAAAATGGTGTCGTTGTGAAACATTGATGAAAAGGTAAGTTTAACAGAACATTGTGGTTTACAGGTTTATTGATTAAGCAAAATGCATTTTTATGTTTTAAATCTTTCATTGCAGTTCATATTTATGGTAAGCTGAATATTGTGAGTGAATGTTGATCTTGATCGATCTCAAGAACGCCGCAGTCGTGCCAATGATATGTGAAGCTTACATTGAGGAACTTGGAGTATTTACAAGATTTAAGATAAAATGGGAATGAATGTACCTATTGGATATTTAGGCTAAAGGGTCCAATTTCGGAAAGTTCCAATATGTCACATCGTTAGCGCATTCAGCAGCTGTGTTTTTCCAGAAGGCGCTAAACATGAACTTTTGCTGTTGTATTTCAGGGGCGAGAAAAGTTGCGCAGAACTGGCAAGGAAATGGAAATGGCATGTGCTTCTCTGAGAAGTTATTCTGAACTGGACATTATTTTAGTAGTTGTCTGACCACTGACCACAAAAGTGAAAAAGTTAAATTTTTGGCCCAGTTCATGGTCGGTTTGGGATTCGGACAAACAATATTATTCTTCAGTGCACTCTTGAATGAATGCAAGGTGTAATAAAAACACTACTTTAAACAGAAATTTGAAAGTGCAGGCTGTGCCCTTTCCAATAAGTTTTTGCATCCTAAGAAAGACAGGTGCCTTTTCGCCCTCATTGTGGTATGTGTGTATTTAATGTATAATCATAATTCGTTAACATAAGTCAGCCTTTTAGGCCAGGTCAGTGAAGCAAATTATTCAAAAGACATAGAATTTTAAGAACCAGCAGCCAGTCCCTGAAAGACGCAATAAGTCTATTCCAGGGATAAATGTGCTGTGGAATAAGGTACATTTATTCCTGGAATAGAGTTATTACACCTTTCAGGTACTGGCCCAGTTGGTTGTTCACAAGCATGGCCAAGGAGTAGAACCAGGGGCCACTCTGGATAACTCCAGTGGGACTCAGGATTTGAAGTGCATTGCCCTTTTAAATCACATTAATACTACTTTTTCAACTGTGGTTAAA
>BLFN01000255.1:795135-800135 GCA_014634225.1 Acropora yongei | reverse complement strand
GATTTAGGCTAACTAAAGAACTAGCGCTCGCCGAAGCCGAGATGAACGCTGTGAACAAGATTGAAGAGAACGAAATTGATCCCCTTGACCAGAATGAAAAGCTACCGCAAGAAACAATCACGGATAAGCTTTTGCAAAATTACTTGGAGAGCCAAGCTTCCCGCTCGTTTCCCCCGACTTTACAAACGAACATTGATTCTCTTTCCGAGCAAGCCGAAGCTAGCCCGAACGACGAACAAATGAAAGTGAAGTCAGAGCTATCAATATCTCCACCAAAGATTAATCAAGATGAAAACACGCCTATGCCTCCTCCTCCTACCCCGAGGCCAACGTTACCTCCGTCGTCGCTGAATCCCTTCGTACCTAAGTTCGATGCAAGCCCGCTCGTGACACATGAGCAAAGCACTTTCAATGCTGTTTCCGAACCATCTGTCGACGTTCTAGCACACGGAAGAATTTGTGAAGATGAACAAAGTCGCGAATCTCCTCATAACGATTCATCCCTCGAAAACTCTTTGCATCGTCTTGCCGACATCCTGATGAATAGACGTCTGCGAGATACACTTCCACTCCCCAAACCGGAGAATTTTCATGGGGATTTACTTCACTATCCTGTGTGGATAAAATCCTTCGAAACTATAATAGAAGGCCAGACGGACAGCGCTTCCCAACGATTATATTACCTTGGGAAGTATACGACAGGAGAACCGAGAGAAGCAATCAGTGGCTTGTTACTTTTGGAAACTGAAGACGCATACCAAAAGGCGAAGAAGATATTAGCAGATCGATTCGGAAACCCTTTCCTTATAGCAGACGCATACAGGAAGAGGATAAACGATTGGCCTAAGATCGCCCCATTTGACGGCTCAAGCCTACGAAAGTTTTCTGATTTCCTGACGCACTGCGAGACAGCCACCAAAGAGATAAAGTACCTGAAAGTACTGGATGACCCAGATGAAAACCAGAAGATAGTTCGAAAACTTCCTCGTTACCTAATCGATCGCTGGAGTCGCGAAGTGGACCGGTGGCTGAATAAGGATTGCGAAGAGGATCGTGGCGTAAGAGCACGAACGAGAAGCGAATCAGTCTATCCTCCCTTTAAAGTTTTCTGTCAGTTCCTTGCAAAGGAAGCCAGAATCGCTTGTAACCCTGTAACGGCAGGAAGGTCCGAAAAGGAGGATGGCAACAGAGAAAGATTTGAAAGAAAGGGAAGACTGCATATCAGTACAAGGAAGAACATGCACAAGGCCGGCACCTTCGCTACGGGTTCCGGAGAACTAAAGAAACCCTTGAACGAGACCAGAAGGGAAAGCAGACCTGTGACTTTGCAATGCCCCCTGTGTAGAAGCCCTCACGACCTGGATACATGCGAGCAATTCTTAAAGATGTCCTTGGCAGATCGTATAGAGTTAGCGAAGTCGAAAGCTCTTTGTCTGGGATGTCTGAAATGGGGACACATGAAAAAGAACTGCAGAAGAAGAAAAGTATGCAAGAATTGCAAAGGGTTCCATCCAACCTCTCTCCACAGTGATTTCACTAAGCCGCCAGATCAAGACAAGCCCAGCAACACCCTAAGGGAAGAAGAGGCAGAGGCCACCTCAAACCGTGTGAAAGTATGCGATAGGAAGATGGTTAGCCCTGCCTGTGCACACTCCCTAATAGTTCCAGTGTGGCTGCATCATGACAAGAACCCGCAAACCAAGACATTGGTCTACGCCCTCCTGGACGAACAATCTGACGCTTGTTTCATAAGGGAAGACGTACTTCGCACATTAGACGTGAAAGGGCCAGAAGTCGAGTTGAAGCTCTCGACAGTTTTAGCGGAAGAAGTGGTCACGTGTCAGAAAATTGAAGGCCTAGTTGTACGTGGATATAAGGAGGAACATGACATCAGTTTACCTCGAACCTACTCCCGGTCTACCATACCAGCAAGAAAGAGTCAGATCCCGAAGCCCGAATCCACACATAGATGGCCTCACCTCAAACGAATATCGGAGCACCTAACGCCCTTCCGACCGGACGTTGAAGTTGGCCTTCTCATCGGCCTTAACTGTCCTCGTGCGATAAAACCACTGGAAGTCATCCCGGGAAAGGATAACGATCCTTATGCCAAGAGAACTGCTTTGGGATGGGGCATCATTGGTTTAGTAAGCCCTCATGGTCAGCACGATGATCCCGAAGACAAGAGCGACATCTATTGCAATCGTATCATCAGCCGCAAAGTCCAAACACTATTAGATAGAAGGATGTGCCATTTCGCACTGAAGACGCAAGCAAAGGAGGTACTAAGTGCAAAGCAAGTATCCAGCATGTTCGCCCTCGATTTCAGTGAAAGGGCAACAGAAGAGAAGTCGCTATACTTCGAAGATCGCAAATTCCTCAAAATAGTGAGAGAAGGCATCCACCAGCGAGAAGATGGCCACTTTGAGATGCCACTCCCCTTGAGAAAGAAGAACTTGGAACTGCCGAATAACAAGGAACTAGCATTCAGTCGTCTTACGAAGCTGCGACAAAGATTAACCAGTGATGATCAATTCCGCAAGGACTACATTGGCTTCATGAAGGAAATCATAGCAAGCGAGTATGCAGAACGAGTCCCGGACGAAGAGATCTCCGTAGACAGTAAACGAGTCTGATATATTCCCCACCATGGTGTTTACCACAAGAAGAAGCCTGGGAAGATAAGAGTCGTGTTCGACTGCAGTGCTGTATGCGATGGCCAATCCCTCAATCAGCAACTACTACAGGGCCCAGACCTAACGAACAACCTCACAGGTGTCCTGTGCCGATTTCGCCAAGAAAGGATAGCCTTCATGTGTGACATTCAGGCAATGTTTCACCAAGTTAAGGTTGACTCCGACTTCCGAAATTATCTCAGATTCCTGTGGTGGGACAATGAAGACCTGAACGGAGACCCAGTGGATCTCCGCATGACCGTTCATCTTTTCGGTGCAACCTCTTCGCCGGGCTGCGCGAACTTCGCCCTAAAAACTACAGCTGACCAGTTCGAGGAAGTGTGTGGCAGCAAGGCGGCAGACTTCGTGAGAAGAAATTTCTATGTTGACGATGGGCTCAAGTCAGTAGCTACCACTGATCAAGCAAAGGACCTGATCAGAAACACAACGTTACTGTGTAAGAAAGGTGGTTTCCGCTTGCACAAGTTTACATCTAACAGTGAGCAGGTCATAAACTCAGTTCCTCCAGACGATCGGGCGAAGGATAAAAGGGATCCCCTCCTTATCAGCAGCGACCCTACCATGGAACGTGCTCTGGGTGTCCATTGGTGCATAGAATCGGACACGCTTCAATTTAGAATCGAACTGAAGGACAGACCACTATCAAGAATAGGAATCCTCTCCACAGTTAGTTCAGTGTTCAACCCCCTTGGTCTTGTTGCTCCATTCATTCTGGTCGGTAAGAGAATTTTGCAAGAGTTGTGCCGTGATGGAGTTGGCTGGGATGATGAAATACCAGACGACTTGAAGTCTAGGTGGGAGAAATGGAGAGCTGAACTTCCTTCTCTACAAAACCTCCGAATCCCGAGATGCCACAAACCTGAAAAATTTGACGAGGTCCGGAAGGCAGAGTTACATCACTTTTCAGACGCCTGTCAGGATGGCTACGGACAGTGTTCATACATACGACTCGTCGACAGAAATTGTAGCATTCAGTGCTCTCTCGTAATGGGAAAATCGCGTGTGACTCCCTTGAAACCAATAACCATACCCAGACTGGAACTCACTGCTGCCCTCGTTTCATCCAAGATAAGCTCTATGCTGCGCAAGGAGATGGACTATGAAGAAATTAAGGAAGTCTTCTGGACCGACAGCCAGACAGTCCTAGGATACATCGGCAATGACGCAAGACGATTTCACGTATTCGTCGGTAATCGGGTTCAGGAGATACGCGAACATACAACGCCAGAACAGTGGCACTATGTGGGAACGAAAGCCAACCCTGCCGATGTTGCCTCTCGTGGTGCTGGTGCCCAGGAATTGATTGACAACTCCCTGTGGTGGCACGGCCCAGACTTCCTTTGGAATTCATCCGAAAATTGGAATTTTGCTGATGGTATACCAGCAATTCCTCCTAACGATCCGGACGTAAAGAAAGTCACTGCGAGAGCAACCCAGACTCAAGAGCCGTTATTGTTGCTAAAACGACTGGAATATTTCTCCAGCTGGCATCGAGCCAAAAGAGCCATCGCTGTCTGTCTACGTCTCCAACGAAAATTCAGAAAGATTGAAGACAGTGGATCTGAAGTGTCTCAGTGCAAGCAGATGAACGGAGAAGAACGAAAGAGAGAAACTTCTACTTACGTTTCAATTGATGTTCAAGACCTACAGCAAGCTGAGCAGTACATCATCAAGACGGTTCAGAACGAAATGTTTCGAGATGAAATCCAGCTGCTGAGAAGCGTGAACGCCCAACCAAGATGCAACAAAGAACAGAAATCAGAGAGTGAAGAAATCAAGTTCTCTTTACAAGCTCGATCCGTTTATAGATGAGAATGGATTGCTTCGAGTTGGTGGACGACTCAGACTCTCCAGCCTCCCTTATGATGCGCGACATCCGATTATTCTCCCCAAGGAAGGACACGTAACAGACCTCATTCTCTGCCACTTCCACCAGGCCGTCAAACACCAAGGCCGTGGAGCGACTCAGAATGAAATTAGATCAGCCGGATTCTGGATTATTGGTGGAAGTTCTGTTGTGTCCCACCACATCTCCAAATGTGTTTCATGTAGGAGATTGAGAAGCAGTCCTCAGGACCAGAAGATGTCGGATTTACCAGAGGATCGCCTGGAGCCTGCGCCTCCCTTCACGTTTTGCGCCGCAGATTACTTCGGCCCCTGGCTCGTCAAAGATGGCCGTCGGGAAGTTAAACGTTATGGAGTCATATTTACGTGTCTAGCATCCAGAGCTATCCACCTCGAAGTTGCCGATAATTTGACCACTGATTCATTTCTTAACGCCTACCGTCGTTTTGTGGGACGTCG
>BLFN01000255.1:704392-708770 GCA_014634225.1 Acropora yongei | reverse complement strand
GACTATTTAAGAATCAGTAACGGCAGGAATCACACAAGTGGAAGGTACTGCGGCTATCACACTGGCAAACGCGTATTTGTCGCTGGCAGCACTGCTGTAGTGAGATTTCACACGAATGATAGCATTCGATAACGTGGATTTTATGTGTCGCTCTACTCCTCTGCGTGCTCACGAGGTGAGTTCAGTGAAAACAAACTAAGAAAAAACGTATTAGAAAAAAGCCACAGACCTCGCATTTGGAGCCAATGATCAGGTGAGTACATGATCTTCTATATACTTGGTCGTCATGCGGTCAACATGACACTAACTTCCTCGGCCACGTCATCACTTTGTTTATTTCTAAACATTTTGTTGTTTTTAAGGGAACTAGTTGATAGTTAAAGAAACAACCTGCATATTTCAAGCAGTGCATTTTGTTGATTTAGTGTGATCTTTTTGTTCTAAGTTTGTGGCTTTGAGGATGTATTGTGTCCTGGTTGGTACCAGTCAGACAGATGACTTTGACTGGACGCGTCGTTGGGGATCAAAATGGCCCAACAAAACAGGTCCTCTGGATACGGTGGCTATGGTGAGTTTGCTATCGATGTTATTTATCAAAAAATTTCTCGAAAATGTTCAATCTCCAGAGAAAAAAACGGACAATACAACAAAACAAATCGGTTTTCTTATCTGTTGTTGTTTGCTGGTTTTGTTTTTCTTTTTTTGCTCGGTTTCTATATGTCCATCCAAACGTCTTCACCTCGATCACATGGCGACCAGGCTAAACTTTTATTCTCACCCCCAGGATCGGAAGTTCGGAAATTGTCCTGCTTGAAATTTTATTATCACATGAATGGAGCTGCTATAAACCGGCAACTTGAAATGCCTACAATGGAGGCTACTTGAAATGCCTACAACGGAGATAGGATGGTGTTTACGAAATGTCCACAGCAAGGAGATGGCTGTACGCTGAAACGACCGTATTTGTACAAAACACAGTAAGTTCTTTGTAAATCAAATCTAGTTTCAGCACAAGGATGAAAAATGATGGAATCTGATAACCCTTAGTAATTATGTTTTTTAATCAACATTTCGACAACGTGGTCGACAGTCAGATTCCATCAAGGCTTATGTAATTGATGAACCAGGCATCTTCACCGAAAGGGAAAGTGCTCTGCAGTTCAACCAAATTCTATTTACAAGATGACATGTTGAGATGGAAAGAAATCTAAAAGGTATGGGCTCAGTATTGAACAAGGTCTTTAGCTTTGGTAACTGAAAACAACCAGTGTCTCTAACTTTATATGAACTTGATTTAAAATGTGTTACATCTTAAAAAAAGAAAAATAGGCCTTGTGTTCCCTTACTAAAGTACACAGCACCTCTTTCCATTTCTGTTCTGTGGCCTTCGTTGCACTGTAATCTTCCAAGCTTAACAGCCGGGAATAAAAAGATGGGTGGATGGATGAGCATTTTGCCAAAAACCTTTATGTCGATGTGACTCTGCCCATTAAACTCATGTTACGTTCCGCTTCTGCTGCAAAACTATTTTCTGTCTTTTCCCAATAAATTCCTACTCTAATAGCTGGGGATGATGAATTTAGTACCAATTGCTTATCTCTTGTTGCCTTTGAAGAAGTACCTTCCTCAAGCAGGATTTTCGAGGACATTCATTTTGATTGACTAAGCCACCTCGTCTTTTATGTATACAAACACAACTTAACAAGTTAATTCCAGTCACATGATTTAAACTAGGAAAATAAATTAAAGAACCCTCTTGCTGAAAAACCATCGCAGCTCACTTAACAAATGAAGAAACCTAAAAGAGTCCAGCCTTGGGTGGAAACGAGCCCTTGAGCATAGGAGAGCTCTGAAAACTGCTAGGACTGGGCTATCAAGCCATTTTTTGTTGTTGTGACGTCAGGAAAAAAGCCTGGCTTTTAATTTAGGGAGAACATTTTAGCACTAACCAGAACTCTTTGATGGGTCTCACAGATGCTTCATACACTGGTGATATTGCCATTGATGATGTGTCTTTGATGGATGGATTCTGCACAGGTGACGACTATTCTTTTAATTTGGCTTACAAAAGTGAGGAAATACTTTAATTTAAACATATCAAAACGTGCACTACTTTGGCTAGCCTGCGTAACATTGAGTTCCATAAGGAAAATCAATTTTGATTGTGCGAAAAATAAAATTGACAAAGAACAAACAGCAAAAGCAGGGTAGATTCTAGATTCTGCTCTGATAGGCCATCCCTAGAAATGACCCCCGCCAAATTCGCGCGAAATATTGGTAACGGAGCGTGTGACTCGTTGCGAGACATATTAATTTTTTGTTTTATTTTTGTTAACCATTGAAACGCAGTGTAATGGTATACTATACTATTATTATATTATTAATGAACGAAGGCAAAGACCGCTCAAAAGCTACATCTTCAGCCAATGAAATAATCTTAAATCAATTGCTTTTTTATTGTAAAGCAACTTGCTTGTTCGTTATAGTTTTATGAGGGCTAAAATTGTCAAGAAATGTGATGTTTCGTCAGAAAGTCACATGGTATGGATATTGCAAACGTTGTCAATGTGGTCCCATTTGAAGACCGTCGTTTGAAGCAAAAGAAGGGATAAAAGCCAACCCTCAGCCACCGGTTGATCGCGGTTGTGCAGGGTAAGCGCACCACAGTGAGTTTCTGATCTGTTGTAGCTCTCAGTGCCAAGTTACTCTTTGGAGTATTCTGATGGCAAATTCTTGCAACTGACGACTTGAAAATCCCGCACTCTCTTGCTATTTCACGATATGATCCGTTTCAGTATTTTCGTAGAAACAACGCTAAGGCTATTTGGACATTAAGTTGCGCATAACTTTGGCTTTAATAAAGTGACGGCATAATTCGATTAGTTTTGATTGTTCACATTTCGATGTTGTGATTGCCTTTAAAAAGAGTAAGCTATTTTGTATCTTTAATCAAAAGTCCCAGAAAAAAAATTATACCTTGAAAAGAAGCCCACTTTCCCTTATTATAACCTTAATTTCAACACATTCTGAGTTCTACCCCATTAATTTTGGTCAGTTTCCTTCCTTGGGCGTCCGTTATGGATTTCATAAATTCCAGAAAAGACAAACAAATTGAACAAAACCATTATAGCATGTTTATTGACTTACCATGGGGTCTCTATAAACAAGATATGAGGGTGATCAATTTTTCGATCATGTGCCACCTCCTTCTCGGTCACCGGAAAAACTTGCATAAAAGATAAGTCCCTAGGAGATAATTCTTTATGTAATCAACGTAGACCACGGCAAAATGAGAATGTTTCAGGCAAACGATAAACTGCAATTTGTTCACTATCATTCAAACTCTTGAGAAAACTTTGTTGTTGTCCTGGGTGGTTATGTATCTATTACAACAATTTCTAGTCTCTTTACAGCCTCTTTACAGTCTTTACTGGCGATTCTTTTGGTCATCTGAACATAAGTAATAATAAGTTAAAAACCTATATAGCGCATGTTTCATGAAGAAATGATCGCGTGCGCCTTACATGAACTTAAATTACCAATAAACTTTGTAGATTCCTATGAACTAGGAATATGCAGTATAATGAGTTTGTAAATTCACCTAAAATTAAATTTACATTAAATAATAATATCAAAAAAAAAACTGTCAATTCCTGAGAACTAAAAATATGCTATTTTAAAATAATAGGTTTTAGGTTGACTTTTAAAATTGTTAAGAGATGGGGCTCTCCTGATAAAAATGGGAAGTGAATTCCAAACATGAGGAGCAGCCATATTAAAAGAACGGTCACCAAGTGTAGAATGAGACTTACGTAAAGGAAAATTTAAAAGCAATTCATTGCCAGATCGCAAAGAGTACTTAACATCAATCTTAATAGAAATGAGATCAGTTATGTAGGATGGAGCTAAGCCACTCATTGCCTCGTACGTTAAAAGTGCTATTTTGAACCTGATCCTGTAGGTTATGGGGAGCCAGTGTAGTTTCTTCAATAGTGGGGTTATGTGACAAAATTTGCCTTCCTCATAAACTAATCTAGCGGCCGACTTTTGTACCCTTTGAAGCTTGGCTAACTGGTAGTCGGGTGCACCACATAATAAGCTATTGCAGTAATGAATTCTACATGTGACAAAAGAGTGCACTAATGTTGCAGCTGCTTATTGCGGTAAATACTTTCTTATGCGTCTTAAATTATGTAGCTGGAAGAATGATGCAGTCACATGCTGGGACGTATCAAATGTATCATTAAACCACAAGCCCAGGTTTCTAACACATCTGGACTTGGTTATCAAATGATTTCCGAGTCGTATACTCATTACATTAACTTTATCTAATGGCTGACGAGTTCCGATCGCAATAAATTCAGTTTTATCGTCGTTG
>BLFN01000255.1:696892-699392 GCA_014634225.1 Acropora yongei | reverse complement strand
GCGTTCTTAACGATGAATGAATTTCCAAATCTATTGGTCTTTACAGGAGGCATGGCAGACCTCTGCCTTCTCAGCTCATATGAGATAGAAGGCTGATAGTCTTACTTCGTGGGTCTAAACCGGGTATTAATAGAAAGGTTTCCAAAAAACCATGCTAAGCCGAAAAGACTTAAGTTAACATTTCAAACAAGTACGTAGGGGAGAGGGCATGAAAGACCCTGGCCCGAAAATTTTCTTGTTTTTGTTTTGTAAATTCAAATGGAAATTTGAGTGACATTTCAGCTGTCTGGACATGAGAATGAAACATGTAGTTTCCAGCACCATTACTTCCTCTTTTCTTGTCACAAATCCTTGGGGACCCTAACAGATGGCGATCAAACACTTTGCTTTAACCTTTACGAGCCAAGTGTTGGCAATTCGTAGGTATTTTCTCATAGTAATCAAAAATTGAAATGAAAGGATATTAGAAAACAACAATGCCCCATACAGGCCGGTACAAATCAGTCATTCTTAACCCCAACTGTTTTTTTTAATTAAGGACAATAGCAAATTATGCACCATTTTGATCTAGAATGATGAAGCTTCCAATAAAAAAAAAGCTTGTCCACAAAGAAGCTCACAATTCTTCCCCAAAAAAATTTGCAAAATTTATGCAAACATTTTCCATAAAATATATTATAAATCACCAGCAGAGCTAAGTATGCAAACGATGTCCAAAAAGGAAATGTTCGAAAAGGAAATGATCTGACTTGAAATCCAAATCTGGTGGAAATAAAACAAAATAAATTACAAATTTTTATTGCCAACCCTTTGATTTACAAAAAAAAACATGAATAATGCTCTTACACTTTTTTGTGTTGGTAGGTGTGTCCCACTAGGGGTGGATAGGGAAGTGTAGTTTAGGTGAAATAAGCCCTCCTGAACCGTTGAAAGTGCTTTTTTTCTCCAAAATAAAAACTTTTTATAGTTCAGCCACACCGTGTACAGCATTGAAAAAAATTGTGGGAAGGGAGGGGATTTGTTTGGTTATTTTTCTTGGGGGTTTGTCTATTGGACTATACAAGTTCTATTTGGGTACACACAATTCTAGGAAGAAGGAAAGAGACCTCCTACAACCCTTTCTCACCCACCACCTCTATTATGCCTAAATTACAATGAAACGTAGTTATTACAATGTTGCACTCATGTATCCTACTGACTCTACAGATTTCCTACAATTCTGTAATTGAAAAAAAGGTTTATTTACAAGGTAGTTCTCTGAAATAGAAACAATGACATTGAACTGAAAACAGTGAAAATTACAACATTTTTTAACACTCACATGGATAATCCTGAGAGTGACCTTTGTAGTGCAACAAGAATATTTCAACGTAACATACCAAAAACAATAGCAGCAATACACTAATAAAGAAAACAAAAGTGGACTATTGAGATTCACACAGGAAAAAAATGAAGTACAAACATGCAGATACTAAACAAAAAATAATTCCTTCACCAATAAAATTATTCTCACCTGGGGAAGCAGTGGGTAATGCTTCATCTGGACCGATCGCTAGGTGGAACAGTATGTTGGGGAACTGCACTGAACAAAAACAAAAATACTTAAACACGGACACTGCCTATATAAGGAACCTTGGACTGGGCGAGCTGTCACTCAGTTCATTCGAGACCTCGACCCGTCAACATCGTAGTTCAAGGATCACGGCTAGCGATTAACAGTAACAGTGACCTGCAGATTTTATACGAAGACGAGTAAAAAAATGCTTGGATCTACTGCTGCAAAACGAGTGAGGGTAAGTGCAACGGTCATTTACAACAAAAACTTGAGCCGACTTTAATATATTTTTGTTCTAAAGATATTCATTTCACCGCACAGGTTTGTGCTTATCTGAAAACCTTTTAGTTTTTTTCTTTTTTATTGTAGCTAACTGTTGAGATACCGGAGCATCAACAGGATGCTATTCTAAGACTTCTTGAACAGCAAGACACCTGTGAAGTGGTTTCCATACGACGAGAACAATCTGGAAAAGGTTAGCTATTATTTATCACGATTTTCCTTCCCCTTTTGTTAGATTTTATTTCGTCTTTTAATTTACCTTTCGGTATACTCTTCACACTGAGTGTGCCAGGGAGTTTTCTTTTATTCTTTTGTAAAGTATCCCAGTTACCTTCGTTTTTCTCCTTAGCTAGATTATTTATTTCAATATTATTTTCGAAAAGTGCGTCACCTTTGCAACGAACATCACCTTGACACTTGATGCCCTTTAGCCCCTTCCCGTCCAAATGAGTGCTCAGGGCACTTATAGATTCTACTCTGTCTAACGCCAGACGATTTTACTCGTCAATGGGGAACCTCTTGGACAGGAAAGGGTTAACAACGTCAAAAACTATGTCCCTATTAACCCCTTCCCGTCCAAATGAGTGCTCAGGGCACTTATAGATTCTACTCTGTCTAACGCCAGACGATTTTACTCGTCAATGGGGAACCTCTTGGACAGGA
>BLFN01000255.1:509582-511506 GCA_014634225.1 Acropora yongei | reverse complement strand
GTAGTCATTATAAAGCTCAAATCCACATGAATTTCACTTCCTTTATGACATTAATGTTTTAGCGAGAAGATATTTACAAAGTTCCTTTTATTTAAATTTGTTGTTACTTAATAAAAACTATGTACAGCTCTTCTTTAAACAATAAATGGTAACAAAAAGCCAGCAGTGTGACAGTGGAGTTGTTGATGTTTTACACAGAAGCTCACCATCTGAACTGTAAGTATCAACTCATGTTTTATACTCCATCCTTCAATGAGGTAAAATTCATTTCAAGCATATAACTCGCATTGTATGCTTGCATATAAATGTAAGTACATGGCATATGTTAAAAGCTGCAGTGAAACTGAAACCACCACCAATGATGATAGTGCGGCAGAAGCACGTACATTTGCCGAATTAATTTTGTTTATGGAAAGTTCAGCTGAAGGTGGAACTCTTTTATTTAAGCTGTCGAGTCTTCACGACCTCTATGTTTCACGTCTTCATTTCTTTCACGTTGATAAGTGTGTCAACAAAACCCGCTTGAAGAATCGAATCATAGAGCATTACCATGGCGCGATCCAAGAACAAACCGATGGTAAGAACACGGTTCTGGTATTTAACCAAGGCATAGAGACGCTTTTGAAAGATGCCCTACTGAAAAAGCGTAACTGCGAAGAAGAAGCTTTCAATTTTGTACATGTTGCTAAATATATCCGTAAAAATGTTTTCCAAATGCCCGGGTTTTCTTTCACTGGGAAATTTACCTCAGATTGCCAGCTCAAATCAGTACCACCAAGCTTAATGTGCTTGGTTTCTATGCTACTCGATGAGCCAAATATTGAAAGCCAGGATTTTGAAGAATCCCAAGCTTGTTTTACCATTGCTCAGCTTATTGTCTTCAACATGAAAAAGATCAAGAAACTGGCCACTAAGAGTGATCGTCATAATCCAAAATGCCTCTTTACCTTGGAATGAGTGTGCACGCGCAAACAAGAAGTAAGAAATTTGTTAATCAACTTTATGAACTCGGCTTAAGTGTGAGTTACCAAAGGGTAGATGATGTCATGAACAATTTAGCGACATCTGTTTGCCACCATTTCAAGTCTGTTGGTGTTGTTTGTCCTCTTTCCTTACAAAGTGGCTTGTTCACCGTTGGAGCTATTGACAATCTTGATCATGACCCATCCTCAACAACGGCACAGGGCGGCTCATTTCATGGAACTGGAATAAGTTTGTTTCAGTTCCCCAAGCAAGATCTTTTATTTTAGGTGAAAACGTCATCTCAAGTTGCCCCAGGAACCAAATGCGTAGCTGCAACCATGAAGAAGCAGACACGAGGATTCTAGTACACGGTAGAGAGGCTTTGGATAAGGGAGGAAGAACTGTCTTTGTTTGCACTGTTGACACAGATGTTCTTGTTATTCTAATTGCGCAGTTCCACACGTTGTCATCAATTTGGTCTGGATTGAGCTTTTGGGTCACCTTATGGAAAGAATTTTCAGCTGCTTTCTGTTAACACCATCCATTTGTGAGTATTTGGGGCAAGCAGAAATGCTGTGCGCTTCCATTCTTACACGCGTTTACCGGTTGCGACACTACGTCAGCAACCCTAGGGAAAGGAAAGAAATCTGCGTGGGAGGCCTGGAAAGCGTACCCTGAAGCCACAGAGGCTTTCCGTTTTGTGAACGATAGCCCCTTCCACTTCAGATCAACACTCCTGTATTTCATGTCCTTCGGCGCTTTGTGGTGATACCTTATGACAGGACCAGCCTTGCTACCGATGTGAACACTGCTCAACGAGAACTCTTCACAAAAAAGAATCGGGCGCTAGAAAACATTCGCCCAACAGAGGTAAGAACCTATCATACACAAATTCTTAGTTGTTTTTGTCTTTGATAGGCTAAATTTGTGATAGGTAGACACCTGTGAGGACAACGCAAAA
>BLFN01000255.1:494582-497082 GCA_014634225.1 Acropora yongei | reverse complement strand
AACACGAGGAGAAATGCAACGTTGAGAAACGTTTCACAGTCGATATTTTTACGGAAAGAGATCGCACTCTTACAGAATGTGGCCGGTGAATCCGCTTGTTACACTAGTATTTATGTATTAGACACAAAAAGACGTACTACCAGATTCAAAGTAAGAAAAGCTCTAAACAATAAGTTTGTCTGTGTTTTTATAACCAGTAATGTCTATCGAAATTAGATGCTTATCAAATTTACTACCAGCATCATCGTGCGCCAAGAAAATCGATCGTGATCCGAAGGTCTCCGAAAGCCCTTTGGTAAAGTGGACTCTATCCATCAAAATGATAGCATTCTAGCTACTTGGGCATGCGCAGTAGCCACAAAAAATCCTGGCATTCGTGGATGATTAGAAGCCAGATATTAATAATTTCAACAACAATCAAAACCACTCTTGTTGACTGGAAATGTGTTGGACTGCGCATCAAAAAGACTTTTTAAAATTTCGGTTGGAAACCGTTGTGATGACTTTGAGTGACTCGCATTTTTAAAAAAACTATACTCCAGTAGTGATTCCAGCATTTATCCAGGACTAACATAAGAAATACTGTATCTATCAAATAAGCACTGAATCATGGCGCCCAACATCTCTCGCTCCAAGCTAAATGTTGAGAAAATTTCTAGCGCTCTCGCACAGTGTTTTCCTTGAAAGAAGTCTAAAGAAATCGTCACAACGAACATTTGATGCGTGAAAACGTGGAGTTCGCATTAAACATTTTTTTCCTTCAAGATCTACTGTAGAATATTTGAGGTGACTAAAAGCACTTTACTTTGAAAACTCTACAGCGGCATTTTGATTATCGAAGTTTTACCGAGGCAAGCCTTACCGCGGCAACTTTGCGGCCTGACCGTAATTTTACCGCAGCAAAAATGCATCCTGACGCGGCATTACTGACGGAAAGCCGCGGGGTGTTGGCACAGAAAAGACACGGTAATGGGGTGAAAAGTTTCCAGCGGTACTGTATATGCAGAATCTTCCCTGACCTATCTAAGGCCTTTGATACTGTCAACTATCAGATCCTAGTTCAGAAGTTATACAGGTATGGAATCCATGCTGTTCCACTCCAATGGTTCAAAAGCTATGTTGAAAGCAGAACACAATATCTTGAAGTTGAAAGTATTAAATCAAACCCGCCTTCTATCCAATGTGGTCTACCACAAGTTTCTACTCTAGGTTCACTTTTGTTCTTGATATAACGACATGCTCAATTGTTTAGTAAAGGCAAATATTAGAACATTTGCTGATGACACCACTCTATTCTATTCCTCCAATTCTCTACAGGACCTCGAAAAAACTATTCATGAGGAATTCAACCATCTCCTCAGCTACTGCTCAGCCAATAAACTTTCTGTAAACTTTACGAAAACCCACTATATGATAATCACCTCCTCTCAAAAAGCAAACAAACTTAACCTTAATTTTCACAATACTGAAGAAAAGAACCACATCAAATACCTAGGTATCTACACTGTCAAATATTTAAATTGAACCCCCACATCCAATACATAAACAGCAAAATATCTAACAACTTAAGAATCCCTATCAGATTACGCCATTTCTTAAGTTTAAACACCCTCAAACAAATATGCTACTCACCTATCTACCCCTACCTCCATTATGACCTTATGAGTTGGGGAAAAACATAACCAAGTAGATTAACTAAAGTACAAACAAAAGAAAACAAATGTATACGCTGCATGTTCTTTAGCCATAATAGAGAAAGCAGTGCACCCTACTTCAAACTTAGAGGTATACTCAACAGAGATAACACTTTTAAACTTAAAATCTCCTTGCCAGCTCACAAAATCTCACGAAAAGTAGTGAGTATCCCTGAAGTGTTTCAAAACTACCTTGTAAAGGTGTCTGATATTCACTCATACAATACCAGATATGCCTCAAACCTCAATTTTCATGTACCATCAAATTATGGTAAGCACACATTTAGGTTTGCTATAACCAAAACCTGGGAAGGGATTCCTACTAAGATAAAAACACTTAGCTAACATAAGTTCAAAATAGAGTACAAGCAAATTCTGGTTAACTCCTAAAGTTAACAATGCAGAGAAACTGTTTTACATGATCATACATAGTTGCCATGGCACCAAGTACACACCTTACCTATTTCCACTAATTATATATGTGGTGGTTAGCTGGAAACCTAAGCTCCTCTCACCACCGCAAACTTCCAACAAAGTTGTTAATTGCCCTTTTCCTCTTATTCCCTATTAATGTACTCTTCTTATCTTACTATATATAATGTAAATATTTCTATAAAAGTGTGAATAAACTAAATTGAATTAGTCCCCATGCACAAACTATAGACCAGTGTCACCTTCAATTTTTATATATATGTACCTTTCTAATGTTTTTTTTTTATCTCAGTATTGAAATTTCAAAGATGCAAGTGCGAATATAGAAGTCTCTCTGTCTGCCAATGGAGGTTGATGTTGGTCAGCGGTTATCC
>BLFN01000255.1:487082-489582 GCA_014634225.1 Acropora yongei | reverse complement strand
CTGCCAGTCAATTTCCCAGATCAAGATAATGAGCATAATTCTAGTGTTGGTAAAGAGCATGTGTACACTCCCTTGCCAGTTGCTTTCGGGCGATCAGAGAGAATCAGGAAATATGTTGTCCAGTTGAACTTG
Source organism: Acropora yongei (assembly GCA_014634225.1). Lineage (NCBI taxonomy): Eukaryota > Metazoa > Cnidaria > Anthozoa > Scleractinia > Acroporidae > Acropora > Acropora yongei. Next base: position 489,450 of record BLFN01000255.1, on the reverse strand, counting down.
TAGAAGCTAATGTAATAGCTTATATTGTGCTACCTCTTGTAACAATATCTTATTTTTAAGGGGAAAGCAGTGTAATATGTTCGGTATTCTATGGTGCATATTATGGCAGTACCCACAGTGCATTGCTGGAACAAAGTCATGTTGGAGTTCCCTAGATGTTCTTGTGACCTCATAGTTCTTACAATGCTTAGCCAATCTGCAATATACTACAAAAATATCTAAAAATACCTTGAACTGCTTCCGATCCCTTTCTAGCAGGAAAGCAGAGAAAAAGCAACAAAACGAGTGCAGTTTGTGTCACACCTTTAAAAATTGAAAGGAAATATATGGGAATACCCAGCTTGATTTGCTAGATTCTTCCCCATTTTCAAAATGGCGGATTTTTACTGTGAAAAGGTCCTTAGATCTATTTTGTGTTGCTATATTCTGGTGATACTCTCAACAAAATTCACTTCAATTGCATTCCATTGAATGAACAGATCAGTGTACTCTATGTGCCTCGGTTGTCATAGCATCCTACAAAGTCCCTTTGGCTTACATGTAACATGTAAATTGGCGGTTCAGAAAATATTTGGCCGAATCTGTTGCTCTCAGTTATAAATTTGTGATATTGTCACTTGACAAAGAACATTATCAGTCAAAACAACCTATCCCAGTAACACACTTGGGATAATGAGACTGATCCTTAAAGAAAGCTGCTTCAAGTTTCATAAAAAACATTCCTTACGGACACAAGGCATTGCCATGGGTACCAAGATGGCAGTGGCTTTTGCAATCACATTCATGGCTCACCTCAAAAAACCAACTATTAGCAGGAAGCCCACAAAACCTACCCTCTGGAAGAGATTTATTGATGACAGTTTTTCAGTGTGGACCTTGCCCGGAAAAAAAATCAGCAACTTCATTAATTTCGCCAATACTTTCCACGCCACCATCAAATTCGCACACAAAGTGTAATCAGAAAAAAATGCTTTCCTTGATACTGAAGTTTTGAAGGGACCATGTTTCGCTGACAACAAAACTTTGGATGTTCAGACATTACGAGCGTGCAGAAACGTTTCAATTTTCGCACTTCTTTTTAAGAAAGATTTTATTGAAGGAGTGCTTTGCTTTTCCTGATAACAAACTCAGTTAAAGAAACTTCCGAGTTACGAAAGCTAGCATTTCAAAGTCATTTACTCGAGCGAGGCTACCCTAGAGAACACGCCGAAAATATTTTAGCCTAAGTACAAATCTCACAATGAAATGAGGCTCTACAAAGCAAAACAAACTGATCCAAAAATACTTTGCCTTTCATGACTTTCAACGTAAAAACAGTTCTTTCGAAACATTGGCACCTTATAACTGAGAGCAACAGACCTGGTAAAATTCCTTCGCACATTTAACAACAACACCCTGGAGTTATAAATGGTAAGGGTCAAGTGTCAATATCACAAAACCAACCATCGGATATGATTTCCAAGGATGACAGTAGGAAGCCATTGGCAGAATCCTTACGATGGGCTTAAGTTCTTGTCAGTATTTTTCCTTGATGTTATGAAAAACATTTTTTATTAGCTGTCTTTATAGAAGAGTCTACAGAAAGTGAAGAGTTTCTAATGCAGTCATTCATGAACTTTGTGTCTTAGACTAAGCAAAAACTCACTCAGAGTTGCTTTTTGATGGTTAAGTTGATCCACTTGATGAAGAATTGTGATTTCCTGTCTACTTTTAAGTATAAATGCAACTAACATTATAGCAATTGGCCCATAAAGAGCTTTTTCAGGAGCCTCGACATGTTGCAGAATGCTGGAAAAGTGTAATTCCTTAGCTTGCGAGTGCTTCCCTCAGAAAGAAAAAAATTAATAGCCTCGACGAAAAACTTTTGCCAAAAGTCTCAAGAAAAGTATCTTGTTTCGAAGCTGAGGAAACCAATAAAGCCGAGAGAGATGCAATGAAGCAACTTAAGAGATTTATGAGTGAACTTGATGCAATTTGTCACAGGCTCAGATGTAATGCTCTGTTATCATTTTACATGGTTAGATGGTTTACAAAGAAGACCTGTCGCACACATGTGAACTTTCACTCTTGAGATTCTGCGCACATATCAGTGTTTTCCATTTTGGAAGCAAATAACACATGGGAAATGGATATTCTTTACAACTTTACAAGTTTCAAGTTTAATGCTTAAATCAAACGGTTGTTCCTTTTCCCTGATGTCCACAACCAGTAAGAGTAACTATGAAAACGTTGTTGTTAAAATGATGTTATTGGATGAGCTGTTGTCACTTATTATCTTAGAACGAGAACAGTCGGACTATACGACCTAAAAACTATGTTCATTAAGCAGTTTGTTCAGTCATAATTGTTGTAGCTATTGTGCAGGTTG
>BLFN01000255.1:450642-453142 GCA_014634225.1 Acropora yongei | reverse complement strand
CTGCATGGCTGTACTGTCCTCTCACTTCCAAAATTCTGTGAAGCTTAAGTTTACATACAAAGGAGACAATATTTTGAAAGAGTTAGAGAAGTATAAGATTTCGTTTTGTCATGAAGGGCTTATAGGTTGCATGTCTTAACATTTCCTTCCTCCATATGTATATTCACTCGTGTTTCAAGTATGGATGACATACTATCAAGCCTGTTCAAGAAAGTGAATCAGGAGAAAAGGATTGATGTCCATGTTTCACGTAATGACATCCTATGGAAAGGCCTAAGACAGATTAGAAGAAGAAAGAACCTCAGTGGTCCACTAAAAATTTCCTTCCTTGGGGAGGAGGGAGTTGATACAGGGCGACCAAGAAAGGAATTTCTAACAGGTAACATATCATACATGCAACACATCTTGTAACAGATGTGATTGTTCGTGGGAGTAAAATTATATCATAATAATAATTCAATCTTTGAACAAGATTAATAGAAGTATCTGCCAAACTACATTTTTTCCACAATTGCTTGTATATATAATGTCACCACCTGATTGGATAATTCGCCATTGTCGATAAGAGTCTAGACAACACTTCTCACTTCAACATGTCACGCAACTGACTTTTTTCAAATAAACACTTTCGTTGTTTTTTTCCTTAATTTGTTATGGACTCACTCGGATATGGCTCATGAGTCCACAACATTTTGTCCACTGTGACGACGAATATCATTGTTGATAAGAGTACAGACAACTCTGAACCACATTCAGTTTTTAAAGTATGTTCACTTCTTATTTGCCCCATCCTAGATTATGTGTTTTTGTTAGGGTGGTATGTTATATCTCATTGCCATTCACAAAAGTCCAAAAGTGTTTGTCTGTTTACCTTGTTCCCCCCTATTCAATTTTTATTGAACACTTGTCAAAATGAAACCATGACTTTCATGTAAATTAAGCTCACACTGAAATTTTTTGTAGAGATGATGACAGCTATTGAACTGCAGTTATTTGAACCACTGGGAGATGTACACCTTGGCTGTTTGATCATTTGAGACTGTTGACCAGCTAATGATATTGTCCCTTGCTCAAGGAGGACCTCCACCAAATTTCATGGCACCATGGGTTTACAGCTACTTATGTATCCAAGAGGTGACCAGTGTTCGCCTTAAAAAAGAGGACGTAGCTGACATGGAAATCAGACAACTAGTCGCCGAGGTGGTTATTGGCCGTAATACATATTTGTTTAGGATCTGTGCTTACAGAAATACGAGAAAACATTAGGTGACTAAATGATAGGAAAAGGATGAATGGTGATTCTTGTAAAGTTTTCCTTGGCCATAGAATGATTATTGCTAACAGTTACTGTAGACATAGTTATTTAGCATGCTTTGGAAACTCGGCGCATTTTTGATTAATTCTTAATTGGATATTGGTGTGAATTAGAAACCATTCAATACACCTGAAACATACCGGTATGTAACACTGTAAAAGTTACACTATTTGCTTGATTACTGGATTCAGTGGCAAATAAGGAAATGGTTTTCAAAACATGATTTACACTTTTAAGATAGTCTGGTGATGTTCATCTTGCATCATTTTTTTTTCCCAGAGCAGTTACAATGCAACATACTGTTATCAAGGTGAAATCAGAGCTTGGCCAACTTAAACTTGAATGCAAGTGCTTGAGCATCTTGAGAAGCAACCCTTACTGATGGAGCCTTTGTTTGTTGTTGGAGACGATAGCTTTGAGGTAACAAACTTGCATGAAAAAGAGATAGTGAGTTTTTCCTTTGCTTTTTATCTCCATTGTACTTTCCAAAAATACTGATACCCCTCCAACAGAAGTTTGTATGGGTGTTGGACACCTGCACATGAGTAGAAAGTTGATTACCTTTATTGAGTCACTTTATGAAAAAGCATACTGGCCAAGCCCACTCTACATGAATGAAACTCAAACAACTTTTTCATTTCAATACAAGTTAAGAATGATCTCAGACTGGCATGTTCTTCTGATTGTTTTAATGTTTTCTCAGTTTTGCTGTACTCTGACAGCCCATTTTTGATAAAAATTATCACAATTCTTTTTAGGTGACATCTGATTTCATCACAGAGGCCATGAAGGCTAATTATGAAATTGTTGGAAGTTCCCGATGGGAAAAAGAGGTTGAAATAATGGGATATCTGAAGAGATTTCTTGAAGACCTGGATGATGAAGGTATTCAACTGGCATGAAAAAAAAACCATTGCTACCTTGTGAAAAAAATATTTTTGGAATAAGTGTGTATTTTGAGCATGAATGTTCCATGAAATTTAATCAAAGCCATTCCATGTGTTTCCCGGTGGTATCAACACTTTCCTTAAGTGCAACAATGCCAACTGCACACATTTTAACATATGCAAACTTCAGAAAGATGATGGTTATTGCCTTGGCAAAAGGCAAGGAATTTTGTCTATTCTGAATGATGTAGTCCTGTGTGATATGAAACTTTTACATTTCATGTGAATTAAGTACCAC
>BLFN01000255.1:383988-386488 GCA_014634225.1 Acropora yongei | reverse complement strand
TTGTGTTGACTTACCGCTTTTGTGAGCTGCCCAAAGGTGTGATGGTGAAATTTTTCCTGGAATGTTCATTATTGTTCAACCTGATCATAAGGGTGATGAAACCGCAAGAAGAATTATGCGTCACACATCTGATTGATTTTCTTTTGCAAAAGAATAGACATTCCAGAAACATTTATAGTGTTTCACAGAAAATCCTTGATTCAAGCTTTTGAAAACACCTATATATTAAGCAAATGGTTGAAACAGCGCAAATAGAACTGTGCTCTGTATTTTTATCACAGACATATGAAAATATTAGAACGTGAAATCAGGAAATTACATAACAAGAAAGAAGAAGATTTATATGTTTAATCCGGCCGATTGAAACTCTCAGCTGCTTGCTACAACTTTTAAAGCACGAATACAACTACAACTTCCTGGGAAAAGGGCATTTTTAGTTCACGACCTTCGCGCACCACCAGGTGCAATATGTATATTGTTGGACTGGTTGTGTTTTTATTTTCAGTCGTCTGGTCTTTGTAAAGTCCATTGTGACAGCAACTAAACAGTACATGGGAAATGCTGACTTTCCACATTTCTCGAGAATAAAAGAAGCTTATTTACATCATCTCCATTTATTCGCTAATTGACTAATTCCTTGCTTTTTTGTCTTGAAGTAGAAGTTTAAAGTGTGAAGTGTTACACCCAACCTTTTCTGGTCAGCTCTTCAGTTTTAGGTGAGATAATATTGAATTAACGTCACTTTCCTTTGTAGTGTGACAACCTTCTTTGTTTTTTTTTATTGGCTATACTGGACATCCCAGTTTTCAATTGAATGCGGTGATTACGTACCTTACTTTTTGACTGGTATAAAATTACCTCTTAATTTTTCATTGGTGTAACAGTGTCCTTTCAGAGTGTGTGTAAATAACAAAGAAAAAGATCAGTAAGTCATTTTCCCTCGTCGACACCCTTCTGGACACTGTATCTGTAACTCTTTGCACGCGTGGTTAGAATAATGTCTGGGGTTGCTATGCAATCAGATGTTGGAGTTCCTGAGACTTTGTTAGAAAGTACATCGAGCCCCAATTTCAACAACCAGGATCCCGGTAAACCAGAGGACAGACAACTGAAGGAGGTGAAGGGAGAAATAGGCTATTTTGTCAAAAAAGGCAAGCAGTTTGTGCCCGTGACAAATTTTTCGATAAGATGCTCTGGATTTGTAACTAACAATTTGGAATCCAGAAGTTCCAAAGAATTTTTGTTTCATGTTGAACCAAAGATGACATTAGCGAATGGTAACAAAGAAATTCAGGAAGGAAAAAGGTAAGCTGATTCATTAATTGATACAACAAAAGTTGCTCCAGAGGAGATCTTAGTCAGTCGAAGTGTTGTTAAAAAGGATAAATCGTGTATTTTAGTTTAAAAAAATATATTACGTCTTTTTTTGAGTAAGGCTTGTTTATACCTGCCAAGCCTCTCATTCGTGGCTTGAAAAGTTCAATGTCACGCCTTAGGACCAATTTTCTCACCCTGGTACGTTGATATTATCATCTTAAGTGACCTATTTCAGCCTAACTGAAAAACTTGACCAAAACATGCAAACTCAAACCAATATGAGGAACGAAAAGTGCACCTAAAAAGACTAAATGTCGAGTCCTTCTCCTCCCCCGCAATTTCTCATACACTGGAGACGCAGCGTAATCAAGCGTAACTATCAATTGGGAACTTCACGTGTCTTCGGAAATCTTCGGTTATGGTTGTGTCATCATCGGAAATCTTGGAACTACTCCCAATCTCACGCCTTTGAATCAGAAAAAGAATACAAGGTATACCAGTTTAGAAATTGTTTTCAGATGGTGCTTGTCTCCTTCATGTATGTGAATGTCAAGCAACGCTGTGTGTGGTTTTGCATTCTTAGCTAGTGCCTAGGCTTTTCAGCGGGGTCGTAGTGATGGAGTCTTGATAGTGACAGGATTATGTTCCATTGTTCAGTACCTTGACTCTAGCTAGCCACTCTAAGGTCAAGGCAAGCTTTTTATGTGACTGTATTCTACGATAGTATTGTACAACATCGCGGTTTTATTTCATGGTCAAGTCTTTGATTTAGATTATTTTCTCTAGAATTTTGTATTTTACTTGGCTTTCTCAATATCTAAAGCTAAGAAATCAAAGAAAAGGTTTATCACCTGATGTATCACTTTCTCACTCACTTCAATTCCTTCCCAGTCAATTTTAGGGCTAGGTTAACTGTCAAGTTAATCTTATTTTCGATGTGGTAACCACAGAACTTGGGTTTATGACAAAATATTTTTTCAGGGTAGGTTGCGCAGGTTGGAATTAGCACGTAGTTCAACAAATTATTAAGTCTTATTAATTCTTTGAATTGTTTGCAATAAAACAAGGACTAGATTTTTTTTAGTTTTACTATTTGGCCTAATTCACACCTCCCTGTCCCTAGCACCCCTCCTCTCATGGAGTATGTAATAGGTTACTTCATTGGCGGCTTCTTTTTCGCAAA
>BLFN01000255.1:376488-378988 GCA_014634225.1 Acropora yongei | reverse complement strand
CCGTGATCGAAATAATGTACCGTATTTCTTCGCCCAACCTAGAATAAGAACTGCCTCCTTGATGTTCGACAGTGTAACGTCAGCAAATCAATGAGTCACCCTACTGAGAAGCAGAGTCTGCTTTTTGACCTCATTGACAATGAGAATGAAATTGAGTAAGTACTACTTAGAGGCTTGTCTGGACACCGAGTTTCTTTACAAAACTTTCAATGAACGATTAAAATTCTGCTATTGGCCAAAAATGATGCCAATTTAAGAAGTGCTTTTTACATCGCCAGAAAGCAATGTCTGCAAACACACTCTCCTCTTGCCGTGGGGTTTCTGCAAATAGATCGACATGTCTCTGTTTTGAAAATGATTTGCAGCTCACATGTATGGTTTAAAAATAACTTACATCATTAGATAATGAAAGTCCTCCACTGTGCTGTCGGTTTCTGCAGAGACGAACAAACAGAAACAAGGGCTCAAATAATTAAATAGTAAACGAATTCAAACTCACCGTCGTCCATGTTGTGCAGATCTGTGCATGCACATGGATTTACCGCTGGACAAAAACTGTGGAAAATCAGAACTGGGCCACTGGGCCACTGGGCCACCGGGCCGTCGTGGGCCGCCGGGCCTTCAGGCCACTGGGCCGCTGCACCATGGGCCTGCTATTAGCAAAACCAGAGTTTACTCTGTCTAACGCCAGATGATTTTACTCGTCAAATAGAGACCCCTTGAGAGTAAAAGGGCTAATAACCACAACAAATTGCGTAACTTTTCACAATGATCTTTCCTGTTGTAACAAGAGACAAGAAAGTGCAAAATAAACATGACACCCAAATGTAACTATCAAATTTATAGAATACATCCTCTGCAAGGCACCTTTTGATCACTGAACAAACATAACTGAAAATGTGGATGTTGAAACAGAAACAGAAGTGGTGGGACAACATTGTCTGGCATTATTAACATGTATTTTATTTTAATTATTTATTTTTAGATGAAGACCTTGATTATGGTGTGGCACTGAAGGAACTTATTGAGATTCAGCGATTACATATGGGAGAGAATTTTGTGCCTGCCTTGTTGATACTTGGAGGGATGGGTATGGCACTCCATTATGAAGAGTTAAGTGCCAAATTGATCATTCGTGTTTTTCTTGTACTTTTCTTTTACAGAGTGTACCCAGGCTGCCATGTTTAAGTTGGTATCTTCAAGAACGCTACCATTTTGGTGGGATGATGTCTCGGATTTCAGTACTTTAGAGGCCCTTGCTGTGCAATCTTTTAACCATGTAGGTGAATATACGTGTGGTACTAATAAGTTTGGTCAAATGGTGAAAAGAAAACTTTGCCTTGTTTTCTATTAGACTTCACACATAGTTGAAAAGCAACATAGGTCAGTTATGCTCACCGCCCTCAATTGTTGATGGGTGTTAATGATCATGTTATGCAAGATTATAAGGCACTGTTCCACTGGGGTATCAACTAAATAGCAGCTTCTAGCATAAAAAGGTGTTCTAAGTGGAAGGATTCCAAGTGAACATGAAATAGTTATTGCTTTGGTGTATTGATTTCTTCAATGTAGTACATGTAAGTTTATTGCAGTTTTTTTTTTCTGGGATGAGGGGGGGACTTTCTTTGGAGCATAGAATAGTCAGGAAAATTTATCGCCCACACAAATCAAGTGCCATGCAGTAACTAGTGGCAATTGATTTTGGCCATTAGCAGGTGCCAAATGTGGTTTTATCAAGACAATGACAATGCTTTGCTGATTTGAAGGGCGTTATCTTCAAATTGTGTCTAAAGTATTTTTGATGATAGGATTGATGTCAGCGGTCGGTGAAGATGCTGGCAGCACAATTCTGTGCTCTGCCAAAAACTGCTCTAGCTTTAGTTTTTTGTTAGCCCTCTTTATTTATTTATTCACATTTGTGTGTCCTATTCTTTTACAATTCTGTTTTTTGACCGAGATGACTGCTATGGACTTTGAAAAGATGCTGGAGAGGAAATTACAACCGCTCGTTACATCACTTGATACTTTAATGAAGTCTGTGGACTTTAGGAGCATGAAATATGAGAAGTTATTGCAGAAAGTAACGGTTCTTGAGCAAGCTAACTCTAAACAAATTATTAAAGATAAATAAAGATTTGGAGGAATCTAACACAAAATTGCACGCTAAAGTCACCAAACTTTCTGAGAAGCTCAAGGTATGCAAAGAATCTTTAAATAATCTTGAACAATATACGAGAAGAGAATGCCTTGAAGTCTATGGCATACCTGAATTACAGGATGAAAATACAGACAAACTTGTTATTAAAGTTGGTAGTTTAATGGGAGTTGAGTTTAACAAGGAGGATATTTCTGTCAGTCACCGAATACCAAAGCTAAGTTTTAGCTCTGTTGCAGCTAGGAATTGGAACAATGTTGAGGCTTCCGCTCCAAAAATCATTGTTAAATTTCCTCGTAGAGATACAAGAGATAGATTCTACGTGGCCAGGAAAAACCTTCGGGA
>BLFN01000255.1:326488-328988 GCA_014634225.1 Acropora yongei | reverse complement strand
TAAAGGTGGCTCTCATAGAGCATTTTTCCAAAGCGATGTCAGATTTCAATAACATAATTGTGCCCCATTTAAATAGTCTGCTGGAGAATCACAAAAGTGAACAACTGGAAGAACGAGGAAGATCTCTATTTGGACCTTATCCACAAGATTGTGGCAGAAGCCTTCTCACAACTAGACAAGGTTCTTATAAACATGTGTCTAGATTATTGTATGCTGCCAATATACAAAATCAGGATTTCTTTTGGCTGTATTGGTTCAAGCCATTGGTGTTTATTGCTATGTAACATTGTCAAGTGCAGTATGTTAGTCAAACACACAAATACTGCAGATGTGCAACATAACTGAAGTACGTGCAAGGCTGGGATTAAGGTTAAAGTAATTTGAAGTTATTGTGTCAAACACTAACCAATTCAATTTGCTGCTTTATTTCAGACCACGCAGTTCTTTCTCCCAAAGGCTTTTATGAAGTCTAAATGCAATTGTGTGGATGTATTTGGTTTTAAAGTTGCTGAGGCACTGAAATTCATTGCAGTGCCTGAAAGAGAGCAAGCACTACGGAGATTTGAGTCAGAAACAAAGAGGCTGTATTGGGAGACTGACCTTCCCTGGTACAGGCCAATCTTCTGGCTCCATCCACATTCCTAAGATGCAGCTTCCTGCCGACATGGTCAGGACCATGGATAAAGGTAAACTTTCCTGACATTGTTGTCCCAATAACATGCATATTTTTATTGCTGGAGGTCTAACCAACCTCATTTGAACCCTATGGAAATAAAAGCACACAATGCATTGCTCAGGTATACTAAATAAAATTAAAGCAACTTAATATTTCTAAAACATGTCGTGCCACGTAACACTGTGAACAAAAATGGTACAACAGAGAATTAACGCAGCAACGCAGTTCAATATCACTTCACAGAATTAACTCTGGAGTGTAAATTGAGGTGCTAAGTGAAATTCCTATGACATCGGTGGGAGCTAGGTCTTAAGAATCGTCCCCGACTTTCTCTGGCCGACCTCGTAGCTAGTCGACTTAGCAACAGCTGATCTAATCCAGAAGTTGTGGGTTCGTTCCCCAACAAGGTCATAAGAATTTTTTCTTTCCCCCATGTGGTTTCCCTGGTACCCCTTTCTAGGGCTAACGCCCAGAGGATTTTTCATGGGTTTCACTTAGCACTTTAATTTACATTTCTCACACTGAGCTCTCATTATTCTTGATTAGTAAAAGAAGACACAAACTTCAACATTCAAATGCGAACTTGTGTGATAAAGGAAAAAGCTGTTATTTTGTATTCCATATAGTAAGATGTTCAGTGCTCAAAATTGTGACTCAAAAAGGTCATCAATACGAGCAGAAATTTAGCACTGGCGATTATAATGTATTGACCGGCCAGCATATCTTCAATGTAAATAAATTAGTAGTTCATTGTCTATCCCGACATAATTATTTGTTCAGTTACACATTCAATTTTTTCTAAATTTGAGGTTTCATACATTCCTCTCTTATGCTATGCCTTCATGGAACAAATTCAGAAATATCTGATTTCATCGCTTTGTGAATTTGAAAATATGTTCTAATGGAAAGGGACTACATGAAGTTATTAATCAATTTCTTTTCACAGCATTCTCCAATTCATTCAAGGAATGTACATGTATGTATTTATTTGTTCATTGCATCCAAAATTCACTAGATCAGACATCATTGCAATGCTCAATGAAGGAGAGGAGGATCTATTTAGATCATATTTAACCAGATTTAAGTTAGCAAGTTTGCCCACAGAACTTAAAAGATTCTGTGCTGTGCAAAAATTGGATAAGGAGGAAAACACAAAAAGTTAAAATGATGGAGAAGAGGGGTGGGAATATGATACTGATGTTAAAAAACAATCCCTCTCTAAATCCTGTTCTTTTGCCCGTTAGTCTTTCTAAATTGATCCTATTCAACTACTTGACTAATATCGTAGGTGTTGGTATCAGTTTACAGAACTCAAATTACAGTAGGTTGCTATAATTGGACTGTTGCTATTATTGAACACCCAATTATGTGGCAAGAGGAGAGCCAACATACTTTTTAATCATAATTAAACATCATTCAAGAACTGTCAAAGTTAGTAATATTACTTCGATCATCTATATCTTGTTTCAAGGAGCAGTTCAACATTCAGTGATCACACCTAAGTCTGAATCTGCATTTACATTGTTAAATATTAATAATGATTATGAAATATTAATTGTTTGTCAGCTAAATTTTATAATTATACATGTATCCTTAAGGAGGCTTGCATTTGTTTTTTTTTTTTGGCTTGGACTATCAGCGTATGTTTTGAAATCAAAATTTATAGAAGACAAGCTTCGATGTTCATACAACTACAAAATCTTTGCTATGTATTACCATAGATTTTTGAGCTTTTATAGAATTAGCTGCCTTGTGCTACCGTTGGTTATACATGTATCCTTAAGGAGGCTTGCATTAGGTTTTTTTTTTGATTAGGTTGAGGAA
>BLFN01000255.1:306488-308988 GCA_014634225.1 Acropora yongei | reverse complement strand
AAAGCAATTATTAATACTGATTTTGTTATCTTTTGGTTCAACATACAGTTATTCAGTGGAGCCTGAAAAAAGAAAAAAACAGTTCTGAAATAAAATATAACACTCTGAACTAAAGATGACTAATAAATGTCTGAAAGCTATTGCTTTCTATTAACTGCACCTTGCATTTCCTGACTCGGGCTTCGCTTTACGGAGAGGCCGTTCGCGGTTGTTACTGCGGTCCTAGTGCTTGGCCTCCCAGGGGAAAGCGTGGAGACTGGGGATGAGATGAAATCATGTTCCCATTCTTCGCGACCAAACATGACAGAATACTACGTTTCAAATGTTAAGAAAGCTGCTTTCCCTTAATTCACCCACTCCTCTTTTTCATTCACAAATCTGTTAACATATGTTTTTCAAGCTTATCTGACCAATAGTCTGTATAACTTTTCAACATCTTGATTTGTAGGAACACAGTGTTTACCGAAAAAGTTACTGTGCTCTTATGTGTAATTTTATGCTTCTTTAAAAGCTGTAAGCTGCTAACATTAAATGGAAAAAAATTACACAGGTTGGTATTGTCCTGTGTGTGTGGAAAACCTTAAGTGCTATGCATTAACTGATACAAACACTTTGACACTTTTCGTCGCACAAATAAAAAGAACTTTTACACCTGTGAAATGAACCACCCACTAACAAATAATCATTCTACTTCTTCACCTGGTAATTTTTGCCACTGTGGGTACACGTTAAAGTTATGGCAACCTGTTCCTACTCTAAACTTATTGGAGGGCTTTGTGGATACAGTAGTTCTCACCCAGCAAATGCTTTATGTGAGTCAATAGAAAGATGCAGAAGCAATATCAAGAGTCATTTGAAGTTTTATGACTACTTAACATTTGATTCAACTTTGAAAACGGAGGCAGATCTTCTTGTTACGGCAGGTAACATCTCAATATTTCTCAAGATTTCCCATAAATTGTGTAGACGTTATGTCAGGTATAAAGAAAAAAATAACTCAAGATGGTTATTTTTGCTTCGATTTTCCCGCATTAGTAATCATGAATCCCTCTGTAAAAAAGGTTAGATATATAGGTGGTTGAAACTGTTCAACGTGTGCTTTAACACCAGGTAATTTCCAGACTAAAGAAGATGAGTTGAGTAGAGAATGACACGTTACTGAATGATAAATTCACTCAACTGATCTTCAAATTTTCTGGGATTTTCGACATAAAAGAAGATCATTTAAACATGTCAATTTGTCCACAGCACCGAGAGGCATATAGAATTATACAGTGTTGTCAAAGAAAGTTATGTTCAGTCCAGACTGCCAGACTGGAGTGTACATAAGAAGATGGACTTAAATGGAGACTGAGGACTCACACTCCCACAATCTCAACTACTTTGTAGACTCACTTCTGTACTTGCTCAGTTGCCTCGCGTAAGTCAAATTTTTTTCAGTTGATCGACCTCAATTCTTGTTTTAAACCTCGCGTGTTTTTGTCTATTCATGGTCCTAATTTTCCAGCAATTTGTAAACAGCGCCGGCTGCTTCTAGCTAAAAAGTCAAAATTGCTTCACACCTCATCTATGCCAACTATCTCTACTCAGGTGATCGCTGAGATCCCACAAGAAGTTAAATACAAAAGAAAGGGTAATTCGTAAGAAAGGGTAATTTGTACCCCTTGGAATCAGCAGAAAGTGATACAGTAAGTCTGATACAGTAAGTCTGATGGCTAAGCACACGAGCACATCTGTTATGCTATTAATACCTACACGTGGCCTGTGTAGGTGGCTGTATTTCAATTGTTCATGGCAAGCCAACATTTTTGCCCCCACCAAGTCTAGTTTCCATTCTCCTCGGGACTGCACCGCTTGTTAACCAGGCCCCACTACCGAAACTTTTCCAAGAGCTGCTAAGAGAGTTTGCTTGTAGGCTACAAGAAAGCCTCCCATACTTCTCACCCCCTCAAGCTTGTTCTGGTGTACTGACATTTTTTTGTGCTTTTTTATCTTTGGTATATATTTACAACTTGTTGTGCTATTTTTTTTTCTTTTCAATTTCTTTCGCTTTAGGAAAATGAAAGCACCACTGGACTATCGCAGGCACTGCAAAACTTATCAATTGTGACATTGGACGACAGCCCATACACATCCGAAAATAATCACAGCAATGCCAGTGATTCCTCCAGCAACAACGAAAACCAGTCCCTTTATCGTTTGAAGTTAAACAAGTTCCTTAGTGTCAGTGGCAAAGAAGCTATAAGTCAACCAAAAAAAGAGCTGGGATCAGTTAAGCACACGATAAACACTCATGAAAAGTCCACTCAGGTTGTGAGCTTTGAGTACACATTAAAGTGCAGATGTGTCTCGTAAATTTCTGAGTCAGCTTCAAATCTTTCACATTGACATCCATAATTTCTTGGATTTTGGATCGCTGTGAAGGTGATAGAAAGGTGTTTATTATGCTTTGTTTTCTTTTAGAAACACATCTCTGTTGCTCCCTTGCCTGCTGCATTCC
>BLFN01000255.1:266488-273988 GCA_014634225.1 Acropora yongei | reverse complement strand
TCAAGCTGTTGCGGAACAACATGCTTATTCCTCCAGGCGTAGCAACAAAACTGTCAGCTGATCCACCCAATCACTATCTCTGTGAACTGTATGCAAGAAATAACCTAACCAAGCTCAGCGTCCCTATTTTGCGCCTTCTATGCAGCCCTTTTGAAATGGAAATTCATTGTTAGAGCTGGTTAGGGTGTGCTCTTGAGTATAACCTTCTCACACTTTTGTGTAAATAGTGTACATACGTCGGTCTGAGTAATCAGACATTGGCCCAATTCCCCTGACTCCATCATTTAGTTTTCATTAAACCCACATAAGAAAACAATAACATTATACGTAAACACTGTTTTCCTACACAAATCAAGATGTTAAAGAGTTACAGACTACTGAATGAAAAAGAGGAGAGGGTGAATTAAGGGAACATTTTCCTCCAAAAGCATTGAAACATAAGTTAGGGTTCGGAAAAAAATAGTGTTAAATATAACAAAAGAGTGCTAGTATCCGTGGTAGAGATCCGTGCTTCTGCAGTTGTGGCCCAGGAATCTGAGTCTGCCTGTCACACAATCTTTATTGATTGAACATTTAGAGAGCAGCGGACGGTAGATGACGGCAGCAGCTTGTGAAGTAAATACGCAATCTAAGTTTGGTGCAGATATATGGTATGTACAGATTTACAAACAATACTCAAATTAAAGTTTAAATATGGCAAACATATTGATTTTACAGTTTTTACCACCCACAAAAATTGTATCCGTCCTCCCCCGCTTAGAACAAGACGGTTTTGCATATTGCCTTATTTTGTAGCAAAAAAAAGCTAAAAGTTTAAATTAGAGTTAGCCTGAGCTGCAGGAAAGGCTAGCATTCATAAAAAGTAGCCTTTTTTTTTTAGAATAGTAAAGACTTTTTGTCCCTAAAACGGCCTATTGTCTTTTTCACAGGTGCATTGCTGATTTTACATCCCCTAAGGGATGGCGTGTTTTGACCTTTGTGTCACTTTTGTTTGGCGCCCTAAATGTTCGTAGTTTGAGTAGCCCAAAGATTTTATTGCAGTTATTTGAAGAAGAAGCCTTGTTCTTTTGCTGTATTAACTTGATGTAGCCCTATGCCATGTACCAAGGCGCAATTTTACCCTCTCAATTTTGCCATTTGTGACCCTCCTCGGGTTTTCGGGGAATAAGGTGATTGCACGCACACTGCATGTTATGACACACTCACACCAAGTTGACCTGGCACGCTTAACATTCGCTTATCCACATAAAAACAATAGACAATATTCGTATTCCCTGACAGTCCTGGGACGAGTGGCCCTTGACAGTGAATGCAAGGTTAACGCGGGGAAAAGTCTAATGGGTGTGCGGTGTTTATCTAGTGATTCTGTCGATTTTGCAAGAAAATGCCGAAACATCACTGCTGTGCCTACAACTGTACCAACAGCAAAGCAAAGAAAAAGGACCCAGTCAAATACCCTGAAGTTGCAAGTGGTACTTTTCATTGTTTTCCATCAAATAACGAAAGAAAAACAGTACGCTCCTGGAATGAGTGAGCAAGAAAGAAGTCGAAGGTGAATCGCGGCATGCCAGCTGGAAAGCCTAAATGTCACAAGGCATACTCGAATATGCTCTAAACACTTTGAAGGAAGTCCAGAGCCAACAAAGGCAAACCTTCCTCCTACGATATTTGATTTTCCTAAACATCTCCACCAAAAAGAAGTGAAACAACGGCTGGATCCCGAGGCGACACGATTGAAAAATACTTCCACAACAAACAGAATTCAGAAGGCACGCAAACCGGGCCAATCGAAGATTAGAAAACACAATGAAAGTGTTATAAGCGAAGAAATAGGTAGTCCGGGTGTGTTGATTGAGACACCAGAGTGACATTACAATAAAGTAAATGATCAGCATCTGTTCCTCAAAAAACCTCAGCCCGCAGAACTCCAAGACCTAAAAAAAATAAATACGGGTTACTATATCATGACAACAGCAGAACAAATCACCAGAATGGAACAGGTGCCCTATAATCAGTGAGATGAATTACAAAGAGATTTCTCTATGGAGGATGTACAACGAGATGATAGTTCAGTTAAGTTTTACACTGGCTTACCTTATCTCTTGTCTGCTCATGTTATTTCATTTTCTCAAGCCTCTTGCAAACTGCATGACATACTGGGATAGAAAGAACAAGACAGGAGCAGAAACATATCAGGTAAAACTAGAGTAATTAATAATCTTTATTGCTCTGTAAAATTTTCATCAAAAAATCTAATTATATTTCCTGATTCCTTTCCACCAGTAAAACTCATTCTATCTCTCTTTCAAGTACATCTGTAAGTACAGTGAGAGTCACAATCAAAGTATATTTTGCAAAATAAAAAAAAATTCTTCTCTCCCAGCTTTACACCACTGAAGTGCATGTTCTCCAGCTTCAGAAGCGACTTCCCATATCCACTCTGTGATCCCCTTCCGCGATATCGTTTTATCATGTCAGCAGTCGCTCACAACATCAATAACTAACCAGCCTTGAATCAGCGGGAAGAATTGCACGGGCTTTTCAGAAATGTTTTCATTCATGTGTGGTTGAGGTAAGGGTTCTCCGTTTCCCATAGAATGTCCGTTGAATTTGCAAGAAATACGATCATTCCCAGCGTAAAATTTGACGTAGCTGGAGAGAAATTCAAGCTTATCGATGAGGAAAAACACTTTATTCTGGAAAACCTTTCAGAGGAACGCATAGACAGCGATAGTAAGTATGGGTATGGTTTTCTGGAAGGTACAGAAGAACGGAAGGAAGAGTTCCTAGAGCAATTTACAGCGTTAAATTCTACGTGTTTTGTGCGATGAAAGGCATCAGTCAAGGGCGAGGATATTGAAATCAGTAAGGAGAGCGATTTCTGAAAACATCCGGAAAAGGTACGACCGATTCAGATACAAATTCAAGCTCTTAGTTAGATCCAAGTCATAAATTCTTCTCGCTAACTCGTATACTCCAAACCTGATACCTTCATTAAAATCTAACAAACAAATTGAAACCATATCTGATTGGGGTCACTTTATGTTAAGGGAGACAGAAAAACATTCACCAGGTGTCACGCAACTTCCGCTCACTATCAGCATGCAATCCGAGACTCCTGTTCATTTTTGTGTGTGGGTGGGTGTTAGGATAGGGAACGTCCGTTAGAGCAGGAAAGAGAGACATTTTGGAAGTGCAAATGACCTTTTTTTTAACGATATTAGACATCCATCGTGTTTGGGTAATTTTTTTTTCTTCTAGTTCAAGCTTTAATTCAGCAAAAAGGTGACAACCTTCCAATAGGTTGCCTATCACAACCATTTTCGGTTTTGAGCACGGAACTAAGAAAATGTCTGCATGGACCAGTTTTCTTTGACAACACTTAAGAGATGTACAACGTTAATCAATATTACTCACCAGGAAATCGACAATGTTTCGTTTTCGCTTGCCATCCATTGGAATTCCTTCAACCAAGAGTCACGCAAGGTGTCTTTAACTTTAATGCCTTTCAAGGGACGACTGAACGAAGATATATTAGCTGACCAAAGATCGCTGACAAGATCCATGAGCTGGTAAACAAAAATATAACCAGTCCCGACATGGTCAGAAAATGCTTGGAGCAGTATGTAAAGAAAAAAAAAATGGTTGGAGGTGTTACAGCACACCACAAGCCTAGAAGGTCCAACCAAAGATACTACCCAAGCAGGCAGGACTTACGCAGCCATATTGCTAGGGCAATCAGTGCAACCAAGTCCAGTGGTGTCTTGAATTGCCAACATCCAAATTTTACCTCAGGACAAGAGACCAAGACAAGGATAACAACAAAAGCAAGTTCATGTTCATTCACCAAGCCGACTGGCAGAAGAGGCTTCTCCTCAGGTATGGAAGTGAACTTGTGCTAATGGACACCACGTGCAAAACCACAAAGTATTCCATTCCCCTTTTCGTCATATGTGTCCACACTAATGTGGGATACAAGGTGGTGGCAGAATTTCTCTGCCACAATGAAGAAAAAGAATATATTGCGGAGGTTCTAATTATACTCAGGAGCTGGAATCTGACTTGGGATCCTAAGTACTTTATGGTCGATTATTCCACAGCAGAAATCAATGCGATCGCGAACCAATTCCTTAATGTTTCCGTGTATATTTGTGATTTCCACAGGGAACAACCATGGCAAAGATGTGCTAAAGCTTCTAAAAATGGGCTAACAGTGGGTGAGCAGGCGCTGTTTTTGGAAATCATGCAGCAAATTGCCCATGCTTGGAATGTTGAAAGTTACCGGAAGTCAGTGGAAAGCCTACGAAAGAGCAAATTGGACACTGGCAACCCTAACGTTGCAGACTACTGTGAAAAAGTGTGGTTGAACTGTTCCGAGCCTTGGTCACACGCGTTTCATGTTCAGCAAGCTGTGAACATCATTAACACTAACAATGGAATCGAGGCACAAAACAAAGTCTCTAAGTACAGCTACCTCCTGTCATCACTGGACAAGTCAGTTTTTGGCATCGTAGTAATGATCGTGGAGTCATTTGTGCCCGATTCCTATCAGCAAAACCGTAATACAAACCTTCAAAATAGCAGTTCATATCGAAAATACAAGAACAACATTCCGGAGTATCTTCACAATCGCCCTATGCATTTCGTTCAGCACTCTCTGAAGAGCAAGTTTCCTGTCTGTGAGTTAAAAGAAAGTGTGGTAAAATGCGTCACTTTTAAAAAAGGAGAGTTTCTCGTGAGAAGCAGTACAAACAGTAATTGCCTGTGTGCTGTTAAGTTACTGTAACCTAGTTGTCAATGTGAAAGTTGGAGCAAGACGCAGTTCCCTTGTAAGCATTTCTTTGCAGTTTTTCACTTCTTCGAAGAGTGGGATTTCAACGACTTACCAGACAGTTACAGGAACAGCGTGTTCATAAAGCTTGACCTCGACAATTTAATCGTGTCGAATCTCACAGAAACACCACCCTCACAGCCACCCGCGTTGGATAACTGCCACAATGGTTACGACGGACACGAGTACGATCCTCGAGACAAGGGGTCCATGCCTGGCCTTTTGCTGCGACAGAGTCCTGCGAAAAAGAAGTTAAAGGTCACTGAAGTAGACTACCACAAGGTATTCCACAAGGCCCTTCCTGTACGTCTATGTCAAAATAAGAAAAGGAAATACTGTAGACCAGGGGAAGCCTAAAGTGCCTGACAAGAACACTATTATATCGGAACAGGTAAGCTTGTTTTCTCTGTTGTGACAAAGACTCATTGCTTAACCTAATTTCTTATCATGATCTCTTTACAGGTGGACTCTGTTGTAAATATGCCTCTTGATTGTCACATCGACTCGGAACCAGATGATCAGCCTACTGCCATGCCACATCAAAGTGCTGCAGACAATTCTGCTGGGTAAAATACACAACGGGCTTATCTTGCATCATAATTTCCCTGCCAGCTTTCAAAGCCCTTTGAAACAGACAACCTACAAAAGGATCAAAGTGTCCCCTTAGTTCTCTTTAACACTAAGTGCAGGGCTATTTTTCAGTCTTTCCCAGGATGAATTGCCAGTATCATTATGTGATACCATGACGAGGATCAGGACGTTCCAAAACATCCCTTTGGATGAAGCTGTACTTCAAGTTGGGCCCTTTAAAATCACTGTCTATGACTTGATGACCACTCTGCCTCCTGGGACACTTTCTGAAAAGGGTACAAAGAGAATTAAAGACTTGATAACCACTTTCAGAGATGGATGGCCTACTGATACAATACCTGGTTTAAACGTGCACATGGTCTATTCAAGTTGCTTCGCAAATGTATATTGTGCATTACAGTCTACGATCAGCAACTGAAATTCGCCTTTTGTTTTTCAGATTATTGACGCATCTCTGTGGTAACTAACACGACAACAAAAGAAACTATTTGCAGCTGACACTACCCTTTGTCCTGTGGTTTAACATAAGGCAAGCACACGGCAATTGTGGATGGGCCAGAAATTCAATGGTATTGAAAAAGTTCTCATTCCGATGAACATGTCGGGAATGCACTGGACCTGGCTGGTAAGTTAGATTGAAGAGGTTCTGCAGAGGGCCTGTCATTTTGCAGTACTACGCAAGGTACATAAACATTGTGTATGGGGCATTAGCTTCACACCTAACAACCATTGTGGGATGAGGTCAGCATTGACTTGAAGGCAACAGTTTTTTTTCCTTAGCTACTTGCATTTTAAAGCAATGTAACTGAAAGTAAAACACTTTGTTATCATAATAAATTAATATTCCTTTGCTGCGAATACAGATTCCTCTGAAGTTCTGAGTCCTTTCAGTGATTCAAACATTTTAAACTTAGAGCTTGATGTTAGAGTTGCAGATAAAATGGGTAAAGAGGAAATAGGATCAGGAAATGGTGTCTTCAATGAAACAATATCAGAATTTTCCATGCAGCAACAACAAGGGCTGCAGAAAAGGTCCCTTTTATAACTCACGACTTTAAAAAGAATGACTGGTGTAATATATTAGGTTGGCACTTGTACGCCAAGTGGGAGAGTATGTGGATGGTAAAGAGGATATTGCAAGCTATATCGAACGTATAGAATTATATTTTGCCTCGAATTATGGCGAAAAGGACAACAAAGCTGTCACGTTGTTTGCTGTTATTGGAGCTGATGCCTATGCAGTTCTTTGCAATTTGCTGGCCGCCCAGCGACCGAAACAAGTCTTTTCATGAGCCAAAAGAAGTTTTGATTGGGCACTACTCTCCAAAACCTATTTTGATAGCAGAACGACTTGTTTGTGGACTCAAAAATATACAAATCCAGAAGAAGTTGTTACCAGTGAGGGAATTGACATTTAAGAAAGCATTTGAAACGGCACAATCCATGGAGTTAGCTAACAAAGAAGATATTCGTGACGTCATCACAACCAGAGACAAGTCAGTAAACAAGGTCGATAAAGTTGCGACACCAAGGCATCCACAAGGGGAATCTCGTAGTTGTTTTCGTTGTGGCCAAAAGCATGCTCCGTCAGAGTGCTGGTGCAAGACCGCACAGTGTTACAGATGTAAAAATAAGGGTCATATTGCCAAGATGTGCAATCAGAAATGTGATGCTCGCAACAAGCGCTATGTTGAGGATGTTTTGCAGTCAGCTAGTACTGATGATGAAATGTGTGGTCTTGGGTTGTATACTCTTACCTCTGCAGATCCGCGAAGATCGGGTTATCAAGTCCAGCTGTTGTTGGAGGGCAAACCAGTGAAAATGGAAGTAGATACTGGATCCACTGTGTCTATTATTTCTGAAACGGCTTACAAAAAATTATTTCAGCATCTGCCATTGAAGCGGACACATTTTTATTTGAAAACATACTCTGGTGAGCGGTAAACCCTGCTAGGGGAATTTCAAGTCAGGATGACATAACAAACCCAGGAAGTGCACCTACCTCCTGTTGTGGCTAAGGGCGACAAACCTGTGTTGCCTGGACCGAATTGGCTGGATAAATTGAAGCTAGATTGGGC
>BLFN01000255.1:252364-254864 GCA_014634225.1 Acropora yongei | reverse complement strand
TGCAAAGATACTCTATTCTACTTTCAAGTTGTAAGAATTCACTCAAGGAAATTGGATACCTGAGCAAAATCGAAAACCCTGACATTCTCCAAGGGATCATTGGAAGGCTGCCAATTTGGTTACCACAGATATGGCGAGAAAGAGCTAAGGATCTAAAAAAGAGAAGTCACTATTGAGGATATTGCAGAATTTGTCGAAGCAAACCCTAGAATCGCCAACCACCCAGTGTTCGGGAACATCTACCCGAATGAAGAACAATGCACAGAGAACAACGCCAAAGGAGCACAAAGGGTCTGCTTTCACGAACCCAACGAACTGTTGCGAAAGGTTCCACTGGCGTACTTAAGAGTGACACCGAACATGTGCCAAACAAGTCTAATGTCAAGTACCTGTTGTGCAAAGAAGGTCATTGGCTGTCTCGCTGGCAGGTGTTCAGAGGACACTCGGTTGGAGAGCGAGTTAGTTTTCTGCATAGTAGAGGCATGTGTGATAATTGCCTTATGGTGGGAAGTGTGGCAACGTCTTGCCCCAAACAGAGCTACTGCCAGATTGTGGGATGTAAGATAGGTCATCGAAAACATTCTAAATTCTTACACCCGAAGGAGGACAAATCAGTCAAAACAGAACCTGCATCGCCATCTGAGACCAAAAGGACCAAAACAATTTCAGATGCTAGTTCACCTTTTTGGAGGTGTGCCAATTACGCATTGCAGAAAACGGCTGATGAGAATGCAGATCATTTCAACCACGAAGCCATTCAAACAGTGAAGCAAAATTTCTATGTAGACGATTGTTTGAAGTCTGTAGAAGATGACCAATAAGCAAGTCGGCTGGTTAATCAGCTACATCAGTTGTTACCTAAAGGACGTTTCCGCTTAACAAAATTTGGAATGCATATGATGTCATCCAGTCTGTTCCTGAGTGTGTAAGAGAGCCGGATCCCTCAAAGAGCTTGATCTTGAGAACTTGCCTATTGAGCATGCCCTTGGCATTCTGATCGCTTCCATTTCAACATTCTTGTCAAAGATCGAACGCCAACTAGGAGGGGTATTGTCTCTGTCAGTGAAAGCAATTCTGCGTGATCTGTGCCGGAAAGGATTGAACTGGGATGACAGAATTCCACATGAAGATTTAGTGCGCTGGCAAGATTGGTTGAAGGAACTTCCCACACTCGAACAGTTTGCTGTTAAACGTTGTTTAAAACCCACTAATTTTGGCCGCATAGTGTCACGCCAACTTCACAATTTCTCAGATGCATCATGTCATGGAGAGCACATATAAAAAGTTGAGTTTCCTGGAATCTTCTAAGTTCTGCAATGTTTATACTGGAACTTTCTGCGGTCACGCTATCGAACACTTTAGAACATGCCACTGAATGATGCAATGCTACATAAATAGAAGTTACAAATATGTAATTATGATATAATGCAATATAAATAGAAGCTCCAGGAATGTTCTGGAATGTGTTGTAAATTTAAGTAAGGAGTTAGCTATGTGGAGTTAGTAGTCAAAAGTGTAAGTGTAAAAGAAGAGTTGGTTGTTTTCGGGCAGTCGCCAAGAAGAGAAGCGCTAGAGTTGTTGTGTGGAGAAGCTGTAGAATATTATTTTTGGAAAAGCTGTTGGAAAGCTTTGTTTGAAGTTAAGTGGACTATAAGGAAATATCTAGATTTACTGTGAATTCGTGTCAGTGGCGACTTAAGTAAATAATGACTCATATTGTTCAGAACTTGCTCCTTTCTAATTAAGACTACATTAATTATTTTTAAATAAATAAGTTGGGTTACTTGAGAAATCTCCGAGTTTATCTTTCTGGTGGTCGAGAGATACCGTAACAGAAATTGGGGCCTGTCCAGGAGCTAGTTATTGCCATTTTTCTGTCTGGGAGCGAATTTCGAAAAAGTATTTATCGTACATTACTTTAGAGGAGAAGTGATTGTTTGTAAGAATAGCTATAGAGGTTAGCAAGATGTCTCAGTTTGATGCAGAAAAGTTTATGTCAGAACCTTGCAAGGATACTTTTTATGATTTGAAGAAGGATGAGCTTATTTCACTGGCGAAACATTTGAAGTTAGAGGTTAAGAAAGCAATGTGAAAACACCAGATTCAGAATATCATCGTCGAACATTTAGTGAGTTTAAAACTTTTCAAAGAAACAGTTGAAACATCTTAAGAAAGGCTTGAGATGCCTCCATTTCGACAGGCAGATGTTGATAAGTATCTTTTGCATTTTGAAAAAGAAGCGGGCAATCGTTAGTGGCCCAAAGAATACTGGGTAATGCTATTGCAGAGTGTATTAGTAGGTAAAGCCAGAGAAAGATATATACAGTTGGATGTGGAGCAAGCTTCAAATTATGACAATGTTAAAGAGCTTATTTTGAAGGGTTATGAATTACTTCCTGAAGCTTACCATCAAAAGTTAAGAAGCTTTGAGAAATTAGGTTGTCAAACTCACGTAGAATTTGCTAGAAGTAAGGAACAGTTATTTGATCATTGGTGTCAT
>BLFN01000255.1:187181-190588 GCA_014634225.1 Acropora yongei | reverse complement strand
TGTCGCATTCCTTGTAGTGTGTATCTGTGAATTTGATGACTCGTCTTCGGCTCCAATCGAACCGTTCGAAAATATTGACAGGCTTTTTTTATCTTCCTCCTTTGTGAATGTCCAGCTGTTGAAAATATCCAGGCCCTTTTCTCCCAACCAGAGTAGAATGTAGCTGACTTTTTCTTTGTCATTAGTGTCTTCACGGGTGCTTGAAAACATAAGCTGACACTTTTGTTAAAATCTTGCGAATGCAGTTATCGAATCAGGAGCATCCCAATCCATTTGTGGCAATGCGAAAGATGTTGCTGCTGCAATGATTCGTTTCTGTTGGCCTCTCTCGAATTGACTTTAAAAATTATCGCGTAAATCTTCGAAAACTGTCCCTCGAAACTGCTGCCACCATGTAATATGTTGTCGAAGACTTTATTCCTCCGACTACCACGCCCTGCATGAGTGTTCTAGATTTACATACCGTGATTAAATACTGCCTACTTAAATATTCACACACAAAATATAATAACAATAGGTGCCAATTATCACGTGCTAATATGTTACAGACATTAATCACTTTGAATGAAGAAAAGGGATGTGATGACAGTGATGAGTTGAGCGAAAATGAAACAGTCTCCTGCAGGTGTAACAGACACCATGTTAACATCCACAAGTTTTGTAGAAGACAATGAATGGCAATATATCCTCAATCTTGCACCTGCTGAAGGTAGTAGACCACTAACTGTATTTAGGGACAAATTCTCAGAAGAAATGCCATAACCAGGAATATTTTTCGGCCAGGGATGACCAGAAAATGATAAAAGGCTAACAGCTGTGCATTACAGTGAGATTTGTCTGAATTGAGAAAATCAGATAGAAGAGCTGCCAAATGAAGGTTCTCTTAGGCAAATCTCAGATAGCATTTAGGAAATGCAAGTCAAATACAACAGCACTCAATGCTGGGGTGCTAAAACAACAAGGAGCTGTGGAGAGGTTAATTCATGTTGACAAGGGTTTTAAATTCTTGAAAGCATTAAGGGGATCACCCCCTTACTTTGAGAAAGCAAAGAGAGATTTTTTTGCAATGATAAGACAGTTGGGTCTTTCAACTCTCTTCTTTTTAACCAACCACTGTACTTCTGTGCTGCGTACCCCAAATTTTCAAACTGGCAGGCTTCATGTTACTTAAATCAAACTACTGTGCCCTCACAGCGCCACCCAAACTTGCCCTGTATTCATTCTCACAAAATCTTCCTTCCCTTAATTTGCAGTACAGCAACTTCTCAAAAACCTACTCCTAGCCAGCACATGTACCCTATGGGTACCTATTTTTTCCTTGCACAAGGAGCACATGTTATGTTCACAATACATTTGTGGACAGATGTTGGTCTTTGTAATGGTGCAACTGGTGTTGTAATTGATTTCATAATTATATTGTAACAATCAGCAACCCCCTGACCTGCCCATTGCTGTTATTGTGAAATTTGGTCAATTACAGGCCCATCTATTAATAATGAGATACCACATTGTGTACTAATATGCTGAATAACAGTAGCCTCTAACACGGTACCCGGTCATTTCATGATCAAGTCATTTCGCCAACATTTCAGGTCGATTAGCCAACGTCCTACGGGTCAACTCACCAATGTCTAAATAAAAGTTTACCTTCACTTGTGTATGTTGTCAATTATTTCATTCCCTTGCCTGGAATTATTTTCCTGCACGTGGGAAAGAAGTTCCCTTGCAATACTGATTTGTCTGAGAGCATATTCATTAGGGACCCTACTACGACTACGAGTACGACTTTTGAGCGCGAGAGGCCTGGCTCTCAGCTGTCGTAGACACTGTTATTGCCGTCGTCAGCTCGCAACAAAAATATTTTTGCGAGTAAGAAGGTATAACATTTTGTCAGTCGCGGGAATGTTTAGTAGACAAACAACACAAGATGCCACAAAGTCGCCAAAACATTGCCAGACAAGTTGCATGGAACATTTCACAGTGTATCCATGCCTTTAAAGACTAACCTTTTAACTTGCCTTTGCACCTGTAGTGAACTCGTAGTCGGGGGACAAGATTTGTTGAAAATCTCGTAGTGGGCGTCAAGACGGCCACAAGATTTTGACGACAGAACGAGTTGACCTGACAGCCTCACGCAATCGGGCATGCACACCGGGCACACATTGAAAAACTCGTACTCGTAGTCATAGTCGGATCGGAAGGTCCCTATTAACAACAACAACGCGGCTTTGACCTCTTTTCCTTATCTTCTAATTGTTTGCAGGGCAGGAAACTTGGGCCGTCCAAACGTCTGGGACGGGTAACTTTTCCGTTCTGGCAAGGAAAAACGTGATCACAGTTGCCCGAATGGAGGACTGGGTTGTAGAGGTCCAACTTAAAAAAAGTCAAGAAACTATACTTATCTGTTTTCTTTGGATGTATAATAAAATATCCTTTCCGTAATTAATTAATAAACTAAGTGTTCTAAAAAATAAGTAGCTCCTACAGAAAGTTTACCTTGTGTGTTTGATTTCGTAGTGTGGGGTGCCGCCATTAAATTCCATGTGAGTCCTGCTGTACAACATAATAGCAGGCTCACGATATCGCACATGCTTGTCAGTCACGTTTCAGTGAGTTTCAGCGCTTTTCTTCAAGCGCCATGTCTTTGTCTCAGTCGACACTTACTAGCTTTTTAAAGAAGTCAGCACCGGAAACATATGATGCAGATGATGGTACTAGCAATGATGTTCATTGCAAAAAGAAGAAAAGTGAAGATAACAAGAAAAAGTATGAAACGAAGGGCATAAGAAAGTTTCAACCTGCATGGCAGAAAGAGTTTGATTGGGTTGTTTAACAAAAGGAAACAAACAAAATGTACTGCTTGTTGGAAGTATACTGAATTAGCTGACAAAAGCAGCCCAATGTACATTGGATGTGGAGATGGAGTTCAAGGATTCAGAAGAGAAACTTTAACAGCCCATTCAAAAAGTCGCCGCCATGTTGTTTGTCATACAAGATTGTTGAATGACCAGAAACCCGAAAATAGGCCATTGCAAAAAATTGTCTCGCGCATTAGCCAGGAATCACAAGCAAGGCTTGAAAAACTCTTTAAAATCGCCCACTATATCGTGAAAGAAAATCTTGCTTTTCAAAAATATGGAAGTCTTTGTGACCCTCAGGCAAAAAATCAGGTTGACCTGGGACCTAACTACAGAAATCCTAAAGCCTGTAAAACATTTGTTTCTGCCATAACAGATACTGAACGGAACGAAATTAGGAATTAGCTGCAAGGAGCAAGGTTATTTTCAGTCCTGGCAGATGGGAGCACAGATTCCGGGATCATCAAGCAAGAGTCTGCTTTTGTGAGATACATTGGACCAGGGGGAGGACCAAAGACTCAGTTTGCTAACTTAGTCGATGCTACAAGT
>BLFN01000255.1:141007-143952 GCA_014634225.1 Acropora yongei | reverse complement strand
ATAATACCGTTTAAACGGCTACAGGAATTAATCCCAGGAATAAGCAGACATCAAGTGACCCAAGCTAAAAAGCATAAGGACCAATTCGGAAGAGGTGCTGCTGTCCCCGTGAGCGCTGGCCTTCCAAGAGAACGAGTCGACCCCGCTAAAGTTGATCACTTTTTAGACTTTGTCACGAGCAGTCATATCATTCAAGATCTTCCATTTGGGACAAAGAACATTAAGCTGGACAGTGGAGAAGCAATTGAAATTCCAAATGTTATCCGATTGATGATTCCCAGTCGAGTTGTAGAACAGTACTTTGCTTTCTGTAACGAGCGTAAATTCGAACCATTTGGCAAATGAACTCTTCTCAGAATTTTATCCAATTCATGCACTGCCTCAGAAAGAAAATCACTTCAAGGTCTTGACTATCACGTCGCTGACGGTGGAAAGGCTTTTGATAACCTGTTATCTGTCATTGAGGAATTGGAGCTGTATGGTCTAGGCAAAGAGGAATCGTCTGAGATAAAGGAAGCCCTCAGGGAAGGGAAAACCTACCTCAAAAGCGAATATAAGGTAATTATGATACTATTAAAGCTGCCGCGGGTGCGGAAAGAATAGCAAAAGTAAGCTTTACATTAAAAATACTTTCTTATATCGTGCACTTTAGGTTCACACTACTCAAGCAGACGCCGTTCCTGACCACTGTAGGAACTTCGCCCTGAGTGATCCAAACATTGCCGAGTTTCAGGCCCAGTGCCACAACCATAGTCATGACCGCCTTTGCAGTGAATGTGAAAGACTGAAGAAGGTACAAGGTCCACTACTACACCTTTCAGAACTTTTTCTACTCACGATTTACTTATAAATCTGCAATCACGCATTTGGAACTTTCACTTTTTTTTGGTTCAGAAAATTAGCGTGTGCAAAGGAATGCATATTTGTTTCGTTATCATAACCAATGTTTACTCCAGGCAAACGTATGATTGGTATTCATTACATTTGATAGGTTTTAGAAACCATAGCGACGAAAGTGGAAAACACTTCATTCCCAACTGAAGAAGAAAGAGATGAGAATCTTTTTGTAACACAAAATGCCGTTGAAGCTATCTTGTCATGGAAGGCGCACCAGATTAGAGTAGTTCACCAAGATGAATGTAGGTTGCAGGTTATTGAGAAGTTATCTGAAAATACTGCGCTCATTGTGCAGGATTTTGCTATGAAATTTTTGCCAGCAGAATACAGGGAAACCCAGTCAGATTTTTTTGGCAAAAGAGGAATATCATGGTACATTTTGGTGTGTACGAGGAAGAAGAATGATAAACTTGAATCTCAAACCCTTGTACATATTATTGAATCAGGACTTCAAGATAGCACTACTGTGGTGTCCGTCATGGAGCATGTTCTGAAAAGTTTAAAAGAACAACATCCTGAAAAGTCTGACGTGTATTTCCGGCAAGACAATGCAGGGTGTTATCACTGCGCTAACACCATTCTAAGTTGTAATTCCCTTAGTGAAAAGACCGGGATCAGGATCAGGCAAATTGACTTCAGCGATCCACAGGGAGGGAAGGGGGCCTGTGACAGAAAGGCGGCTCATATCAAATCTCACGTAAGTCGTTTTATTGATGAAGGCAATTCTGTCACAACGCCTCAAGAGTTCCTTGAAGCCATAGAGTCTCATGGTGGCATTGCTGGTGTCAGAGTGGTTGTCGTGATAGCTCAAAAGTGGATCATCCAAGAGGAGCACAGTGAAGTGGGAAGGGATAAGTTCATTCAACAACTTTTCCTTTTCTCTGGATGGTGTCACCGCATTTAGAGCCTACAAAGTTGGGAGTGGAAGGCTGTTCAAATATTCACATTTTAAAGGTATCTCATTTATTATAATTAAGCTACTTTAACTCGATGGATAACTTGCTTAAGTTGTCACCGGTTTAAACATTTTCTGTCTTTGTTTGTTAACTCCGTTTGTTTGTTTGTTTTTGTTTTTTTCGATTCAAAATCGGTCCTCGTCTTACTCGTTCTGACTAACTGGTATCTCCGTTGCTTGCAGCTAATCCACATTAATCAAGCTACTTTAACTCGATGGATAACTTGCTTACGTTGACACCAGTTACACATTGTTTGTCTTTGTTTGTTAAAGGGGCCCAGTCACGGTTAAATGGTTTGAAAAGTTCAGTTCTTTTATTTGTAATTGTCCTCGTATTACTCGTTCTGACTAACTGTAAGCCCGAACTTTAAACGTAGGAATTTTCCACCTTCCTTTTAGTGGTGCCTTCATCGTTTTTAAGGCCTCTTCACCTAAGGTTTTACAGAGCGCTTATTCTAATTTAAATCAAGTCGAGAAAAGTAAGTAAGTAATTTTTATTTAGCCAGGGTGGCCCATTCAGCAGCGAGGCTGATATCCAGAGGGGCCCTAAGAAATAATAACGAAACTCATAACGCTCGCAACACAATCCTTTACTACGTGTTCCATGACAGGCATGAACAGACATTTTATCAATCAACTTGGGTATTTGCTCACTTTCAAAGTGAACGTGCGGTTATCAAACATAGTTGTGCATTTGCTTTCTGTATTTTTTTTCTTTGATAAAAGGAACTAAGACAGGTGACGGTGATGCTGTGAATATTGAGGAGTGCCTCACGGACGGAGACTTTGTACCACTTAAATTGCGCGCCAGAACAGCAAATGGGGACGAAGAAGACGTGGCAGAAGAACAAGATGACGACGCTCACGAAAGTCCTACCTTCCAAGATCAGAAAGCCATGTCCTTATTCTACTGCCCAGTGAAAGGATGCATAAAAACGTTTCTTCGGTCTTCTACATTGCAGCATCATATGATCAACGATGAGCACGTAATCCAATCCAAGAAAGAAACAATCTATGAAAGAGCAAAACAGGGGTACGCCAAACGCCTTGAAGAAGGTTCTCATGCAAATCCTGCGTTGCAAACAAAGTTTGA
>BLFN01000255.1:119213-121713 GCA_014634225.1 Acropora yongei | reverse complement strand
CAGACTTTGGTATTAAACCGTCAATTTTCACTGTGAAAATTACAGCAATTGGTGCTCACGAGCCAGGTTGTGAAACTATCAAAACATGCAAATTGATCCAAAGTCGCTCAATTGAAACTGGCAGTGACTTAAAATTTCTTGACCCAAGGACCACCCAAGGACCAGGATTGCATTCCAAACATCAATATGCAGCTTTATTTTTTGTTAGTACAGAAGGACGTTGACGTCTACCTAAGACGCTGGCGAACAAGTTGTTGGCGAAACAACTCATTGGTGAAACAACCACAATTCTCTGACTCAATAAGTTGTGTAAATGAAAGACAGCAGCTTCCTTAAAAACTTGCCTGGTCAATAACAATCAACAAAGGTCAGGGAGTGACACTATCAAGTGCATGGATTAACATAGGTAAAACTGAATGAACTCCTGGAATTTCATACGTCGCATTTAGCAGAGTGAAAACACTGTCATCTTGCATTTTTAAACCAATGCCGTTTGAAAGATAAACAAGCCTGAAAAAGTGAGCTGGTCTTCAGTATAGACTCTTGGAAGAAAGTAGACTTAACAAATTTGTTGAAACATTAGATAGAAGCTAAAATAGAGGGCCATTCACTTAAATTCCTTTACGCTATAAATGTGAAATGAGCTATTAAAGTTAGACATTAAACCAACTACAACAAGCCATGAACCTTGTGTAGTAAAAAAAAGTCTTGTAGATACACTATCAAACGCAGCTCAAAATAAACAGTATAAAATATGTTACAGAAAGTTAAACCTTTCTCTGGCCACTCGCAAAATATACATGCACCTTCTGCTCTTCGAACAAAATATATTTCGCTCAAATTACTGACATTACTTTGCAAGTATGACATACACTAATCTTTTATTCAGTAGAACTGAACACATGGCCAGTTAAGCAAATCTTAAAAATAACAAAAAATTATGTTATTCCTCTTCCGCCTACCAAAGAAATTGCAACCATGGAGTTATGAGGCCAAGCAAATGGTAAGCACACTCATCATTAAAATTGCTTATTCCTACAATGTGTATGGCTTCATATATTATGAGCCAAACATTTAGTTCATTTGCTGTAAATTAAACAAACAAACAAAGCAATGAAAGTTAACTTAGAAAATGACTCATATAACTTGTATCCTTGTATACAAGGATACATTAACTGACTTCTTCAACAAAGTCAGTGAGTCAAGATCAGAAATACAACACCCCTAAGCAGGAATCAGAGTGCACCATTGAATCGGCTGAACCTTTCACAGAACCACTGCGGATGTCGAAGAAATTTCCATCTCCAAAGAAATAATGGGCAACATTATTGCGGTAAACAATTTAAACAAATACAGTTCCTGTTGTACCTGTGCAAAGAAAGTCACCATAAAAGGCAAAATTGCTTTTTGTGACACCCCTCCAAGGTGGGCAGCCAAGGTAAGATACCAAACTGGCTTGTCAAAGAGTATGCAGAACAGTTGGCTTTTCCAGTCTGTAAAATAATCAACACCTCTTTCCAAGAACAGCGTCTCCCGAATATCTGGAAGTTTGCCAATGCCTCACCATTGCCCAAAGTGACACCTGTTGAAGACTTAAAGAAACATCTCCGACCAATTTCCCTAACTCCCTGCCCATCAAAAGTGCTGGAAGAATGCGGTGTAACTGACTACGTTTAAGCTGCTGTTCAATGAGTAATATGCCACAAAAGGCTCTTTGTTGTTCCCACATGTAAAACTGAACGTTTTAAGAAGCTTTTACATGCGATCCAGATCCAAATAATGAAAGTTAGCGTTCTTATCTTATCTTACCTATTAGGCTTTTATTCCTATGATTTACTATTTTGGCAATTTGTTGTTCCTAAATGTAAAACAGTTTGTTTTAAGAACAGTTCTTTAATGCGATCCTGTTTCATCACTAATGAAAGTTAGCTACCTAATCTATTAGGGTTTTATAACTAATTAATATTATTTATTACCATAGTTTTATATATTCACCTGTTAATAATACTCGAACGTTATTCCCTTAGTATTCCCATATAGTGGATTGCAAAGCCTTTTTCCACAGCTTAAAATATCATCATGCAACATTCTCATACCAATTCCACATATGGGCCAGATAGAGCCCAGCTTTTGCCATATTATCCCGCCCTTTTTTTTCCCGATAAAGGCATTGGGGTGACTATTGAAACTTTGGTTTGACAATTTTGTTGACGATTTGAAAAGCAACGCATAAAACTGATTCCAGTATTTGAAGAGGTAATCTTCAACCTTTTCCCATTCCCTCTTAAATGGCAGGTTTAGTTTTATGGGTATATATATATATATATGCAAAAAAATAGTTAAAAGATATTTTTAACAATTTTTAGGACTGATTGAATTGCTGAAATGCATCCTTGTTAAATTACACTGTACAGATGGTATTAAGATCGTCTTCAGATTCTCAGGTCCAATTCACTTTCTATGGCATGTCAAAGGTTCTCTGCCAGTCTTTATCCTTTGT
>BLFN01000255.1:104658-111373 GCA_014634225.1 Acropora yongei | reverse complement strand
AGCAGTTGCCACTCTCATGAAGATGCAAGATGGCATTGATTGGCTGATCCCAGTTCACTGTGTAAGTCATCAACTCTAACTGAGCATAGCAGATTTGTTGAAGTCAACAGTGTTTTCAGAGATGAAATGCATGTCAAAATAAACTACTTGTACAAAAAAAGCCCAAAGAAGATGAGACAATTGGCAGGTTTGTGAGAGGCACTAGAGATGGCAACTGGCACTAGGTGGATGGAGCATAAACTATGGGCATTGAACTGGATAAGCAAGAGTAATGGCCTTCTGATGACTGAAACACCACACATCCAAGTGCAGAGAGGGCAACGTTTAAGGGGATAGATCTGAAATACAGGAATCCCAAGTACCCACTGAATGTAGAATACTTCATTGAGGTATTAAATTTATTTGACACTAACAGCTGAGTCTCCATTTTCAATGTGAAGCAATAGACGTAGTGGATGCAGTACGTGAAATCAAAACCTTTTTCCAAATCATGTGAAAGTTGAAAGAGTCCAGTGCACTTGTTTTCTCCACTGGCCTCCCATTTTGACTTGAAAAGTGCACTCACAAATGGAACTAGTTATTGTAAGCTGCACTCTATGGTATACTATATGCATGATGCTAGTCCATATGTTAGGAAATGGTTTCATATTTGCAAGCTTTTAGTGTAGTTGAGATATGAAGGTATTATCTAGATTCACTTTGAAATTAATGGGTTTTTCAAGGAGAGGTATTGATGGAGACGCATGAGGCAGATTGCTGGAAAAATGCCAACATGGCCAAAATTGTACAGGATCGACCCTCTTGAGTCCCCAAGGCAAGTTTACTTTATTGAAGAGTCATTTTAGACCAGGTGATAACTATGTATTCCCAAAGAACAAACAAAACACAAGATGTAGTAATTCCAGGTGACTTAGCTAAACGGCAGGCACTCTTGTGAAGCTACCAATGAAGAACTGAAAAAAGCGACAGATGTCCTCAAGGACCACCAAAAAAAAAGGAACACTGTATGACTGAATCACTAAGGGCATATGATTTTCTTCAGATAGCCAAGAGGCTGGAAACAATGATCACCTCAATCAATGACAATGAAGCTGCGAGACATGTTGCGAAAAACAGAAAACTGCTCTGAAGCATAATCTCTTGTATTGTATTTTATGGAAAACTGAATTTCGCACTATAAGAACACAAAGAGTTGCTAATGGATGAAGGAAATAATCCCGTTAACTTTTCGACCCTTCATAATTCCGAGTTGTGGCAAGTAATTTTGTTCTCACCGTCTATTTAAATGAATACAGAATGAACTACCAAGTATCGTTGGAGAGCAACTGCATGAGAGTATTGTTGGCCAAATACCAGACAACACCCCATTTTACTCAATACTGAAAGATGAAGTAACTGAAGTTGCCACCAAAGAGCAGCTTTCTCTCATAGTTCGTTTTGTAGATATTGACGGCATCATCCACAAGGAATTTTTAGGTTTCCTAAGTTTGGAGAGGACTACTGGCGAGGCCATCGCTAGTGCTATTCTGGACGTACTACCAAAATGGAACTTCAATATTAAGAGTTGAAGAGGGCAGGGATACAATAAGGCGTCAAATATGTCATCGGTTCACCACGGTGCCCAAGCACTTCTTCTCAAAGAATGTCCACTGGCTGTCTACACTCACTGTCAAGCCCAATGTCTCAATTTTGCTATTGTTCACTCCTGTGGCCAACACATCATTAGAAATATGCTGGGAAAACTCAAGCCAAATAATCTGCTCGGGTGCGTGATTGAGTAGGACTCCACGGACACGAAGAAAACAACAGTAAAGCCCATGTGCAAGACAAGATGGGAAGAGAAACATGAAGCTAACACGGTTTTCTTCACCCTCTTCTCCTGTATCATGCATTGAGCTCCTGCAATAGAAGAGAAAGTGGTGCACCTTCCTTCCAACCAATGCAGTTCAGACACTCACAGCATGCGATCGAAAGTTCTTTCCTAACATCCACATCCACCTTGATCCACATTTTTGTGCACATCGTTGATAACATAAGCTGAATGTGAGCACTCATTCAGTACTCTAAGAAGGTTAAAAACATAACTGAGGTCAACCATGTGTTGGCCTTGATGAACATCAATTACCAAGATATAAATATCATGATAAACACGTTTGCTCAATGTTAACCCAGGCATCTTCTGTTTCCATAGCGTAAACACTAAAGTCTCCAGTCTCAATAAAGACTGGCTCACACATCCAACAAACAATCCTTAGTGGCTTAGAGATGACCAAAAAGTCTTCAGGGGTAGACTCATTAGTACTAAATTCAAGTCAGTTGGCAGCACTACCGTATCAAGAATTTGCTAAGCAGGCAGAAAACCAAAGTGCAGCTGGTGCAAACAAACCAACAAAACCACCAAAATTACCAGCAGTAACAGAAATATGACGTTTGAAATATTCTATTCGCTAAACTACCCGTCCTCGTGGGTTATTTACATCATCAAGTGTAACATCCGCAATTTACACTACACAGGCAAGACTGAAACAGCATTCAACCTTCACTTACACAACCACAAATAACACATCACAATGGGAATCAGCAGTTGTAAACATACATAACATTTTCTACATAATAATAATTGAACACATGGCTCTGATAATAACCAGGGGTTTCAATAGTAGCCGGGTAGCGGGTAGATCTACCCGCTTGTAGCGGGCCGATTACCCGCTTGGAGCCTTCACACGAACGTCAAGTAAGGCGAGATAATCTCATCTCAGCGTCGAATTCTTGCCAAAAGATTTGGCAAAATAGGTTTTATTTTATAGGAGAACGAAAGGAAATGAAAAAGAAAAGACATTCTGACATCTTCCAAGCCTTCTGGTCCATGAAAGTTCAAGCAAAGTCTGCAAAACATGTAATAAACATCGCTTCGGAAGCTACGTCAAAAAAAAAGTGCAAGGCATCTCAGCTGAAATCGACGGGAACTGGGACAGAGTGTGAATACTAATGCCGGCCAAAAGGCAATCGTTGTTTGCATATTTCACGCCAGTGTCAAAACAAAAGAGGTCAAACGAGACTGATTCCTCCCAAGGTTAGTTGAGGATATTGAAAGGAAAAACCTTCTGTGATTATATCGCTCAAATGTTACTATTATGCTTCGTTTTTGCGCCAATATATTGTGTATCATTCGTCGATGGAATTGAATAAAATGTATCATGTTCAGTTACTTGCCTTGTGTTGTGTCTTACTTCGGCCAACTGATCTCTTTTTCGGCAGAAAGTGTTTCATTAGATAGTGAAATCAGTCAGTCACTTACCTCAGCGAAGGAAAAGCCCCTTCCATCTTCAAAGTCAGGTGAGAGTGTAGCAGATGTTGTAAAACCCGCTACATCCTACGCAAGAAGCGAGACGAGCATCGATTTCTGTGATCATGATTCTGTGTTGAAGCTGTTCGGGCCTTCGGAAATAGTCCACAGTTATTACACTTGTAATAAAAATAATTGTTTCAGCCTAACTGAAAGGGAGCAGAAAAAAAATTTCGCCCTTAAACGAGACCGTTTCAAGCACCAGTGGATAAGAGATGATAACTTGGCATTTGATTCATGTACTGGCATGTGGTGGGTGATTTACAAGGAGGAATCAGATGATGAGAAAGGGGGGATGTTTTGTTTGTTGTGTAAGAAGCACAATACTGCAAACCTGAAAAACAACAGCAGAGTATATAACCTCATACCTGCACAGCGCCTGAAAACAGATGCTCTAAAAGATCATTCAAAAAGTGCTCAGCATGCAGCAGCTGTTCAGGCAGAGATGCTCAGTCGAGTGTCAATTTTTCACAAAGAAGTCGAGGAACAAGTCAAGAGCAAAGATGAAGTCCTACAGAATGCATTTATGTCGGTATACTGGTTGGCTAAAGAAGAAATGGCCAACAAGAAGTTTCTATCACTTCTCACACTTCTCCAAATGCTTGGGCTTGAAAACATGAAGCATTTTCGTCATCGCTCCGCTGGGTCAACTATCGAGATTTTCTTGACTCTAGGCAGAGTACTGAAGCAGAGAGTGGTTGAGGCGCTAAGGAAATCAAAAGCATTTGGTCTATTAGTTGATGAGGTAACGGACATTTCGGTCATGGAACAGTTGATAGGTTTTGCTCAGTATGTCTCTGATGATGGAGAGGCTATGGTAAAATTCCTTTTCGTCGACAATGTTTTGGAGGGCTCCTCTTCCGCCAATGCTGAGACAATCACTAACTGCATCTCTAACAATCTGGACAAATGTGAACTTGACGTTCAGAAGATGATGAGCCTAGTAAGCGATGGTGCCAAAGTAATGACTGGCGAAAGAACAGGTGTGGCCGCCCGACTGAAGCAAATCAACAGCAAGCTAATTAATGTGCACTGTGTCTGTCACAGACTGGCCCTTGCTTGTGCTGGTGCGAGTGATGAGACAACATACATCACACAAGTCGAAGGAGTCCTTTTGCAACTCTGGAAGTTTTTTGCTAAATCGCCTAAGCGGACTGCTCTTTTGGTGAAAGCACAAGAGTCGTGGCGCAAGATGAAGCTATCAGAAAAAGCAAGGTCTGTTGTGGTGAAAAAGGTGCGAAAAGCTTGCAGAACACGTTGGCTGTCTACAAGCAATGCTGTAGATGGAGTGTATGAAGACTTTGATCCTATCATACAGGCTATCAATCTCGCAGATGAAAAAGATGGCTTGGCGACGTATCTGCTGTCCAAAATGAAGAGCTTTAAGTTTATTGGTACGATATATATTTTGAAGGCTATCCTTCCAGAGCTTGCTGCGTTAAGCAGAGTATTCCAGCGAGATACCGTCAACTTTGGCCATATCCTACCAGCTATCACCTACACTACTGACAAGCTAACGAAGATAGCACAAGACAAAACCCCCATCACCCAACTTCAGATTGATATTCAGGAGAATGGACGGCTCCGTACCTGTGAGTTTAAAAGCAATGACCACGAGATACAAGTTCTTCGCAACCTTCTAAAGAAGTACACGCAAGCCCTCAAGGAGAACATTGATTCTCGTTTCAAGGATGCGATGCCAGTGGTCTGTGCATTTGCCATCTTTAATGCAAATGCCATTCCAAACCGTGGAACAGCAGAGTTTTTAAGCTATGGGTCAAAGGAAATCGGCATATTATCAAACCACTAGTTTCCAGGTGACAAGGAAGCTCAGCAGCAAGTGAAAGCAGAGTGGGAGAAGTTAAAATATGATCTTCTTTTGTGGAAAGCGCAGATTCCTCAGGAACTTGACAACATCACCCCAACTGAGTGGAGTCTGAAGAGGCTACTTTCCATGCGCACAGAATATGGCCACTTCTACCCTAAGCTTGTGTGGATTGCAGAAATCATTCTTTCTCTTCCTATGTCAAATGCATGGCCCGAGAGAGGGGCTAGTGCTGTTAAGAGGGTAAAGAGTCGACTGCGTAGCAGTATGACTAATCAGATGCTGGAGGCGCTGCTGCATATCTCCATCAACGGTCCACCTGCCCGTGAAGCACAGGAACTCGTTAAAGAAGCTGTTGAGGCCTGGAGCAACGCAAAGAAAAGAAGGAAACTCCCTCCATCTGCAAATCCAGGTGGTACATCTTGTGGAAACTTGCAGGGTGAAGTTCAAACCATTCTTGTGGACTCTGCTGTCCAAACCAATATCCAGGTCCAGGAAGATGAAAAAGTTGAAGAAGCAAGTGTGCAAGCAGAGGTGGAAGCTGCTGTTGAAGCTTTTAAACTTGGAGACCACCAAGCAAGTTATGATTCAGATGATTCTGCTTTCGAAAGTGAAGATGAA
The DNA here is from genome assembly GCA_014634225.1 of Acropora yongei. Lineage (NCBI taxonomy): Eukaryota > Metazoa > Cnidaria > Anthozoa > Scleractinia > Acroporidae > Acropora > Acropora yongei. The sequence goes on along the minus strand of BLFN01000255.1, from coordinate 105,581 downwards.
TACTAAGCACTCGATCGCTATTCTAGGAACTCACGCTTTCTTGCGTAACAGTATATTTTGAAATTACAATATAAACAGTGGAAGAGATTTTGCACATTCCACCTCGTATTTAGGTTTGGAACATGACTTTTAAGTAAGACTTGTTCCGCAAGAAATTGATTTGTAAAACTATGTTCCAATGGGTATAATCAAGAAGGTTTGTTATGGTTAAAATCTGGTAGAAAGTGTTCAAGCAGTAAAAGGCTCGGCTCTTGAAAGTCTTCTGTGTTTTTGTAATGATATATGCGACTAAAATATAACCATGTTTCTCTATAGAATAGAGTAATTTTTTTTTTATTTAAGGATTAACCCTGAGCTAAAACTACATTAAACTTAGACCATTTTAAGGATACCATTTGTGAAAGTGTTAAAAAGTAGCACCTCAATAGAAATAGTTGACTGTGATTACTTTATTGTCACATAATTCTCTTCAAACTTGTTTAAATTAGTTGACTTGGGAGCAAAAAAATGAAACAACAAAGCAACCAAAACTTCAAAATTTTCCGGGGGAGCATTCCGGACCCCACTAGGGTCAAAGGCCCTTCAGGGCTGTCGGCAAATGTAGTTCAATATTTTTTAAACTGGTTCCTTTTTTTTTCAAACCAGTTTAATTTTTAAAAACAGGTTCATTTTTTTTCCAACCAGTTTAATTTTTCCATCCTGGTTCATTTTTTGGGAAAAATTGTTTTTTTTTACTTTCAAACTGGTACATTAAAAAAAAAATGGGTTGTACTCAAGATTTCTCTTCCTCATGTCTTCTCATTACCATCTCTTTCTGTGTCCCTCACCTTTCTGTTTTCACTCAAAGACATGTAACTTTTACCTCAATGAGATTTGAACCTCAATCTACCTCAACTGTAATGCTTCACCGTCTTCTGTGAGCC
>BLFN01000253.1:40582-43082 GCA_014634225.1 Acropora yongei | reverse complement strand
ATTGAAGCACTCATCATTTATACAATTTTAACTCCAACGTCCACTGTTTAGAAGAAAATTGTGATGTTACTCTGCCTTGAAGAATTATCAAAACGTGGACTGCTATGCTTTTTGACACAAGCTATTAGTATTACAGCTCACACATAGACATGTATCATATGAACAGCGAAACTTCATTTGTTTTTGTTTATAAATATCAAAGAAAGTGTTATGTTAAGTGATACGGTACTAGAAGTTTTTCAGTGGTCCTAAATCATTTAACACTTCCTAAATAATTCAAAAGTGACCAATAAACAAGAACAGTTAACAAAATTCATATAATGAATAGCAAAAACATAATATGCACCCTGCGAGTCTCCAACAGCAATGCAATGCCTTAATACTACCTCCAGCAAGCATCATGATATGCTAGTGGAAGTTTCTCAGCGGTTCTTCGTATTAAGCAATCTAGAGCACTTCCTAAATAATTCAACGTGACTAATAAACGAAAAGAAGGGCACTAAATTCAGAGGATGGCCTGGTTTACTAAAATATTCCGAAAGAATGAAGCATATAAATACCTTTCTCACAGCGTCCGCCATGTTGTTTGTCCTTTTCTTTCACGTGTTGGAGAGATTTGGTTCCAGTCCACCGCAGAGACCTAACATCCGGCACAGTGTTAAAGTTCCCGCTAAAATGCCCCGCTATTTGAAGGTAAGTGTTAAATTCCCCGCCCACCCGTAACTCCACGCTGTTAAATACGCGTTAAATCCCCGGTATAGTCGCGTTAATTCCCCGCCCTATCCCGGGGGTGGGGGTTTCAATTCACTAGTGCATAACGTCGCTGGCCAGGCGTGTTTGTTTGGCATCAAGAAAACAAGAGCACATCGAGCAAATCACAGAGAGATGTGTCAAAAAAATTTTAGTTTCAATGAACGAGCTGAGAGAGATTGAAAATCAAGGTGGTGCAAGGGATTTCGACGTGTTAATCGCCAATTTTCTGCTCCAAGTGCGTGATTTCTTGTTTTTAATTTGTTAAGAAAAATATCTCAATGAAAATTCGCGTCTTACGTGTGAGAAACAGCTCACGTCATAGAAATTGCTTTGTACGGGGTTATATTCACTCGTTGTTTGTGTCAAAAGCCCTCATTCGCTCGTTCCTCGCTCGTTCCGGTTTTCACACAAACAACTCGTGAATACAACCCCGTACGCCGCACTTTCTATGACGTAAACTTATATAACGTTCCGACTAACCTAGCCTGCAGGACAGGCGTTATTTTTTGCGCATTGGACACGAAAATTGGCGAAAGCGAGGTGAGCGCGAAGCGCGAGGCGCGTGCAAGGGAGAGGGCGAAGAAAAATAATGCTTGTACGCTTACCATTGTTCAAACCATTCCGCCCCCGACACAACCTTAAATGACAAGCCAATCACAGCGCAGGAAAAAGTTGGCGCAAATGCTTGCCAGAGCAACCACCGAGGAAGATTTTCGATCCCGTTTACTTACAAACAAGATGTTGAATCCTGGTAAAACTCCAACGAAGATCTAGACATATGCCCGCCGCTCAACTGCAGGAAATACTTGTAGATTCTGGTTTATACCACTCGTGTCCGAAACTGGGAAGCACTCAAGCTCAGTGCCAATTTTCTAGGCCACTCAAAGGGAAGAGTGTAAGGGAGCGAAGATCTCTGAACTGTTATCCCAGCTGGGAATTGATGTCGAGGAATTAGAATCCAAGTCAAAGCGTTCTTTTCCCAAATGTGCAAAGCAGATATTTAGCTCTCACAAATTTGTGTCTGATTTGAAGCGAAATTTGTACGATGCAAGTATTTCATCTGTGAGGATCACGTGATGTCAAGTTACCAATTAGGTAGCAGCGTTCATATTTTGAACGGCGGAATGGCTTGAGCAATGGTAAGCGCACAGGAGTTATTTTTTCTTCGCCCTTTCCTTCGCGCTCACCTAGTTTTCGCCAATTTTCGCGTTACATGCGCAAAAAATAACGCCTGTCCTGCAGGCTACGACTAACCTAAATAGATAAGCTTTACAACATTAAACTCTCTTACAACATTTTGCGTAAACATAAAAAATTGCGAATCTGGACTAATTAAATATTCAAGAAACTTCCAGACAGGAAAAACGAACTTCCTGACAGTCACGCATGCCACACAACAATTTTTTATAACACCCTACAACGGGAACAGGACAGCTACCAAATATCACATTCGTGATACACATCCGAACTTATTTTAAATGAATGATTTCGGTGTCTAATAATAATTTACAACGACGTTCTAACCTTTTGCTCCTTACCCTCTGACCTGCGTTTTAGCCAAGCCGACTCCGGCTAAATACAACATATGTATTTGAGGTGGAAGTAGTCATTAATGACTACTTCGCCAATCTAACTTCCTAAGGAGTACAGCATGGGATATCCCAAATCTAAATGGTCACCCATCCAGGTTTTGGGCGACTGAAAGCGACTTAAGGCGACTTTAGTCGATTTAAGGCGACTTTAGGCG
>BLFN01000252.1:1307904-1310404 GCA_014634225.1 Acropora yongei | reverse complement strand
ATTGCAGTGTTAAAATACATGAACATTACGCAAAACAGTAGTCCATTTAGGACCCATAGGACTAAAAAGAACACAACATTCTCTGTTACCCTGGTGTGAGTATAAACTGTGACCATTAATATTTAAACTCTCTGGCCCTGGAGCTCAAACTTAGAAGGTGTGACCATGAGTCCCTCAGTAAACTAAAAATCAGGGCACTGCACAACCTACATTTTTGAGTAGAGAGGTGGCCATTATTACCTTCCTCCTTTTTAGTGGTTTTGTCTCTGGAAAATTTACTTAACTCTAATATGCATTCTTCAGTCTAAAAGTAGTCAATAAAGTACATAATGTTTGGGCTATGCCTTCAGTCATACACACATAGGACTCACTTTCTTGACTTTGAGTTTCTTCAACATTCACTGGTATATTAACAACAACAGACTCTGTGGAGCTTTGCACAGTCGAGGCTGCAACAAGAAATGCAAGTTTTATCCACTACATTGTTTGATAATCTATTTTGACATTATTAAATTATATTACGTACACTGCATGCTGCTACTGTACACAGCTAACTCTGAATTAAGTGCTTCATCCAAGTTAAACGTAACAAACACTACATGGATGTAGTTGATTCAAAACATGTAAAATTACTAGGTAGTTTTGTATCACCTAACTTCTTTTGTCTAATAAATTAAAGAAAAACATGAAAGTAGACCATACCATGGATATTACATTGGAATCTTCACTACTCACAATTTGTGAGAGTACAAAAATTGGCATCTACTTTAAGCCAAAACTTCATATCGGATGTTTAAAAATTAGAATACATGTTTTATCGAATTATAGAAACAAGTGGAAGTTTGGGGGAACAAGAAATGCTGCTGGAACATGAGCCAGAGGCAAGTGTTTCCACTGCGTTTTCAAGGTCTCCTAAACTTTCACCAGTATTTCTATAACTCTATAGAAACACACAGAACATGTTTTCTACTTCTTTTCGAAAACACTGCTACCAAAAAAAATGGAAAACAGCTTGTTACCTTTGATTATCAAAGTGTAAATTCGCGTTGCTTGCTCCATCATTACGTCAACAGCTCGGGTTAGTTCTGTGTTTACAGGAACATGATTTTTAACAAGTCAGCACCCATATTTTCTTAGGACTGTAGTATTGATTGATGTCACTGAGCAGTTTCTTAATGAATGGACCACCTTTGAATTGATTGAATTAATATGCATTCTTCACTCTAAAAGTGGTCCATAACAGATAATGATTGTTTTTAGCACTATGCTTTCAGTCATACACACATAGAACTCACTTCCTTGACTTTGACCCTGTTTTTGTTGTTGTTGTTGTTGTTGTTGAGTTCCTTCTTCATTGACTGGCATATTAACAACACCAGACTCTGTTAAGCTTTTCACAGTCGAGGCTGCAACAAGAAATGTAAGTTTTATTACGTTTCATCAGCTCCATTGTTTGACAATCCATTCTCATATTATTAGTAATAACCAAAGGTTGGAAAGTGTGACCAAGGACAATGAATTTTGCTTTTGGGTTAACAAAATGTAACAAAGGTGTTCTAATTAAGTTGTAATCGGTAGCAAATTGAGATTGATGGTTCCCTGTCTCTTTTATAAAATTGAATTGATTTGGGAGACCGACCACGCATTTTCCGTAACTTGTCTGTTTTATAGAGCTAAATGAGAGACCTCTGCACCTTTGCTGGCGAAGGCCAGGTTATAAGTAGTGTTATGTTTATATTTTAAATCTCAGCAAGCAATTGCAAATTAGGTAATTATAGGCCTGTTTCAACACAACACCTGCTGTTAACATTGCAATGGCTTCGATGCGCTTGGCAAGATTTTTAGAGGAACCCACAACTTGAACGTAGGTCATGATAGCTTACACCAAAGTTAGTAAACTATGATAATGTTGTATTAGCCGTGATTTCACCGTGATAGGACTGTGTTTTGAGCAAGGCTTGTTACAATGCATTTGACTATATATTTCGTGGTGAACAAAGTGGTCCAGTGGTTTACTGTGGCAAAACTGTGCTGATATTTCATAGGAAAACCAAAGTGCCTGACAGGTCGACAGCTGCAACCTCGGGCAAAACCTGTTGAGACACTTCACAAAAATAGCTATTTTTACAACTCACCCTGACAAAAATGCTTGCTATCGCAAATCAAAAGATTGTTTTCCCCCTCCCCCGTTGCATTCACGATTTCTCACGCAGTATTCAATATATCTGCCACCGCCCTTGGCGTGCGATTTACTAGGAATTCAACAGGATCTGTTTTTCCCTCTTTTTTCTGTTGGTGAGCCAAAGCTTGCAGCTCTTCCAGCGATTTCACGTTTTTCTCAACTATGATTTCTGTCACCTCGAATGTCGTAAGACGCTTTCTCTTTCTGGTGCTAGCACTTCTTCTAGACGTACGCGAGTCAGTATCCTTGTCGTCGTCACTGTCCTGGTCATCCTCATCGCCACGATTTTCGTTTGCAGCATTCCTTTTGCGTTTGTTA
>BLFN01000252.1:1247020-1251748 GCA_014634225.1 Acropora yongei | reverse complement strand
CATAAGTATAACATGTCAAACTCACCTTAAGCTATATCAAAGTCTTCTGACAGGTATATTGCGCTTTATTAGTAATTAACATAATAAATCAGTAACAACTTGCACTAATGAAATATTTCAAGATGTCAATTTATGAAAATATAATGTTCAGTACAATTAAATCTCTACGGATTTTTAATTCAAAATTGTTCTATTTTGGACATTCTTGAGAAACGCTGATTGAATGATTGGCTGAAAATAAATTTAACTATCTGAATTGGTACTCAAGAGACAGTGGTCTGCAATGAACATACATTCCATATAAATTTGATTCGAGCAGATTTAGAAGCTAATGATCTGATAGATCATGGCCAGTTCTTAGTGCAGTGTTTATAAATGAAGATCTTTTTAGACAGCGCTAATAATCCCCAAACCACTGCATAACAACTGGCCATGCGGTATCATCTAGCAAGTCATCTGTCAACTCTTGGAGAGGATCAAACAATCTAGTTTCATACTCTAGTTCTGTATCAACATTTTGTCAAAATGAAATAAAAGACAAAGTTTATAAGAGCGCTCAACAGCATATTTTCAACTCCTTTTCTTTTTCAGGAAAAAATGGCTCTCATCTGCGGTGATATCGCTGAAAAGGTCATCGGAAATGGAATCGAAACATTTGGCAAATCTCCGGCGCCAAACTCCGCCATTGTCAACTGCAAACGTAAACGGCGGCAACAGCGCTGACGCTATGCTTTCTTGACGCTATCATTGCTTTGTGCTGATTGGCTAGTTTCCATTACCTATTGTATTCTCTGGGACTTGATTGGCTCAGACAAAGTGTCCTATTTTTTCTAGTTGGACAGTTTGCCTAATTTTAAAGGAAAAATCCTATCTGATACTATCCAAAATAATCCTTAATTGGACAGTTTTAGAAAATTACAGAATAATAGCTATGCTGACAATACTGGATAAACTGACTGCTATATAATTAACTTACAAATAATCAGTGGATTTTCAATTCATCCTGAAGAAAAAAGAAATGGAGAAAGGCAAAATATGCTAAGCTTATTATATGGTCTTAAAAAAAATAAAATTATATTTTTCCTAAGATAAACAAAAAACAAATTGAAAAAGGGAAACAAGGAAACTAAACAAAAAGGTTGAATTGAAGTTATAATGTCCGTTGAGCATTAATAAATACTGGCCAGATAATACGTGCTAAGCGGTCTTTTCATTAATTTTTTTTCTCACGAATATTTAGAGGAATATCATCCCTGTAGTAACAACCAATAATTGCTGGGTAGAATTTCCTAATGTTCTTTCTAAATGAGGTAGGATTTACATGCTGTAAGAATGTACTTCTGATGGCGTAATTATGCTGCTCATAAACAAACGATATTGTAAAATTGGACGATTTTTGATCAACAATCTGATCATGAAATAGTTGAGTATTTAATTTAACAATATCAGGGAACATATTAATAATAATAATAATAATATCATTTATATAGCGCTTTATACAGAAGTTCTAAAGCGCTTCACAATAAAAGAAAAGAAAAAATAGAATAATACAACCTAAGAAATATAGTAACGTTTAAAAGAGATAAGTTTTCAGAGATGACTTAAAGGTACTGTCACTGGGGCTACGCCTAATAAAGTGAGGTAGACAGTTCTATAACCTTAGGGCACATACAGAAAATGCACGGTCTCCATACGTTTTCAGATTTAATGGAGGAACTTAAAGCTGAAGTTTAGATGAAGACCTATTAGGGGTGTAAAAGTGCAAAAGGTTACTAATGTAACAAGGTGCTAAGCTATTAGGAGCTTTAAAAGTTATGAGCAGTAATTGAAAAGCAATACGATGTTCAACAGGCAGCCAATGAAGCTCCCTGTGTAATGGCGTGAAATGGTCATACTAGTAGCCACCTAAAATTCAGCGTGCTGTGCAATTCTGTACAAGTTGTAAGTATGTAAATGGCAGCGAGGAAGACCATATAATAATGAATTACAATGGTGAAGTCTTGAGGTAACAAAGGCATTAACTAAAATCTGAGTATGCTCAGGAGATTAAAATTTCCTAATACGATAAATTTTTTGAATAATAGAGCAACGTGACTTGCAAATATAATTAATATGGCGCTTAAAGTTCAAAACACTGTCGAATGTGACGCATCAAGTACAACTTGTGGGAACTGCAAAGTAGGTCTTAACTGAGATCCAATGATCAAAAGTTCAGTTTTATCTCCGTTTGACTGATAATAAATATATTTAACAACTATTCCACGAGCGTGCGTTGGATATGAAATGATAGATAGCCAACGTGGCGCGTAGCGCCGAGTTGGCCATAATCATCTCATATCCAACAAGTGCGAGTGGAATAATTGTTTATTTTGTGAGAAGAAACCGGATGTTACAATGTACAGATAATTTTTATATGTGTAAATTGTCTCAACTTGTAGCGTTTTGCTTTGACTAACTCGGATGCTTAAATTGTTAAAAGTTTCGGCAAGTTTTTACCTTGAAATATTTTTATGCCATACTTTGTGGCTTTCTTCATGCTCCCTTGTGTTGCGTTTTCTAATAGTTCAATGACTCCCTTTTGATTCAATTCCGTTGCGAAGTGATTTTCGCCGGCCGCCATTGTTTCTTGATGGAAAATTTTTTAGCTCCTTTTTAAATTTAAGCTGACGTGTACGCTTACCTTATTTTGAGATTATGATATATCGGCTGATATACCATAATGGCTAAGCCAATAAAAAGTCTTGAATTGCATTATCCAATCATCCAGTTTTTTATAAAATGAAATATCCGATAAACAAGCTTGAAAGCGAGAGACCACTGACAAAGAGCAAGAAGAATAATCGAAAGAAAAATAAATCTGGCAATCATCAGCATAGAAATGAAACTCCATTCCATGTCGACGTTTTACCTCACCCAACGGGGAAGTATACAGCAAGTAAAGGGGAGGTCCCTAAACAGATCCCTGTCGAACACCAAAAACTATGTCAGTGGAAAAGGAATTAGAACCATTGATGCATACATATTGTAATTGATTTTCAAGATAGGATCGAAACCATTGTAAAGCCTTCTCTTTGGTGCCAAACCTAGATTGGAGTCGATGAATCAGAATACCATGATCAACCGTATCAAAAGCCCCTAGATAGTTCGAGCAGTATCAGGACAACAGTCCGACGGTTGTCGACGGCCTTTAATTTGTCGTTATGAACTTTCAGAAGTGCGGATTCCGTGCTATGGTGGCGCTTATAGGGTGATTGCAAGGATTCCCAACGATTATTTTCATTAAAGTAATTAACAGGTTGAGCGGTCACCACTTTATCAATTAACTTAGAAATAAAGGGCAAATTTGAAACAGGACGAAAGTTAAAAAAAAAATAAATAAATAAAAAAAACGAAAGTTTTTAAAGTCATCAGTACTACGGTTTGACTTCTTTAAGAGTGGAGTAATGATAACAGTCTTAAGTGCCACAGGCATAAATAAAGTGTCCAGAGAGCAGTTTCCCAAATCAGTGATGACAGGAAGAAGAACAGGCAGACGTCCAGTAAGAGCAGAGGCAGGAACAGGATCCAACGCACAAGACTTAACCTTGCAGGACTTGAAAACATTGGCAATGTACGCGCGCGAAACCCTTTCAAAGGATGTTAGTTATAGATGGAATAGCTGAATAAGATGCATCAGCAGTAAACTGCGGTAATCCTTCTCAAATGAGACAAATCATATTAATGAAAAGTGAGTTACCGGTATGCAAAGCATTACTTGTTGGGACCTTTGGTAATGAATTATTTTGTTTAACTTTATTTGTTTTTTTAACCATAGTTGATGGAATACATTTTCACTTCACCCCTACATGGATTTTGGTATGCAGTGTGGTTTTACAAGTTCAGGAGTGTGGGATGAGGTACATTTTAGTTTAAACCAATTTATATTATTTGTATATATTATCTTCTATAAAATTGTGTTTGTAGCACACTAAAAGTGTAGCCTGTATAAGAAGGTTAATAAGTTAATAAGTTAAAATTTTCATCTTGTGTCATCTTGTGACATCATTGTGTCGATAACAAAATGCTGGAATATGATTAACAGCCCTTATTTATGGCTGTTTATTAAGGTCCAAAATGTCCAATTTTACCTGTCTGGACCGACCAAAATCAGACTGTTTAGCAGCCAATAAAAATTGTGCACTTCATGTCACTAGCCAATAAACTTTAACTGCCTAGCCCACCCTAGCTAATCAAAATCAAGGAAAATTTCTTTAGTGAGCATGTTGACAGGTGCAGATTGAAAACAAGCATGGATGAATTTAACTGGCCGAAAGACTTTCATTCAGATATACATTGTACAATTTTGTACAATATTTTTACATAAAGTTGACCTTTAGCTGAATATTTGTATTGATAAGAAGCGCATGTGCCCTTATATTAAATCGCTCATTCCAGATTTTCTCTCATTTTGTTATTGACATAATTAATTTGTAAAAGTCAGGTAATCATTCTCATAAAATCAGTCGAGCGCTGCATGGTCGTCATATTTGAAATCACTCGCCCAATTATTCCCTGAATTGTACTCCACTTAGTCGTATTACCAATACGTATTGTTGATAAAGTTGTTGTGCGCTCATGGACCTGAAGAGAAACTTCTCCCTTCATCTGTGGAGTAACCATACAGCTTAATAGTGCAGTGAAGTCAATAGCATTTACTTGTTTCTTTGTTTTTTCACCCCCCAGTGTTAA
>BLFN01000252.1:1189615-1192115 GCA_014634225.1 Acropora yongei | reverse complement strand
TATATATATATATATATATATATATATATATATATATCTATGGGGGCTGAGCTCACTAGCACTTCGAGTCCGTTCCTTATTTAGTGCCTTTTTTTTTCTTTCGTTGTAATGTCATTTTCACTAAATGGAAGTTACTAAATAACTAAATAAATAAATGAGAGCATCTTGGGAACATTTAGACGATTCAACTAGGTCCCGGCATGTGACAGCTTTTGTGGGTACATGTAACATTGAATTATGATTGAGATCCCTACATTTTCAGGGTTAAAAAGCTTCAATATAAGTAACAATGTCTAAATTGCAGTAATTTATTGAAAGTCCGTCTCTTTAATGTCTTGTGTAATTTTGTAAAAGGGCTTCACGATTGAAGGACTTTGATGCTCACAAAATTCATGCTTTTTTCTTTTTTTGCTTTCTTTTTAAGAGAGAACCTATGACGCGCTTGGAGGGATCAAAGGTATTATTAAAAAAAATGATTATTGCATTATGTCTGAGACTTTAGGGGAAAAGAAGAAAGTGCTGTTTTTGTAAATGTTGTTGATTGAAGATTTTGAAGTTGCCCATAGGTGTGGTCCATTTACCATGTCCTCAGGGGTGGGCCTTTCCTAGGTTTCATAGGCCAGTGGACCAGCTGGTGGTAATAGGGATGATCCATACAATGGCGATTCATGCTTTCTGCGCTGAATTTCATTCTTGAGTAATCTTTGACAAAAATGCATCAGTGTAGGATGTAATTGGATTGCAATTTTTATTGTTTCACAAATATCAACACTGAATCACACTTTTTTCTTTTTTTTTTCCTATAGAAGAACAACTGAAAACTAACCATGATCTTGGAGAGATGAAAGATATTTTTTTATCAAAATCCTGTCATAATCGTATTCATTTTCACAGTAGCTGTTTTCGTGCCACGGATGAGCTGGCAACCACCTTCCTTTATGTCTCTTTGTAGGTTGTCACTAGGCTCCAGTTAGCTTCTTTTGCAATGAAGTTTGCTAAATTTGTTCATAAACAGGACAGGAGCATATCACTGTTGGATGAATAAGATTTTTTTTTAGATTTTCGTTTAATGAAATGTACGGTGTGGATGCTCACTGAATTATTCTTTGTTTTCCTTTGCAAAGAAAATCAAGAGAGAACCAGCACTGAACTTGAAGAAGTGAAAGGTATTTTTTTTATCAAAATCCTACCATAATCGTCTTCATTTTTCAGTAGCTGTTTTGGTGCCAAAGATGACCTGGCAACCACATTCCTGCATCTCTCTTTGTTACTGCACTTTGTTAGGTTGTCATTGAGCTGCAGTTACGATAGCTTCTGCTTAATTGGGTAAATTTTGCTATTTTGTTGATGAACAAGACAGGAGCACATCACTAGCGTTTGGATCAATAGTATTTTGAGTAGCATTTAATGAAATGTAAGTTTTGAATGCTCACTGAAGCGAAAGGTATTTTTTATTTAAATCCTATTAAAATTTTATCTAGGACAGCTGAGGAAGGGTCACCAAAAATGACCACGCAACAACATTTCGCTATCTCTCTGATTGTTCTTGCACTCGCTTAGGGTGTTTGCAGTGAGCTCCAGATAGCTCAGTTAAAATAAAGTTTACTTGGTTCGGAACCATAGGGTGAAATATTGGGCCGAGGTCGTGGCAGTGCGGACCGTGCACAGCCACCAAGAGCCCCAGTGCTCAGTCAGTAAATTGCTTGCTATATGGCAGTCGGTTTCTGAGATTAAAATGCCCTGCCTGTCTCATTTTCTGCATCAAGAGTTTCCAGATCTTCAGAATAATAAAACTCGCAGAATGTTCTTCTTCTTCATCCATCTTTAAAATCTTGGTAAAATCTCAATCTTTTAAGCTTTTCCTGGTAGTTTCGCTGTTAAGAATTACAATATTTATCTCTTTTTTTTTGCTGTTTTGGTAGCCAATTTTGAGTTTGCCGGCATTGCTCCACGACAAAGTATACGGCTTGGACCGTTTCCATGGAAATTATCCTTACTGCAAAATCCCGGCAGAGAGAAAAAAATCAGAGCGCACGGGATTTGCAATAGAATTAAAAAAAAGGTAAATTCCACCCTACATTGTGCTTGCAATTATTGTAAGCACACCGGGGATGGCAAATTGTTTAATGGGCATGTGAACAGTTTTTAGTTCCTGTTTTACATCTTTCTGTCGTGTTTTGCTCGCAAGTGTACATCTAAACTTGAGCACGACGGAAGACACTGAGATCAACTTATTTGGCTTCGTATTCACAAGCACACAGCTCAGAAGCAAGGAAGAACGGTGGCAGTTTTCGACTTAAGTGTAAATTCTCTAAGCAGGATAACCATAAATAGTGCTAAGTGTTACGATGAAAAGCGGACCATTTGCTTAATAATCACAATTTATATAATTGATCCAAAAGGTCTAGGTAGCAGCAACAAAATAGACAGTCTTAGAAACAGGAGAACTTTATTTAATTTACCAAACACTTTTCGACGGTAGATCCGTCTTCTCAGTGTT
>BLFN01000252.1:1142115-1144615 GCA_014634225.1 Acropora yongei | reverse complement strand
AGAGATGCACTGCATTGCTTCAGACTTTCCTTGCACGAAATTTGTTCTTTTACAGCGATTATCAATCACACGCGCCCTCCAACGCTGTTTTTTCTCGTTTGAAAATTGAATTTTCATGGACGTCAATCATGTTTCCGAGACAACAACCTCCTCCTTCGTGCCAGTTTTGAACGAACGCTTGCTTTTGTTTAGCGAGCGTTGCAGACGAAAATTGTGAAAATCTAAACAATATTCAACAATTCGGCCATTCCTCGTGCTAAGGTAGAGGACAACTTCACACTTAATAAAAAAGAAGAGGAAAACAAAATGTTTCAGCTGTGAAATATACCGTACTCACGTACAAAGCAATCCAACAGTTTTGTGCAACTGGCGGATAGTGTTTGACATAAGCGAGGTAAACTCTCACATGGACTTAGTTTCGTTTTCGTTATCCACGATTTGGGTCTCGTCGGAGTCTGTAATATAAATCTGGGAGCTTTCCACATCCTCGTACTCCTAGGAATCTTCCTCAAGAGTATTTGAACTGTACGCAAAATCAGCTAAAAAGCTTCGAAATGAACGTTTAAACGCCATCTTGGATACGAACTGTCCGGCTTCCCAGGCACCACGGCGGGAACTATTGTCATGGAAACAAATGATTGAGGTCCATGAAAACTCAATTTTCAAACGAAAAAAACAGCGTTGGAGGGCGCGTGTGATTGATAATCGCTGTAACAGTGATTTTTTTCTCGCCAACACTGCATCCCATGACTTTTTTGTCACCCAATTGCCCTATGCATGAATAATTTTTTGGAGTACTTCGTACCGACTCCCCCCATAACAACTAAGTAACTTTTCTACTGGGCTGTCCCTTGCGCCACATTGTTTTCAAAGAATGAAGCAATTGAATGCAACGACCAAAGACTCTAAAAGGGAGTAAATTTCTACATAACGTGACAATACATTAGAACACATTTTGCAGGCAAACCCAGTCTGCCAGTAACAGTAAAAAAATGTTAGACGTATAGTCCACGGTATATTATTCCGTTTAAAATTGTGTATATGAGTGTTTCTCCCTAGACTTTCGTGCTCTAGCCGCTTCCTGTGTGCTTTACAACAGAACAGAGCATAGTCAAGGCTTCTTTATTTGCTAATTAGACATCTCAAATTTTTGCCCCCAGTTTTCGAATCAGAAATAGTAAGCCAACGTACCATATATATATATATAGTTTGCGTCATACAAAGTGCGGCGGGCGAGGTTGTATTTACAAGTTGTTTGTATAGGTAATCACATGATTTCGAATGCAATTTGTAATAAAATAATTAATAAGCGCGAGTAAATTTTTCAAAGATTTATAAAACTGCACGAGTCAGTAGGGCTAGTGCAATTTGGGGTCTGAAAAATATACAAGTGCTTATTTATTCCAAATTGCACGGGAAAAATCATGTGATTACTTGGTTAAGCAGAAGAAACGCAGGCGTAGAAGAAACGCAGGCGTATCACGCCTGGGGGACTGGGCATCATGGCGAGCGGACGTGTGATTTTCAGCTCTGTCAATTTGTAATGTTTTTTCTCACTGCATTTCTTCTATTGCATTTATTGCCTTAGCTTTTATATTTCTATTAGCATTTGTCTTAGTTTTAACATTTACTGAGGAATTATCTTTCATGGGGAAACCAAAGAAACATCAATCGGCTGATGCTGCAGCTGGCGAAGTGAACTTAGAAACCAAAGATGAAGGAGAATTGGTCTCCCTTGCTAGAGTGAAGCAAATGCTTGATGTTCAGCAGTCCATGCTTAAAACGCTCTTCGATTCCTTTAAATCTACTGTCAATGCAAGAGTCGATAAGTTGGCAGATTCAGTCGCGTCTCTTAAAGCAAGCCTTGAATTTACATAAAAGGATGTCGGAGATTTGTTGTCCTTAAAATCGAAGCTCGTAAGCGCCGAAAAGGATATTGTGGAAATAAAAAACAGTGTGGAACTCTATGGAAACAAAATAGAGTACCAGGAAAATCAAAGCAGACGGAATAACATCAGAGTATTCGGTATACCAGAATCGGCAGGCGAGACTTGGGAATCGGCTGAAACGAAGGTGAAGGACGCCATCAAGGAGAAGCTCAACATTGAAGTTGACATCGAGCGCGCTCACCGTGTTGAGCGTAGAAGGTCTGGAGGAATCAATCAACACCAAGCTGGTGCAAAGCCTAGAGTTATTGTGTGCCGACTGAGTAGCTGGAAGCAGAAAGAAGCTGTAGTAAGAAAGGCAAGAAAGGAAAAACCAGAAGGACTGTTTATTTGTGAAGATCTTTCGCAAATGACGCTTGAAAAGAGGAAACCTCAACTGGAGAAGCTCAAAGCGGCCAAGCAAGCTGGAAAATCAGCATACTTTATCTTAGATCGCTTGATCATTCGTGATAAACCCTACGGTTCTTCAAATGCTTAAGATAAGTACAAATATATATATATATATATATATATATATATATATATATATATATATATATATATATATATATATA
>BLFN01000252.1:1110884-1113384 GCA_014634225.1 Acropora yongei | reverse complement strand
CAAGTCACTAATAAGAATTTTGTTTGTTACTTACACTATGTAGGGTATTAATTTTCTATAATTTAATAGATTATTAAATAAATAGGTAGCGAAAAAAAATCAAAATACAAGAGTCAAGAAGAAAAAGGACACAATGTAATTCTATAAAAACAAAAAAATTCCATTTGTTCCTAAATTCTTTCTCCTTATTACAAGTGACTGCAATATAATTTGTTATATTAATCTTTTCTCGCACAAGTGAGACAAATTCATCGAATTTGTAGGTCATTGTATTTAAAGCGTTAACATAATTATAAGAAATATTTACCCAAAGTAATGTGATGGTTGAGGGCTAAACAGTAGGTGTGACAGCGAATAATTCCGAACATAACCTCTAATTCTGACGGTAGCAATTTCGCATTACAAAAGATTGAGTACCACTCCTGGAATCTCTTCCAAAACGAATCTGCGTGCGTGTAGTCTATAAACAAATGCCACAGGGTCTGACACTCAGAAGGACAAAAGGGACAGAAGGGCGAGGCAACTTTTTTCATTTTGTGTAACAAGCTATTTGTTGGTAAAATATGGTGAATGATTCGTGTTGGAACATCGCCAATTTAATTTCTCTCGTGGCTTTGAATGGTAGGAGGTAGATTTTAGTCAAGTCACTTTTCTCGACGCCAGACGCTAATTTTTTTTTCTGAGAAGTTGGTGGAAGTAGATTCTCAAGGTTAAGCAGGATACTGTATATTCCCTGACACGAAAGTGAAGATATTGAGGTGGGAGGTGGGAGGTGTGGCTGAATCTTTGGAACATTCATGCAATAGTTTCTTCCACTTTTGGGGAGAGAGAACGCTATAATACTGTAAAAAGCTACATTTTACATTGAACTTATTGCAAAAAGAATGAAATGGGAGGAAATGGCCTTCACAGGAGTCGAAAAGATCGGAGATTTGTTTTATTCCTGCCTGATACCACTGAGGAAAGAATAGCATTTTCTTATTCACAGTTAAAAATTGCTTATTCCAGATTGGGTGCGAGAGAACCTCATTTTTATTTTTCGGTCTGGCCTTTGCGATGTCCTGCCAGTAAAAAATGATTTGTTTGTAGAAAGCAGGAAGATGGTTGTTTAGGTCAAGGAGCTCATAATCATAATTACATTTAAACAGTTCTGTACCGCCAACATCGGCTAGCAACGATTTAGGTATGTACTGCCATGGGGCATTCGAGTTAGAGCATAAACGTTTCACCCAGTTTAACTTAGGCCCGTTTCAAACGTCGAACTTTACATGTGCCGAATCTAATGCAAATGAGAAAAATCTATTGTTTTCGCTCATTTACATACATTAGATTCGGCACATGTAAAGTTCGACGTTTGAAACGGGCCTTCAGCGCTTTATCGAAGAGAGAAAAATCCTTCATATCCAAGCCACCAGCTGTTATTTTTTGCTTGATCAGGGTGGCCTTTTTTATTTTGGCGGGTTTGTAATTCCAAATACAATGGAACGTGATCTTGTTTTCTTCTTTATTGAATTCTTTAGGGGTGTTTATGACGCTACTAATAAAGATAAGTTTTGTAAGTGCTAATGTTTTAATTATATTTCTGTTACGCATAGAACGAAGCCATAACATTTCATATTTTGTTTGATTTAGTTTTAGACCAGAGCACCTTTCAAAAAGCGATAGTAAATCAAATAACCTCGACAGTGGTTGAACATCAGAAAGAAGTGCAGTTGTGTCGTACGCATATTGCGAAAGTTTGATCTCATTATGTTGATCTATTGGAATACCTATTATTTCTTTTGAGCGTCTAATGCGTTGTGCGAGTAACTCAATAGTAATAACGAATAATGTGCCGGAAAGTGGGCAACCTTGACGCACCCCGCATTCTAGATGAAAATGTTTTGAGGCATATCCGTTATTCAAAACACAATGAAAGATATCTGTATAGAACACTCTTAGTCAAACGCTTTCTCAAAATCCAAAAACACGGCTACCTCTGGAATATTCTTCGCTTTAGTGAAATGCATTGTGTCTGCTATTAACCTGATACTTTCTCCAATAAACCTTCCTTTAAGATACCCTGATTGGCAGGGATGAATGAAGCTCGACAAGATCTTCTCCGAGCGCAGAGCAATGGTCTTCGTCGCTATTTTATAGTATACATTCAGTAAAGATATAGGTCGCCAATTTTTAATTTTTCGGTATTCTTCTTCTTCTTCGTAATTAGGGAAGTAATCCCTTGACGTTGAGAGATTCCGTTTCAAAGGCGCAATTAAAGTTACCTACCAGAAATTAACCGAGCAAGTTCCAAAAATAGCCGTAGAATGATTCAGGCGTTAGCCCGTCTGTGCCGGGAGTTTTGTTGTTTTCCATAGTTTTTAACGCAAATCGACATGACAGCTTCGCACGTTTTCGCGATTTCTTTGGATAATGCGTTTTCTGTTTCAAAGAACTCATTGAATTTCTTGATGTGTAAATCTCTTTGAAAAAGCATTCTTCTTCCTCCAGGATGTCCTTC
>BLFN01000252.1:1047523-1052523 GCA_014634225.1 Acropora yongei | reverse complement strand
GCTCTGCCGGCATAAAATTTCAGCCCGAGCCGAAATTCGCCAATACCACCCCCTAAATTAAACGATGTTCCCATTAGCCGCGATTATGACTGAAGTATGACCCAATTAAGCTTGGTATGGGTTGGCATCCACTTATTGCAGTACCTGACTGTAATTGAATTATAATTATATTAAACAACTTCAAGTATGAGAAATTCAAAATTGGAACTTCCTTATGAAGCGAAGAGGTGGATTTGTCTCGAGAGCTATCTTTCATAATAAATCACGCGCTTGGGCGCCATTTTGTTTCAGACTACGAGGTTACTCTGCTTAATATATTTGCATTTTCGCAGATGTCAACAGAACCACAACTGAAGAAAAATGAATGTGGTATGAATCTGAATTAAACTTCAGATCATAATCAACGTTTAGAGTGAAAACGACTTACGCCTGTTTCGTTTTTAATTTGCCCAAATTGAATCTCGCTGGCTTATGCTCAGTTGGTTAAATTTCATCGCACTGGAACTGCGGAAGCAACCTATCTATCCAAATGTTTTTCTTTTTCTTTTTTTTTAAGTTCGGCTATACACAGTGTTACGATTGGTAGTTCTTTCGCGCAGTTCCAAGAAGACTGCAATGGACTCTTTGAAGAAATCAACTGTAATTGTCATAGCAGTTGTTTGTTCATTCCCTGATTTCGCTTCTGGATGGGGAGGAAGTGGGCCATGTAAGTACAGTCACTTTAGTGTTATTAGCATCGAGAGTGTGCGTGATGAAATGTGTAACGTACAGGGCCCAGTTCCTCAAAGCCCGATTAAACTAACCCTAGATTAGTGGAAATTTTTAATTGGTATTTCTTTACCGATAAAGAAGGGATTGCAGCAAAATTGTGGCCCGAAAAGGTTATAAATTATAACTTACTTTTCCTTAAACCTTAATCTTTTGAAAAATTCTTATTTAACGGTAAATAAATAGCGATTATTTTTTCTTACTAATCAAGGATTAGCTTAGTCGGGCTTTGAGGAACTGGGCCCGGGTGAATAAATACAGAACACCAGAGAGAGTGATCGGAAGGTCGCAGGCTTTTACTCTTTACTTGTACTTGTGGATAGCCATTATTAGTGTGAAACAAAAATTTGGTTTTATCAAACGGGCTGATAAAAGTGGAATTACCACCGAGAAAGATTAGGAAGCTGACGTTTCTAGCGTGAGCCCTTTATCAGAGCGAATAGAGGTTTGTCATTGGTGCAAATATGGTCATATGAATTTCTAATTAAATTAGTGGAATGAGAGGCGTTTATTGATCCCGTATGGAGAGAGTGTACCTTGTTGAAAGATGAATTTTTCCTCTGGTTGTCCAGAGAGGTAACGTGAGAAGTGGTTGCCCAATCTCTCAAGCCGAAGGCTCATGTATCAAACGTGCGAGCATTCTGGATCGAATTGGAACTTAGAAGCTTGACATACCTAGGGTATACACGGCCTTCCAACCGAAATCCATGTTCATAGCCGCGTCAGCCTTGGTATCGAGCTTGTTGTTTCCCTGACCACTGATCTAGAAAAAAGACTGGATCGAGCAACCTATTGTTCTGCCTCCAACAAAATTGAAGCCAGCGGCGCCATCTTGTTGGGACCACTTTCGTGGTAAAGCTTACTACATGCCATGGGTAAAATAGCGTTTAAGGAAATTGTACCTTCTTCACTATTTAGCAGAATAGCATGTCATTCGCGGGTAGCATCCAAATGATTTTCTTCTCAATCCTAACATGTACGATAGGGTCTCAAGGTGGTCCCAACAAGATGGCTGCCGCTAACTTTCTTTGGCTTTCTAAACAATAGAAGCTCCATCCAGTCTTTTTTTTTTTAGATCGGTGTCCCCGACCCATAAGTTGCTTTTTTTCTTTTTCTTTTTTTTCTTCATTTTGGTAATCACTCCAGGCCTCACTGAAGTGCTTACCCTGAAATTACCCAAATATTTTGTTCTCATTTTAAGGAATGCACGTGGGTGTTAGGATACTCGCAGCGAGTTGCCATGATGGGTGTTTTGTCAAGGGGCATGACTATTTGTAACCTGCGTATATAAGAGGTTTTTTCCTCAGTTGAAAATCACTCCACTGCATCCTTCCTAGTTAGTTTTCTGTTTAGTCTCTTTTATATCTCTCTTTGATATGAATGCTTAGATGTTTTAAAAGTCATGAAATTTTTTCTAAAACTGTAACCAGAATTTCGAGGGATGCTTGCCCAATCGTCTGATAGCGGCAATATTTGTTATTACCATAACCTGTATCGTTTTAGCTACTTATGTTAGACACAGATATGCACGTCATTCTCTTTATTGCTTCTTTCTTATCAATGTACCTCAAGAGGATAGTAAGTGATGTATGGGGACATATAATGTACCGCGGACAGCTTCATCTACTTGAGGAAGTGGGTTACTTTCTACGCCTCTCTATGATTTGACGCTCTTTGCTTGCTTGATTAAGTGTTCAAATTGTTCTTTTTTTTATTATTTTGAATTCCAAACAAACTGTTACACTGCACGGGATAAATGACCATTTCCTAAGATGATGATGAACGGATAATTAGTGCCGCAGACTCAAAGATTGTTTTCAAAATTTCACAGTTGACGTCGAAGCTTCGCTTCTTGGCTAAATATTTATTTTTTGGACAATCTTGCAGCCTTGGACATTATCCTCCGATACACCAACCGTCGAAAGGGGTTTATTCACTAAATAAAATGCACGTGTGTGTGGTGGGTTGCGTGGGTTTTGGGCTTTACTCGATTTGACCAAGCACAGTGCTTTTCTAACCGTGGGTATTTTAAAATAAACTATAACTCTAGAATTCACACAGTACCTTTTATCTTCACAGGAAACACAATTCATTCACAATCCTCTCTTACAAATGATCCAAAACTAATTTTCTTAAAGTACTGGTATCAACTGAAGAGAAATAAGTTAAACTGTATATGTTTTTTATGTTTTTAATTAAAAAAAGAAACTTAATTACCGAGTAATTAAACTATTTTAAATTAAATATTACCGATGCGCATAAAAATCGTACAAAAAGTTACATTCCGTACAAAACTTGTCTAACCATTCTTACATTACGTTCCTACTAATCACATTACAATTACTTCGTAAACCACAGTCTAACTCTTACTGGCAGTTTCCTGTTTTCAATTTATTATTGCATGAACATTATTTACTATTTATTATATGATTTTTGTTCTCATTTTTTGTGACTAAGTTGGATGTGTATGTGAATCCTACGCATTAGAACACTTTATCTTCAACTCTTCCCACTCGACGGTGTTATCGTATGCGTCATTGGAAAAACCAACTAAAGCACGATCCATCGTAGGGCCCCTCCTGCAAAAAAAAGGAAATAAACAAAGATGCATTTCGTTTCTATGATCAAAATTTAGGTGTGGTTGACAGTGGAAGAAATGCAAGTTCTTGTGTGTTGCAAAGTACTTATATATGGAAAAAAGAAACCTTGAAAGATTAGATAAACACACACAAAGTTATTAATATATTCTATCGTTGTTCACATCAAGCCAAAAATAAGCACAGGAGGTAGGGAGTAAGGGATATGTTACCACTCAAACTCGGGCAAATCAATATCAATTTTCTGTTTTTGTGCATTGTAAAATGCCGTGTCGTGCAATAATCCTCCTTTGGTCTACAGACGCAGTTTACTAGAAAGAGACAAACTTGCCGACAATATTTCCGTGCACCCCAAATACCGAGAACAATCAACACAACAACGAGAGCGGCTCCAAGAATAGTTGAAATAAGCTTTATCTTGGGCATTCCATGATGTCCATTGTCAGACGTGGGAATTGGTAGATCTAAGTGTAAATAGGAAAATGCTTTAGTACAACTCAAGTATAAAATTGAACAGTTAATACCTAGGTATGATACAGCAATCAGTAAATTTTGATCAAATGAATACATGGATTAATTATCATCATTTCATCATTCATCATCTTCCATCATTTATGTACAGCAATCATTAGTACTAAACGAGGGTTTGCCAAGTTTCACTGGCTACGCAGTTTTCTTCCTTGCAGGACCCTCAGACGAAGAAATGAATTAGATTGCTATAAAAGACGTCTCATCACTCATTGCATAATGGTGCGTTCGATTGGTAAATCCGGATTTAGATCTTTCCAATCGAACACAAAATCTGAAAAAGAATTTTGTCGCGGATTTCACTTACTGAAGTCCTTCCTGACATGGATTTCCAAATTTGGATCTTCGGATTTTCCAGTCAAACACATAATCTGAAAACGGGTTTTGTCACGGATTTTGAAATTGAAATCCTTCCGGACATGGATTTCCAATTAGTGTGATTCGCGACAAAATCTAGATCTGTTTTCAAATTTTATGTTTGATTGGAAATTTGAAGATCCAGATTTGAAGATCTAAATCCGGATTTTTCAATCGAAAGCACACTGATCTACAATGTCGAGCCCAAGGCAAGATATTGAATACCCAATACGGTTGCGAAATCAATAAGGTATTGTACGTAAGAAGTTTCTTTCGCCCTGGAAAGAGAATGCCCATGGGATGACATGATCAGCAGGGAATGAAAATGAAACGCATCTGCTTGTGGTTGCAATTTCGAAGCCCGGAAAAAGCTTGGTTGCAAGGAACTACTGCACCCAATTATACAAAAATTAGTTCTTAATGGAGTGTGAAGATACTGGGTGGCGAGCAAAGTGCAAACGAGTCGCTGGGCTTTAACCACGCAAGTGTGGACAAAGTTTAAGACTTAGCTTTAGAAATGCAGCATATGTCGCCTCTCTTTAATAAAGTGTCTGGAGGACAAAGTTCTTGGAAGAAACTGGAAATCGTTCCGGAAGTGGGTGCCCTTCAAGAAGACTCTATGAAATCGTCTGGGGAATGAATAGATCCTGGATACGTGAAGAGTGCGGATGGTGTGAACATATGTTAGCAGGGAGTCAACGAAGCTGACTCAAGCGAAATAGTTTTTTATCCGTTAAATACAAATTTTAC
>BLFN01000252.1:1038324-1040013 GCA_014634225.1 Acropora yongei | reverse complement strand
TATATATATATATATATATATATATATATATATATATATATATATATAACTTGTTATATAAACTGGAGTGCCTTATAGAAATTTCGACCATTGCGGTGCTTGAGTGAATAAACATTTAGTTTTACAAATATGTCGAACTCCTAATGTTTGTGGAGTTGAAGATCGGCTATTTATTTAAAAAAGGCCCAGCTCGAGGTGAATGAATCACATGTCCACTGGTTTCTTTTTCACAGGGGTGAGGTTTCAGAACTATGGCGTAAAAGAATGGTAGACATGTTTTTCTTCTGTGAAATGTATATGGAATTCATATTTGTACTGCGGTTGTCGATGAAATGAAGAGTGATCATCGCAGTAAATTTCCAATTTAAGCAATTGAAAAGAAGAAGGCTAAAAAATATCAGGGCTTCAACGGGATTCGAACCCCCGGAGGTCGCGGGTTCGAATCCTGTTGAAGCCCTGATATTTTTCAGGCTCCTTGTTTTAAAGCGGAGGCCAGTGTTTCAGAGCGAAGAAACTAACATAGCAAACATCCAAGCAAGGTTTCCCAAACGCAATTCTCATGTTTTAAATTTGAGCAACTGTTCATTTGTATATAAACGTGACAACAATTTTGGTAAGTGCAACGCTGTTAAACTAAAGATGTGGTCTTGTTTGTCACTACATTAACTGCGGTACATGTGGGTTATGCTGCGATGGTAATATTTCTTTAATATGTCTCTAAGGGAATATCATAATCAGCCTCACTCTCCCCTGTTAAAATCAAAGCTCCCAGCCTTCAAGACAGTTGCTAATCAGCACGGTTTATTGAATATAATGAGGCTGGATGAACATAGGAAAACTGGCCATGTCACAAATAATTTAAATTATATTATCAGTTGGGCTATTAGGGAGCTTAGGAACTACGACAACGAGCAGGTCGTCACAAATTTAGATATTTAACAACTAAAAATAGTAGTTATGCACGCTTTGCATGTGCGATTTTCATTTTTGTGCATTTTACAGTCGTTCTCGACCAATCTACGACGTGAGATGACTTGTCTTGCAATTACTGAATATGGACGCGGTGAGCACCTGAGGACAAATTTTTATTTTTTTCTTTTAATCTCCAAATTTTAAAATCGGGATAACTGCAGCGAATTATCGATAAATTACTACAGAAACACGAAGATACGTTTTCAGATGACGTCCTAGCTCTCGGCGACGTCATAGTTGCTTAATTAAGCTCCCCAGCTAATGACATGAGACCAGTTCACCCGTGTTTGGATACAAATAACTACAAAGGTGGATAAAACAGTTCTTCTTATCTGTTATTATGGTTTTAATTGGCATTTGTTATATGGCTGGCGTTTCTCCCGCTACAGAGCGCCCATTGATTGGCTAGTTCACGGTCACATGACATTTAACGATGAAATTCTTTACCGCCAAATGCCATAAGCAAGCAATACTACCAAAACTATGATGTCAAACGAGAAACAGTTGAAGTTGGCATGAAGTTGTCGCTGTAATCTCGGCGCGTTTTTCAAAACTTGCTTTCTTATTTATTATTATCAAAATAGTAGGTCTGATCCATTTGTTTTGCCACATAGCAAATCACTTAACGACTATTCTTTCCTTAAAAGTCGGAAAAAGACAGCGATTTAACGTATGGAAATACAACTTTGACATTTTTCATTTGTCAAGTACATTTTT
>BLFN01000252.1:940752-943252 GCA_014634225.1 Acropora yongei | reverse complement strand
GATCTTTCGTTGTCGAAGAATATTTGTCACGGAAATGCTTGCCAATAGAAGAAGAAGTGTGTCTATGTTCGTCCACGCGTTGATGTAGGTACTGTCTTGTAAAGCCAACATAACCTGCATCGCACAGGTCACATTTAAATTGGTAAACAAGGGATTGTTGGTTTTCAAGCGGCGGCTTATAAGCGGCGGTTAATAAGCGGCGGTTAATAATTTATGAAAGAAATATAAGAGAATTTAATTGTTAATTAGTGTCTTTACACCTGAAATAGACGCGCCTAAAATATACTCCCAATTTTCTAACCCAAATGGTTCAAAATCTAAACATACGTGTAATACACAAGTGTACAGTAAAGCGATTGGAGCCATTAAATAAATTTGCAGTTCTCTTAGTGTGCCACTTATGACATTGAAGCTCCTGACACACCTGATAAACGCTTCTTTCTCTGCACAACTGAACGCACTAGGGCGCAAGTCACCTTAACATTCTCGGCTCTACACTTGTCTTTTATGGCGGGATCAGTGCAGATTTCTTTATACAAAGAACCATTCAGAATCTGGATAAAGTTTTGTTTAGTTTGAGCCTGTGCCCCAGGTGTATTGCAGCCTCAATTGAAGTAATACAAATCCATAGCCATCCTGGCTTGACGCGGTTGAAATACTCCTAAAATGATGTTGAAAGAAAGGCTTCAGTATCCATTTCAACATTTAATATACAGATCCTTCACTTTTCCTTACAGAGATTCAGCAGGGTTAGCTTAACCTGAAACAAATATTGAGAGTTTTTGTTTGTAGTCCTGCCAATCAAGGTGTGAGGTCATTTGGACTTGCTTGCAGGTTTATAGCGAAAATTAACCAACGCCATCAGTGTAACTGTAAGCTTCTATTAACCTGCTCGAGGTTCTTTTTCGTTTTATCTATCCAAGCCGTAGAAAAGACCACTGTCATATATTGACCTCACATAGAGCTTATTCTTCACCATGGGATTTTCCTCTGGTTCCTCAGCGTACTGACGCATAAAACAGCTTCAAAAAGGAGAATCGTACCCGGTCTCACTCGACAGAGTGCCTGTAGGACTGGGTAGGAGATTTACACGGTGTGACTGGTGTAATGCCAGTTTCGAATCCTGTGACATGAGATCAGAACTTTAGTTTAATTCTAGGAGTCTATTAGCGAAGGCGAAGAAAAAGGATTTACTTGTGCAGTCTGGCCAACGCCTGGGTGGTTGCTCCACAGCTCCATATAGTAAATGGTGGTATTGCTTGAGCAAAATCCCAGCGATCATTACAGAAGGGGCTACACATTCGACCAAAGGCCCAGTCGTCACAAGCCTTGGCTCCACTCTCTGGAGGACGCTTTTCTATGCAGTCCCTCGCTATAGAGAGGAAAAACACATTAGTTTCATGAAGATTATGAAAAATAAGTATGATGTACTTATCAATAATGGTTTAGCTGTACATAAACATCTAAAAACTAGCGAGAAAAACCAACGTTTCGGTGTCATCAGTACCGTATAGTTAACCAAGTCGTACTGGTGGGAGGAGAACGGCACTTAACGAAATGACCCTAGCAAGTGTCTAATATTTTTAACACGTCTCGAGAAAAAGGATGCTTCTCATTTTGAACATAAACATAGCTAATATGATTTTTATGACAAGGCAAATAATCTAACTTGTCTGGGACCCGTTATTCGAACGTCCCCAAACTTTTGAGGTGACATAAATCCTTTTGGGGCTTCGATGAGAACATAGTTCAAACTTTGAGGCTTTGCTGTTTTTGCCTTTCTTTACATGTGATAGGTATTAAAAGAGTAACTTTTTACGGCAAGTGGATCATAGTTTCAAGAATCGCTTTTCAGGTCCGATAAGTAACCGGCTCTTTTGAGAAATGGATCTTAGACTTAGGAATACTAAAGTACTGTTGTATTATTAAAACTTTGTCCAGTATTGTGTTGTGTTTGCGGCCTAAAATGGAGATCTTGGCGGGCTTAAATTGTTTTAGCTTTCTGAAATAAACCAATGAAAAGTGAGAAGCAAAAAGTCGTACGATATAAGCAGCCAATAAAAATCAATAAGCCATTACAGCGCTTGTTTGCGTTGGTGAAAAAAAAATATTCGTTACGGTTTCGTTGTCATTTTTTTCAGTTTTGATTTTCTCAATGCCCTTCAAAGTGACAATAATAGCAATACCGTTTATGTTATCGAATTATTGAAACTTCATTTGAACTGCAGACAAAAAAAAAATAATGTTGATAATCTTCGTAGTTTTGCAATGCTGCTTAAGAAGTAGCGAAAGAAAGGCCTTAACGGGACTCGAACTCTGCCCTCTGCGAAGCCAGTGCAGTGTTCCATTGAGATGAGATATCAGGCCAACTGGGAAATGGTCATTATATGGATATGTGCGATTCAAGTCCCGTCCAGACCTTTCTACTGCTTAACTAGCATAGCAAAACTGCAAATAATATTATCATCAATTTTTTTTACATCGGCAGTTTAAGATCTTA
>BLFN01000252.1:902796-905296 GCA_014634225.1 Acropora yongei | reverse complement strand
CCAGGCACTGTAGTAGTTATAGTGGTTACTTGAGTAGTTGGCGTTTATCCCGTACGCATTGCGTAAAAAAACTCCTTCGACGACAGCCAGCGTTCAAGCCTCAAAGATAGATGGTAGTGTTTTCCGGGATTTTTGTGGCTTTCACAGCTACAACACCACTGTAAAATTTTCGTATTGGATTTCGCAAATGATGCTACTACCGCGGAGACAAATTTATCTCGCGCGGGAAATAGGTCCAAATTAGCCTGACTGTACGTTATGAAATAAACGCTTCTGACTTCTTTCTTACCTAACGCTTCCTGAAATGATCCACAGTCTTCTGAAAATGTCTCGTCGCTATTATAACATCATCAGCTATGCAGTCTAAACGTGTTATGTTTTCAGGACAGACCAGACGGTGATCAGCAATCAGTGTGCGACGATTCTAAGGAGCAATTGAGACGCAGTGACGAAGGATTGTATAAAACAAGGTTACTATGGAAACATGGCCATGATCTCTTCCCAAACAATAAACAGGGAAATTTGAGAAGACTGGAAAGCCTCCTCAAGAGACTGCACCTTCTGGACCAGTATGATGGAGTCATTCAAGACCAGCTGGCGAAAGGAATCGTAGAGAGAGTGTCTTCAGATCCGGTGGGAAGCGAATCCTACATCCCACATAAGCCTGTTGTCAGAGAGTCTGCAGAATCCACCAAACTGCGAATCGTCTTCGATGCATCAGCTAGGTCGAACGAAAGAAGTCCATCACTGAACGACTGCTTAGAGACGCGGCCACCTCTCCCAAACTTGCTGTGGGACATTCTGGTAGGAAACCGATTGAAACCTGTAGTATTGGCAGCTGACCTCAGACAGGTGTTCCTACAAGTCCGTATACGCCTGGAGGATCGAGATGCAATGAGATTTCACCGGATCAAGGACAAAGAAACGTCAAATGTAGAAGTTTTGAGACTTACCCGTGCATTGTTCGGACTTGTCCAGTCACCATTCTTGTTAGGAGGAACACTGCATTAACACTTAGAAGGTATGAAAGAAAGATACCCATGTGCAACGGAAGAAATAAAGAAGAGTCTATATGTCGACGATGTTATCACTGGAGAAGAAACGACAGAGAAGGTGCATAAGCTGAAACAATCGGCCGTCATATTATTTGGAGAAGCACAGTTTGAGTTACACAAGTGGCACTCAAATGAGCCAGAGACGGGAAACAAAGCTATGCCAAGGAACAACTTGGAGTCAAAACTGGAGAAACCAAGATGTTGGGCTACCATGGAACAAAACCGAAGACACCAGCGCCGTCACATTCCGAAAGGCCTCCTCTAAAGTATCTAAAAGAGAAATGTTGCGGTTCCTTGCTTCAGATTATGACCCACTCGGTTTGGCTTCACCGTTATCACTTGAGGGGAAACTTTTGTATCGAGAAGTCTGTGACCAACATCTCCCATGGGACCAGAAAGTATCCGAGACAGCCGCGAACCAGTGGAAGAGATTCGAGAGGAGCCTCCCAGACCAAGTTCAAGTCCGACGCTGTTTGGCAGGCTTTAAGGAAGCTATTGAAGCGATAGATTTACACGTGTTCGGAGACACAAGTGGGGCCGGAACGTCAGCTGCCGTGTACGCAGTGGTCCATCAAGCTTCCGGGGTAAACCAAGGCTTACTGGCCGCAAAATCACGCCTGGCGAAAAAGGGTTTGACCATTCCTGGACTAGAACTTGTATGTGCACACATGACAGCGAACCTTGCAGAAAAGGTGAAGAACGTCCTTCAAGGCCAGCCAGTCAGATCAGTCCATGGATGGCTGGATAGTACTGTAGCACTACATTGGATCAGGGGAGAAGGCAGTGCCTACAAACAGTTTGTGGCGAACCGGGTGAATAAGATACGAGATAAGACATACATTCAATGGAGACTTGCCGGCACCGATCAAAATCCCGCTGATATTGGCAGCATAGGTTGCCAAGCAGACAAGCTGAGTGAGCTATGGTTTAAAGGGCCAGAATGGTCGACAGAAGTTGATCTTTGGCCAGGTGACATACTTACAGAACCGAACAAAGAAACCGAAGCGGAAGCCAGACTTACGAAAGAGATCTTTGCCACCTTTACCGAGACCAAGGACAGCCTTGATGAAGTTCTCAAGAAGAAAGAAGAACAGATTCTGGAAAATGGTGCGATTCACAACATGGATAAGACGGTTCTTGAACAATTGCAAGCAGAAGAAGTCAGCGAGAATCGTTGGCCCTCTGACAACAATCGAGACCGAGAAGTCCGGTGGTGGGTTCAAAGGGCGTAAGAAAGCTC
The DNA here is from genome assembly GCA_014634225.1 of Acropora yongei. NCBI lineage: Eukaryota > Metazoa > Cnidaria > Anthozoa > Scleractinia > Acroporidae > Acropora > Acropora yongei. Next base: position 903,001 of record BLFN01000252.1, on the reverse strand, counting down.
GAGCAGAACAGAAAAGTTTGAAGAAGACAAGCTTACCCACAACTTGCGAAAGAACAGCGACCTGCTGTTCGAGTGCCGCGGCCAAATACAAGGAAACTACCCAATCTATTTGCCACCGAGTGCAGTGTTGTCGGAGAAGTTGGTTCAAGACGCGCACATGCTGACGTTACATGGAGGGGTTGGACTCACAATGGCGTTGATCAGA
>BLFN01000252.1:830421-832921 GCA_014634225.1 Acropora yongei | reverse complement strand
TCTCTGGGATTTCTATACCGGCCAGTGTAAATCTGAAAAGTTCAAATATCAAATGCATAAGTGATACAATTGCATAGCATGTTCTTACACAAGTCAAATACATTCAACATGTACATACAACAAGCAAATTCCCATAATTGGATGTGTGGTATGCTGAATAATTCTTGACAGAAATTAATGCAAATTTGCCCCCAAAGGAATTAAAACAAAAACAAAAACAAAAACAAAAACAAAAAAATGCCCCAAGACTCACAAATTAATAACAAATGGCCCTTTTCCCATAGCTCTGCAAGCAATTCTTAAACTTATTCCAGTTCTCATCAAGTACTCACTTCTTGGGTAGGCTGGATTTCTCTTTCCCTAAGCTCCAAGAGATCATTGGGGATTTGGCCAAAGGTGGTGGTGTAGTTTTTCCAGCAGTTTTCAGTGTATCCACTGGCCAAACATAATGATCGGGAACTGCTGCTATCTCTCTCTTAACATTCTCCAGCCACGTTCTCCAATAATCAGATGCTGAATGAGGCATATTCTGATGATACTTGATAAGTATATCTCTCTTTAATGCCTCCAAATCCAACTTGGCCAGGGAAGGAATTACAAGGTTAGGTTTTCCATGACGCACATTCTAGTCAATCAAATGCAAAAAGAAACAAAAAATTGGCAAACAAGATAAATGCTTAGATACTGGCATAACAGAAACATCTCAACTGAAAGCATCAAAGTAGTCTGGTGATTGCATGGTTGCAGGTTTTATATCCTCCTTATCCAAACCATTGCAAAAATAATTTCAGTTAATAATTTCCTTCATGCACCAGACAATTTCACCAATTTATACATACTGTTTTGCATACTAAGTAGGTACACTGCATTCACACTGCAAATTTCAGTTTTCCTGATTAATCCAGTTAGATTTCTCAAATTGATTTAAGTCAAACACCGATCAGTTCTGAATGCAGGTAATGTGACAGCAAGCACTAAATTGAAGACGAATCAATGAAATGCCTCAAAATGATGCTATTGGCAGCTTAGGCCTTTACACCAAACATGATTAAAAGTTTTGAAGCTCTAGACAGACTTTTCAGTCTCAAAGAAAGTGAAGAGAAGGAAACAATGAAAGGACACAAAAATGGTGTGCACACCTTGAGGATAACAATTGGCCCTTGCCATTGCTCATGGCTCCAGTTTCTATAATGCATTGTAGCTTCCCCTTCATCGTTTAACTCAAACTTAAAGCACTTTGGAACCGTGTGCTCATGTAGTTCCTCTGCATGATCTGAAATCCATGTCATAAACATTCTGCAGCATAAATGGCTTGGGAGTGGGATGTTTCATGCAATCTTCCAGTGCCTTGAGCAATTCTGTATAATGGGAGAATTAAAGTTGATAAAATTTAGAATTGCATTGCACTGTTAACACATGCACAGTATAACTCTCTATATGCCCTCCCTATCTTACACACCCTCGAGTCTTGAAATAAGAGTGTGCTGACAGAGAGATTCCCCTCTTAAATTCCCATTCCTCTATTAAGGAAAATATACATGAATATAAATGAGTATCATCAGGCCCAACATTTATTCTCTGCTTAACTATGGCTACATTTAACAGAAAACACTGGCACATCAAGACTGTAATTATAAATCAATAATAAATATTGTTTTATTACTGCTTTTGCTAATCATTAGCAAAAGCACTAACCTACATGTAATATCATGATATGTTTTGCCATTATTTGTCACCTGGAACTGTATAAAGATCCAGCTTATCCAAGTGCTTCGAATAAACATCAAAAAAAGCATCAATATCCTCATGAGTATGACCCACTGGGAGAAAGCTTACTCTGATCTGCAGTTAACAAACAAACAATTCACAGTTCGTACTACAACAGTTACTCTGTTGATTGATGAAATCTTTGCGTTATTGCTTTGTAAATTGCTGTAACATAAACAATGTCATGAGACCACTTTGGATTTAACATCACAAAAAAAAGGTTATTCTTTTCTCCTATTGCCTACAAAGAAAAACTCTGTTAACAGGGACCTAAGATTATTACAGCACTTTTAAAAAATAACAGTATCATGGAAGGGTTCAAGAGTCTACTCTGTGCAATGAAGGAAGTTCTATATTGCTCTAATCCCAAGTACTGTAAAAATTAATAGATTTTTTTCTGCTTCCTTTTATTAAATTCAAATATGTACTGATTCAATCTTGCTTACCAGACTAAATCCAGTCAGCATCAACACAATCATCATTATCCTGATCATCATCATCCTGATCATCATCATCCTCATCATCATCATCAAGGGAAATAATGTCTGCACAGGAATAAATTAAGAACTACATATTAGCTGCACATCATCATCATTACCATCATTATCATTAAAAAACAATAATTATTTTTTATTATTATTTTATTTAATGTTGATTTTCCATCAAGATTCTTGGAATGCAAGGGTCACTTGTTGTGATGACATAAAAGAAAAAAAGAAAATAATTTAAAGTG
>BLFN01000252.1:691846-694346 GCA_014634225.1 Acropora yongei | reverse complement strand
ATCTACTCCCATGTAAATTTGAGTGGGGGGTTAAAATTTTTCATTTCCCACTTTGTTTGATTCTTACAGAGAATTGCTCTTAAAAATACGAAAAACATGCTAAAAAAAATTTAGCCTGCAGTGAAGGCGGATTTTGGAGGGTCGACTGGATATATATTTCCATCGGATGTTCAGGCCGCCATCTTGAGATAGTAAAACAGTACAGAGTTGGGGCGAGGTAAGAAGTTTAGGAAGCGTGGGAGGTAGAAAGAAAAAAATGCGGAGGTGGGAGGAGAAATTGAAAGAAAAACCTTTGGTTTATATTTTTTTCTTCCCCGCCCCCCACCTTTTCCGACATTCTCTCATTCTTGCTCCAATTCTCCCAGTCTGCAGGGAATCCAAAATGGCGGCAAAACACTCGAAAGACCACCAAAACGGCCTGCACTGCAGGCTACGGTTTTCCACTTTCGGGATTTCCTTAACTAAACTGAGTTCCTGAGGAGAGAATTATTCTGATTAGCTGAGTACGAGTACGTCAAATAGAGGGCGTCTGCTAGAAGGTCCACAAAGGCATCGTGCCCGTGGGATTCTGGATCGGTAATTTCAAAGGCTTTGGAAGCGCTGATGCACAAACAGGCTGGAAGTCAATAACCCAGATCTATGTGGAAGAAATCCCTCCCCCACGGTCTTAAATCGCGACGATTCGTTCAGGATGCGGTTATAAAAAAGAAGGTCTAGAGTATTAAACTGTAGCTGACATATAGGAAAGTCACGGGTAAGGAAACGGTGTTGGTTTGAAAGCTTCTTCCGCTTGATAAAAGCAATATAAAATCAATAATGTGCAATTAAAAGGAGGTTAACGGAGTCAAAAGTGTACTGTGGAGTTAGCGGATATTTGGCATCAAAAGGGGCTCAAATGTTTCCCGTGGGGGGAGGGGGGTAGGGGAGATCTTTGCTACTTTCTCTTTCAGACCCACTCCAGTTTTCTTGTCTTTTCCTATTTCTTTTCGGATGTTTACTTCCTTCTCAAAAAAAAAAAAAAGAATTTTAAGCATTTACGGCTGTGAAGCTTAAGCCGGAGTTGTCCAAGCTACGAATTCGTGCCCAATCGTAATCAAGAGGGGTGGGGAAGGGCTGTGTACCTTGTGACCACAATCCTCCAGCTTTCGCTTTACCCAGCAAATTTTCGTTCATAATCCATCATTTTAACATGGTTTCAGAGCAGTTATAGAGTTATTCAATACATGACATGTGACAGTTCTGTCAGCCCATCTTTTTATCAAAAAACTGCTTTTAACAAAGATTGTCATTAATTTAGTTCCCAGACTTCACTCTGTCTTACATTGGAAAAGTGATCCCTTCTCTTTGGCTGAGAGAGAAAACCACTTTGCAAAGCACGCCAGGAACAGAAAAAGGAAACGTTGCTCTGTATCAAGTTCATGAAGTTTGTGGGGACGACTTGAAAAGGGTCAGCATAACGATCTTCAAAATATAACCCAGCTGAATCAAGTTGATGTACACTTGAAAGCCGCACTAGTTCACGGTTTTGGTGACTTTTAGACTGTAGATTCACTGATTCAAAGTTCTCCATGGCTTACATTATTATCCATCTCAATATGTCAGCTGATAAAAGAAATGACACCCACCTACACTGACAATGTTCCTTTTTATCAAAAGAAATTGGTCTTCACCAAAAACAATTTCAGTCTCATAGAATTTGTCATCAACACGAAAAGGCTCATTTGCAGTTCAGCGAGGAAGCCCATAGAAATATTGCACTTGATAGTTTTTATCAATACCCACTAAAATGGTGACGAGTGAACTTTGGAATGACTTCTGGCACCTGTTGTCCAATTTTTCAAACTTTTCCTTTTGAGATAGTAAAGATTGTCATTTGGATGATCCGTGGCTTTGATCGTAATCAAGTTACCTAAATTGGTCCGCGCGAAATCTGCAAAATAAAAAAATGTTACTGATGATCTCATTGGCTTCCCTTTTTTGTTTGATTTCAAGGTTCATGACAGTGCAAATGGTTAAAACATCAACTCACGGTTTAAGAATTGGTGGGTGTTATGCCAAACATTCCATTACACCGTATTACACGAGGTATTAAATTGTTTTTTTTGCTGATGCTATTTTTGATTAGCATATACTCACTAAGTGATCTTGGCTAACACAATAGCGGTAAACCCAGTAGTCTTCATTGTCGATCAAAAATGCAACAAATGAAACTGAACAACAACAGACCGAACGAAACAGGTTGAGAGCCCCAAGTAGCACAAGACAGATCAGAACTCAGGATCAACAGATTTCAATTCCAAAGACCTAACCTCTCGACCATGCTGCATCTTCCACATCACACGTTGTTGCACCTTTCTGAGTACAGAGAAAAAGTAAAACAAGGAAGTGTGGACCAAGACAATGCGGTCGACAAGAGCTCAATTCGTGACCAAGGTAGAATGTCCACAGCTTCAATTCAACCTTTTTTTACTAGCACAGCAACCGATTCCTGTGACATGTT
>BLFN01000252.1:676846-681846 GCA_014634225.1 Acropora yongei | reverse complement strand
AATTTTTTTAAAATTGTTGCTGGCACATGCAATTGCAGCAAAAAAAAGCAAAAAAACAGATTGTCCGCTCGAAGGAAAATGCATATAAACAAATGTTATCTACAAAGCCACAGTAACCACAGAGACAACGACTGAAACTTAAGTCAGACTCGCATCAAACTCTAAGAACCCTTACAGAAATTACTAGATATCCCTTCGACGCTCGAATAGAAGAAATGAAACAGAACTCTCAAATCATGTTTGGACCTTACAAGACACCAAAAAACCTTTCCAAATAAAATGGAAAGTTTTAAAGAAATGTAAACCCTACAGCAACACTAACAAAAAATGTAAGCTCTGCGGTCTCTGTGAAAAATTCATCTTTTTTTGTTGTGAAAAAGAGCTGTGTAGCCTGAACAGGTAAAATGAACTAGCGAGTTCATGCCCCCGCAGAAACAATATGTACTCCAGAATTTTAGAGTAACACAACTAGAAAACAATGCATTTGTCACCGTGATACCATCCCTTGAATGTAACGCATCCCCAATTTTATTGGCAGCCTTCAATTTTAACAGTCAATCGTAGGTAGATTTGACGAACTAAAGAAAGGAGCAATCTTGGCTAATCAGGGACTCTGGTACTATATGTGCGAGGCGGGTAAACTGGTACACTTGTAAATGAAGCTATACGAACTTGGAACAACTTATCTTTATCATTGCTTCCTGACTCACTACATGAATCTAAAGCTGTAACCCTAAGTATGAAGGATATTATTTTATTGTTTATTTTTGATTATAATTGTTATTGTCATTTCTATTTCAATAGTTTGATTTTACACACACACACACATATAGTCAATTTTAAGGCGTCAAAACACTACTTTACGTAACTTTACGCCTTTTATGACCGCTATTTAACGCTTAAATTTATGCTTCTCTTTTCCTAATAAAATGCTGTCTAAAAATTTAAAATAAACTTCCCAATGAACTTAAAACTGCTGTTTCCACAAATTCCTTTAAGGCTCAACTTAAGACCTATCTTTTTAATCTATAAACTTTATTGTATCTTTTTGTATATAAACATTTTTTATATAAGCATTTCTAGATATTCTTGCATATTTGTACATATTGAAATAACATGCAATTTATCTAAATGTAATTTATGTAATAACGCAATGCAAAGGTATACTATATTACTGTAAAAAAATTACTGTTTAGTGTTTCTGATCACCACCACGTGGGAGGACATTACGTTATTACGTTAACCGACATTTCGGAATATTTAACCGATGTTCTCTGCTTTGCCGCTGGAGGTTCATTTTTTAATTAACCTAACTCTATTCAAAACACATGGCTTCTAGGTCATAAATAACATTACGTCAGTTACAGCTAAAAATATTTGCTTATCTCCTTTCACGTGCGATCGCGTAAATAATTGTATACCAAAAGATATCATAAAACAGTCCGATGAACTTTTTTTTCCAGAATAATAAATAGCTAGGAAGAAACACTATGAAAATAAACACGTAAGGACATAAGTTAAACTACCAATGCATAACTAAATTTATCAATGACCACATTCATCATCACAGATTCAAATAAAGCCAAGACAAAAAAAAGTTGGAAAGTGCCACTGACCCTACGGTCAAAAATTGTCTACAAATTTTAAGAAGCCTCTTTTAACCATTTTCTTAAGATCATCCTCATCTATTATCTGTTGATTTTTCTCCATCTCTTTAAAAAACTTAACTTAAATTAAAAAAAAAAAAAACAAAACAAAACAAAGCCAGAAAAAAACAAACATAAAAAACAAGCAAAAAACAAAACGAAACAAGCAAAAAACAAAGAACAGAAAACAATCGACTGTCACGTGGCCCGAACTATACATGTTTGATGACTCACTTCCGCGGGAAAGTCCCATCATCGCCTTTCTGTTTTCCAAGAATGTCACGCAAGGGCAAAAAAGCAACAGATCCAATATAATGACAATATCTTATAGGATCATACGATGAAAAGTGTCTGCAAATTTCATAGGATTTCAACATCTAGAAACACCATTAAACGTATTGTGCCCATGCAATTTGAAAGTAGCCAATCATTGAGTTTTCCATTTATGAGATGATTCTTTTGGCCAAATCCCCTTCTTTCTTCACACTGCTTTTAAAGTAAAGTAAAGACTTTCATCTCCCTATATACAGCCCTGCCTAGAAAACCCGTTTCAGGCTTAAACGGACATATCTTCAACTATCAAGCCTACTGAATAGAGGTTCAGAACAAATACAGTGTTCTAAATGTTCTACTGAAGCTATGTACTCCTTTTCAATGGAGTTCGTAGCTTCAGTTGACCAGGCTTCCAGGTGAATTATAAATGTCTTACCTGGCAAGGGTGCTTGTTTTGTGACGTGACGTATGGTATGTTTCTATTATCAGCATATTATGGTTCAAAATTATAGCGTTGGAATCACGCGAGAGATTTTAACCATTCCAAAACGAGGGGATATTTTAAATAAATTTTATTAAAGCTTGCCACTATCATTTCGCAGCCAAGAGTTTTGGAGAGACTTTACTATTTAATGTGTTTCAGCACTCAACAATCATCTCTTGAATAAGAGCTGTTTACACGTTGTGGTAGACCAAATCGGAGGTAAGCGGTTGTGTTTCACAAATGATCATTCAATATTTCGATTCATTGACACACTCAAAGACACTAAGAATTTCCGGGTTCCAGCTGCTTCCGTGCTTAAGTCAGTCAGATACATAAATATAATAATGTTTGCTTGAGTTTTCTTGAGCGCGCCTATCGACTGTCATCCTCTTAGGAGTTTTTTACTGAAGAAAGCACTCGACTTGAAAACGTATTTTCAACCTTCATTATCCGACAAATCACATCAATCGGATTATTAATCGATTCGTTTTGGAAAAGAGATCTTCAACACAGACAGCACTGAACTCGACTACAGTTTATGTTGTGCGAACAGCACCACCTTTTAAAGACCAGAAAGCGGCCGATAGCGCTAGACGTCAGCATAACGACCTTGGATGCAAAATAAACATCAGTTTCCAATCTGTGTTTCTTAGTAAAAAGTTGGAGAATGAACTTAAGATCACAGAAAAGAAGCCATCAATAGCTATAGTTAACCAAAAACGTGTAGTTTATCAGTTTAAATACAGTTTTGTGATGAAAAGTATATCGGTTTTACGATGAAGTACCTGCACGAGCGTTGTGATGAGCATAAACTTGATTCGTCTAGCATCAAGAGACATTTCACCAATAAACACGATTGTTTGCCTGATAATATCAATCAGCACTTTAAGTCTTAAGAAAATGTAAGACATTCGATACTGGTGTATGTAAAAGGGTGAAATAAAGCTTTTTAAAATCAATGTAAATAAAACCTAGAACTGACGCTAAGGTTTCTTTGTTAGTACAATGAATTCAATTGCAAATTTTCTCATCTACAGCTTAGGATGAAAATGATTAAAACTTGCAAAAATTGGCAAAAGTTTTCAAGTTTGGCTGCAATATATACCGAAATTCGTGAAAATTTAAATATGCATAGCTTTTTTAAAAATTAAGTCAATCGATATTGTCTTTTTGATTTATAAGGACTGATATAGTAGCTTTCGGATAAGTTACCAAGTTTCATTTTCAACTAGTTATGACCTAAAAATAGTAAAACTACATGAAGGTATCCCTTTAAAATAGATAATAGGAGACAAGTTCTTTTTCTCTTAATAGATCATGCACGTCGCACTGATTTTCGTTGCCGCTTTAGCTGGTCAACTTTTTCCCGGAATCGGAGCTCAAGGATCAATCATAGCTCCGAAAGCGAAAGGCGCGGAAGTCGTCAAAGCTGTCTTGGACCGGATACACAGGCTTGACATATTTCCAGACGATCACAAGTTCTTGTGCCGCATAGCCTGGGTTGAGTCAAGATATGGGACTCACCGAGGAACGTACAGGGCAAACTACTATGAAGGAATTTGGCAGGTATCGCATAACACTATAAAAATATAACTTGCTAAAGTCACAAGAAAAATTTGGAGGCAACACCGTCTTTCGAGTGAACCTTCACAAAAAAAGACATCAACATCCTTAACATAAAAAATCCGTTTGTTTCTTGAAGTGTAACTTGTTATACTTTGTGTAAGCCTTAGGAATTTGCTGGTACGTGCTACATGCGTGATGGTCCTTCTTGAGCTGGCCGTGTCTAGTTTTTTGGCTTGTCTTTTCTAAGTGGTCCTCCTAGAGTGAGTCACGTCTAGCAATATTCCACTGGGATCCAATTCCAATGGAGAGACAAAACGTGTGTACTACCTGGTTATAAATAAGTGTGTAAGACTGGTAGTTAAGAGTTAGGGTTAAGACTAGAGTTAAAAGTGATATCAGTACCACAGTGCCAGAGTGTTGCTTTTGAAGTAATTCAGAGTCTTGGTACATTTCGCAAGGCGAGCCGCTCAACATGTTAAACAAATTATACAGATATGTGCCTGAAATTTTCTTTTAGATCATTTCCTGTCTTTACCTCTTTGGCAAAATTCAGTAATAAGGATAAACAGTGCACCAGTACTGTACAAAGATTGGCTTTCCAAAGATATAACACAAGTAAAAGACTTAATGAATGACTCTTAAAACTTTTTCTCCCATGCCAGCTTTCCAAATAAATATCTACTCAAGGTCAGACCACTAACCTTTTCTTGGAATGAACTCCGCTGTCCAAGCAGAAACAATTCCAAGATCGTATTTGAAGAACGAAAATCTCAGGAATAGTTATCTAAAGAGCCAAAAATCATCGAGAAATTAATTTCTAACCAATTCAAGGGGAACAACCACTATCATCTCAACAGGGGTGACTGTCAGAGAGATATTGGAATTGTAAATGTTGACTGGAGGAAAGCCTATCAATTGTCTGCTGCATGCACAAAGAGATCTAAATTCATTGATTTCAATTTCAGATTGTTACATAGTCGGCTGGTGACCAACAGCTTTCTGCAAAAAAAAAATAGGTATTAGAGAGAAGG
>BLFN01000252.1:533135-535635 GCA_014634225.1 Acropora yongei | reverse complement strand
ATAACATTCGTTATCTGGAAGCACATGTCCCCTGAGAGACCTATTTTTTTTTTTAAAGATCCAGTCCAGAGTGCCTCAGTCTTCCAGTAGTTGACTTTTAGACCAGATAATTTGATGAAAATGTTCAGTAGCACAAAGGATCTTTCTATTAAGGACCTTGTACCGTCCAATATAAGCATGGTATCATCCGTATACTGGCTTATTTTGCATTCATTCTCCGAAATTTGAATGCCAGGAACTAATGAGTCACGTCATACTGCTGCCCCCAGTATTTCAGCACATAAAATGAAAAGGTAAGGGAACAGGGGACAGCCTTACCGCACACCTCTACTTAAATTAAAGAAATCTAATGCTAATGTCGGTATAAAAGAGTTTTATCCAGAGTATAAGCGATTCTCCAAAGTTATAATATTTCAGAGCTTTTTCAAAAAGAGGCCATTCAAGAGTGTCAAAATGCCTTTTCAAAATCGATGCAAAAAGGAGAAGTCCTGGAATGTTTTCAATGTCTCTATAACATAAGATACTATTTAACAACATTAAATTTTCGCCAAGAAAGCTGATTTTTTTTGTTCAAAAGCAACTTTGATCACTATTAATCGCCGACAGCAAGGTTCATTTGATTCTGTTAGCGATTGATTTTGCGGCGATTTTATAATCATAACTCAGAAGCGAAATGGGTCTCCAGTTTTTTATGCAACATAATGATTTATCTTCCTTTGGAATCAACGGTAATAATCCTTTCCTCTGTGATCTGGAGAGAAGGCCTTTAGCATGGGAAGTGATTATAGAGGCAAGAAAAAAGGGCTTAATGTTATTCCAAAAGACCTTATAAAATTCAACTGGAATTCCTTCCGTTTTGTTTGTTTTCGTGCCAAGAGTCAAAGTAATCAGAGAGAAAACGGTTTAAAAGTCCGGTAGAATATCGCCTCAAGTGCATCGGTAGATAAGCTTGAGCTGATAAAAAAAAAAAAAAGAAAAAGAAAAAAAAAGTCTCATCTATAGTGATTTTCTGTTTTTTTTTTCTTCTCCGCGTGAAACGCAGCCGGAGTATCCGGAAGAAGATTACGCCATGTCCGTCAGATTCAAATTTTCTTTGAACTTTTCAATTTTTTTAGGGATTTAAAATGGGTGGTAGTGTTTCCTCCTTTGTTATCTTTTTGGATGTTTTGTACTACGTTAAAGTGTCCTCCTAAGAGCAAATGTTCAGGTTTTTCAAAAGTGGGTAGGTTATTAAAGACACTTTTAAAGAAATTCGGATCATCATTATAAGGTGCATGGATATTTCGTAGTGTTATAATTTTGTCTTCGGTTATGATATCAGCTGTGATGAGTCTTCCCTCGGGCTCTGAAAAGTATTTTAAAGCTCAAAAGAGAAATTGTTGTTAAGTAGGATGGAAGCACCAGCTCTGGAGCTTGAGAGGTTGCTAAACAAACGTCTTTACCGCCACTCAGCTAAACATAGTTTTTCCATTTCTTTTGAACTGTGCACCTCTTGCAAAAAGTAAACAGAATATTCTTGTTACTCAGCCATTTAAAAGTTTCTCTTCTTTTAATCTCGTTCAATAGTTCCCTAACATTCAAGGAGCCGGCATATCACTAAATTATCTACTTTGGGACTACTTTGGGATTTAACGAATTGAAAGACACGTTTCAACCCAAAAACCCGGAGATGGACCTGGAGAGCCGACCTTGTTAAAAACCAAATACAAAGGTAGAAACCAGAAAATAAAATATCCAAAAAAATTTAACGACATAAACTGTAAACAAAGGTACAGGACAATTAAAATAACATACTTAGGGCATATAAGATGCTTCTATCAGCAATAGGTTTTCAACGGCAATAAGTTGGCAATAGTTTATAAAACATTAATAACTTAGTTGTAACGCTTGTGGGTAGTAGTTAACTTTAAGAGCAAGGGATATTTACTCGTCAATTGTAATAGCTGCATTATTCCGAAAACACTCCTGAATTTTGTCCACTGAACAGAAATTTCCTTGAACCAAGATCCGTCCGTTCTTGATGGTTCATCCTTCTGGCGTTTCGCAGAGCATTTGACAATTTCTCCTGCTCCTGCACAGTCTCAAGTGCGTAGTCCTGTACCAGAATGACATGTCGGTGATTGGAGACTTGGCAAGCTCCATTCGTCGGTACCAAAGGTCATTGTCTCCTGACAAACCATGCAGTAATTGCGCGAGGCTTTCCATCATCTCTTGCTTTTCCTATTCGGTGAACAACATGGAATTCAACATTTTTCGCACCCTCCATTTTGACCGCGGCCATCACCCCAAGAAAAATTTCCTTGCATTTTTTGTCTTCGGGGACACTGGGAAGACGTATATTATCTCTGCTACTGGAATTACCTACTTTTATCGCTCTCGCTCTGTCAGCTGACACTTCAGCTTGGAGTTGTACATTCTCCTTCCCAAGTTCAGCTAGATGAAGTTTTCTTTGTTCATCTAGTTGTTTAAACGCTTCTAAATGAACTCAAGCAGCATAAAT
>BLFN01000252.1:499115-501776 GCA_014634225.1 Acropora yongei | reverse complement strand
AAAAAAAAAAAGAAAAAACGCAAGAACAGTCACTTTTGGCTATTTTATATAGAGGGCTATGCCCAGATGCTTTGAATGATCCCAATAAGGAACTGTTAAACGTTTATAAAGATTAATTTTAAATCAGCACTAAAATGATCTAAACATATCTTAATGTTATAAAAAAATGCTTTACCTTTCATATTTTTCTTATCAAGGAGCTTTTGTTGCTTGTCAGGGCTTGACAAAAATGTCCTCATCTTCTCCCATGGTTCCCGTCCATCGCCCGTCGGTATCGCTTTCGGCAGTGCGTCGAGTAGTGAAGACAATGTCCCTTGAGATCTAGAGACAACTTCCCGACCGAAAATTGCCACGGAAAACGTATTTTCCTGCAGTCATTTCTTGACTTTTGCCGAAATTAAAGCTACGCTCTCTGTTGCGTTTACTTCACTGGATTCTTTTTCCGTCTCAACAGCGTTAGTCACATCTAAAAACAAGTTATTGCTATTGATCAAAATAAAATTCGGGCACTAAAAATCTCTTATGTAATGTTATGTCTTATTCATAATGATTTCTGCACGAATAGTATAGCCGGATAACTGAGCTTGACGTACCCTCACAAATCTGTCTTGGTTTCTCGGTATTTCCACTGTGAGCTACAAAAGATAGGTGTTGTTATTCTCGACGCCTATCTTGAATTTGCACAGATTCAGCGAGAAAGTTTGTAGGAAACTGCTTACCTTCAGTTGGTCAGACATTTTATCCCGATTAAAAAGCTGTGTTTTCCGCGACAAAATGAAGATGAACGGACCTCTACTCAGTGTATATTTCACACGTGTAGGCGCACGTGCTCCTGAATGAATCAGATGAATTGAGAGTGCCTGAAATCAGCTGGTGAAATGTGACGCTGCTGCAGGACACTTGCGCATGTGGCAGTAAAAGTAATTTAATGTACAGTACGGCACAGTAATGCAATCATTCAGGACCTGACATGTGTGATTGATCCTCGAAAGCATATTTCACGCGCAAAAATTGGCTGTTTAATGGACTAACCAGTAAAGATTTAAGCTTAAACGTATTGAAGTTATTTATGGTTTATAAACGTAACAATAAATGTTTTGGTTTTAACAGGATGTAGACCAATGACTGATTTTTTTGCTAAGACGAGTGAAGGTGCCTCTCCTTCAGGACTAGTATCATCCACCCCTGCATCATCTCCTAAACCTAGCAAAGGGAGAAATTTAGCGTCGTCCTTGATGGATAAGGACAACATCGACATGGTAAGTAAATTGTTTTTATAGAAAAAAAAATTAAATGCCACACGCCCTGTAAACCCTTACCGCCCTTATTCCCGTCATGGAAGAGGGGGAGGGGGTCTGTTTTTCATTTTTGATTCTTTCTTTGCTTTTATGTTATTGTAGATTACAGCTAACGTTAGGAGCCAAGCGGAAAAAAAGAGTCTGCCGCAAGACTTGGCAGATCTATAGCAAAAGCATGCACCTCTGGCGCATCAGTACAACCTGGACCTGCTGTTACAAAAGCTTCAGTGGACATCCCCGTTGAGAAAATTGTCGGAAAAAATGTTCATAAATTCGAGCGGAAGAAGGTGGCTATGGCAAAGGCTGCACAAAAGGCTGTTTATTCATATACGGTTTTATCTGCCAATTTCGGAGCAAATATAGCTACTCAAATTCTAGCTTCGATAAGAAATGGTGTTGAAAACCTTTAAGAAAAAGCCTTACGCCCTTAAATGATCGTTCTGGAAATGGCAGACGTGACTAGGGAAGCAATGAGTACAAAGAATGTCCAATGTTTATTACAAGATAGTGTTGAACAATGTGCCCTCCTTGATCTGTATCGCTCTAAAGTACATGAATTGAAATGAAAGCTAAAAGATAAAGAAGCGGCTATAGAAGAAATAAAGTTAACCATGGAGCATAGTAATGTCAATCGTGCTGTTCCTGACATAGCTTTGAAAATTGCAGCAATCATGGAAAATAAAGAAGACGACTCTGGCGCACTGGCTTCTTTACTCCAAAATTTCATTCAAAATCGAGGAACACCAGTAAAGAGATAGTCTGATGCAACTAAATCTCTATTCTCTATCATTCTTGATTATGGAGGTCCAGCTTTTGCCAAAATTGTGCAGGAAAAAATTGGCGGCCCAAGTCTTCAAACCATGTACCGCACTGCGAGATGTAATTATGCTATTCCCAATAAATTAGAAGAGCAAGCCCTGAGAAGCGCGCGATCGTTCTACAACAAGATTGGTTACGATAGAGTTTTTGCATTCGCTGTAGACGCAACTGGATTTCCACACTGAGGGTCAAGGGAAATAAAATAATCGGATTGGCAACAGAACAGGAAATTACAGTTACCTCAGCTCAGGATATACTCAATGTTGTGAAAAATAAGGAACATGTTTTGGCTAAACAAGCAAACGCATTTATCCTGGCACCACTGCAGGATCACGTTCCTTTTTGGACTGGCTGTTGCCCCAGTTTTTAAAGGCCAAGATCATACACTTGTCAGACATTGGTGTAATCAAGTTATTCTGTGGGGTGCGTGCAATAAAATAACAGTTGTTGGACTTGGGGCGGACGGTGACCCTAAATTCAGGAAATATTACGTTGAACGCTTCAGGAAAACCCGGGTAGAAAGAAATGATGTCATCAGTTTGCA